>CM071846.1:17307500-17907500 GCA_036507275.1 Sicyos edulis | reverse complement strand
AAATTATATGGCAAGATAATGTACCTGACAAAAGGCAGAACATGAGATACTCAATATCTTGTGTTTTTAACAAGTTTTAATCTCACTTTTAGCCTAAAATAATCCATAGATTGAGATAAATTTAATTATATCAACCTCGAACACATGACCTCCTGATACTATGTTGAATTATGTTAAACTATTAATCAACCTAAATGCCTAAGCTGATGAATTGTGGTAAATTTAATTATATCAACAACACCCTCAAGCCAAGTTAACTTTGAGAACAAGCTCAAAAGCCATAAAGAAATTTGTATATGAGAGAGAGAAAGAATCATAGGAACAATTTAGAGATTGTACCACACGACATAAATTCAAATTAATACAGACACAAATTTCAAATTTGCATGTGTCTCTCATTTATCTCTAGTGTCGAAATCTCGTGTGAACAACACCAAATAACCCTTTTATCCAAATGAAAGTTTCTACCCCAAATCATTCATAATTCTTTATCCAAACAATATTTAATATTTACCAAACAATTCATAATCACTCAAGCTAGAATATTTATTCATATTTAAATACATGTTTATAATTTTTGTTGGTAAATTATAAGTTTAATCTATATGATTTGAAGAAAGTTAGAATTTAATTCTCATAATTTCAAAAATTACAGTTTAGTCTTTTAGTTTGAAGAAATATAGAATTTAGTCCCTATAATTTGAAAGAAGTTAAAATTTAATTCATATAATTTTAATATTTAGAATTTAGTTCTCATCATTTTATAAAATTTAATATATAGTTTTTATGGTAAGTAATCGTTGACGTATTAATTACATGACTTAATTTTAAGTTTCTTTGACTCATATAGAGTAAATTCGTATTTTATTATTTTTAAATAGAAATATCCATTTACATTAATATTTCATGAGAGTTAAATATCGATTTTCGGACTCAAACTTATGACTATAAAAGTAAAATTAATTAATGTTAAACAAAATAACTAACTGTATCAATAATGTTCGATTAAGACCATCAATTTAACTTACCCAGCTTTTACGATATATATCTTTATTTTCTAATATCATCATGTCCGTAGCGTTAAACATTGCGTCTAATTTAGCCGCGATATCGACGACGGGTGTGGAAATGTTGAGCAGTGTGAGGTTCCAATGGGAGTCGGCGTCATCCCGGACACTGTTTTCAGGGCGGTTCAACCGCCGGAAGCGGCGATTATCGTCTTCTCCGGCGGCGAGTCGGAGCCTAGATTGTATTCGTTGCAGTATCCCTGACTTCCTCTCCGTCAGTCCTTACGCCCCTCCGTCCTGGGCGTTACACCTTAATCCAATCCCCGCTCACTTCTCTTCTCTCGGCCATGTAAGTGCGTTCCCAATTCCATCCTCAACTAACAATCATGAAGATTTATGTATTTATATCATCTACGTTTACTTTGGAATCATCAGCTACCTACTCCCATTCACAAATGGAACCTTCCTAATCTGCCCAACAACACCCAGCTCTGGCTCAAGGTAATTCGTTCATTTATTACCATTACCATTACCCCTTTCAACTTGGATGGATTTCACCTTGTTTGTTTAGCCCCGTTTAATTGGGCCCGTTCGATAACCATTTTGTTTTTCGTTTTTTGTTTATGAAATTTAAGCCTACAACAACTAATTGTACCTTTTTCCTTATTTGATTATCTACATTTTACCTATGTTTTAATAAACAAAACCAAAATTTGGAAACAAGAAAAAGTAGCTTCCAAAAGCTTGTTGTTGTTTTCGAAATTTTGTTAGTATTTACCTACTTTCTTAAGGAAATATAGATACATGGTAGGAAAGATGGAGCACATGGTAGGAAATTTGAGTAGAAATAAACTTAAATTTCATAAACCAAAAACAAAAAACCAAATGGTTATCAAACGGGACTTTTGTTTTTAGTTTTTGGTTTTTGAAATTTAAACCTACAACAATGCCCTCGTCATATATATTTTTTACTTGGATATCTAAATCTTATCTATATTTTTAGAAACCAAATTAAAATTTAGAAAAAAAAAGTTTTCAAAAAAGTTTTTTTTTTTTTGAAATTTGTTAACATTCACATATTTTTTTAAAGTAGAGATGAATCCATTGTAGTGTAGGATAGAACACAGATGAATCCATTGTAGTGTAGGATAGAACACATTATTGAAAATTTGACTAAAAATAAACGTAAATTTCAAAAAAAAAAAAACCAAATGGTTATGAACAGGGTTCTCAGGGGTGGAAGAAGTGGTTGAAGACTTGAGCTTTGAAGGTGTGCTCTCCTCAAAGTCTCAGGTTCTAAACTCACCTGTGATAATAATTTGTAGACACCTCCCGTGTCTCCATTCCTTCGATGTCTCCCGGTGCTTGGCCTTGGACGGGCGTGGTTACCCCAAGTATAGTGGAGCGAAACTCTGATTTCTCGGTTTCAAAAAAAAGAAGAAAAAAAAAAAATCAAACGGGCCTAAGAGTTCCTATTTTGATTCTCATAGCCAGGTTCTATATCAATTGCACCTTCTTCTTCTTCTTCTTCCCTGCATATACCAGATTCATATTTACAGAATGCTGTTTGTTTATATTTTGTTTCTAAATTTTCCTACTTCAGACACTAATGAAATTATTACTGAAAAAAATGAATTACAGCGTGATGATCTTTCAGGAATGCAATTGAGTGGCAATAAGGTCAGGAAATTGGAATTCTTGATAGCAGATGCTTTGCAACAAGGTGCTGATTCTATCATAACTATAGGAGGCATCCAGAGCAACCACTGTCGTGCCACTGCTGTGGCTGCAAAGTATTTCAATCTTGACACTTATCTTATTCTACGCACTTCAAAGGTTTATCTTTAATTTTGTTTTACATTTTGTTAAAATTAACCTCTCTCATGCTTTTCTCTTAATTGTTATCATTTGATGCAGCTCCTTGTGAACCAAGACCCTGGATTGACTGGAAATCTCCTTGTTGAGCGCTTAGTTGGAGCTCATGTGCAACTTATCTCTAAAGAAGAGTATGCAAACATTGGAAGCGTGGTTTGTTGATTTCTTCTTCTTCTTCTTTGGTTTTTCGAATCAATGTATTAAGAATCATGGACCTAACTGGTTTCATTTTTCTCCTGCTTAAAATTAACACCTTGAGAACTCATGATTTCTGTCTAGATCATTACAGGAAAATTTGACTGATGTTAAGTTTTTTGCTACTCTTGATGAGTTTTGTAAGGCTCACGAAACAATGTCTGGAAATACTTGGATCTTGTAGTTTCAGCATTCTAGTTCTTTGATATTAGGATACCGTTTTTTCATGTCAAGTTGACCAGAGTTTCAGCTTACGTGGTTGTTCCAAGACAAAATTTTCTGCTAATGTCTTTTAAATACCAAAAAGTGGATCCATGAGGGTTTCTTTTCTTAATTCATACTATTGTTTCTAATTATATTTTGTTTCTGATACGATCTGGACCTTGGAGTTTTTAGGAATATTAGTATTAGTATTTATTATTGATTAATTAATTGTTATTTCAATTGTATTGGGCTTTTGGGCCTTATTAGGGATTATTATTCAATTAGGTTATTTTGGGGTTTACTTGGGGAACAAGTAAAAGGCTAGGGTTTAGAGTTATTATAAATAGGAGAGGTTAGGTCTTTGTTATTCATCCATTTGAATTATCGTCTTTGTACTCTGGGCTCTTTGAGAGATTCTCTCGAGAGATTTATCGTAGTTTAATAAAAAGTGTGTTAGATTCTATCATTTTGGTATCAGAGCTGTTTACCGATCCGAGAATGGTCTCGACTAAGATGGAAACGAGGATGCAAAGTTGGGAAGATAGTTCAGCCGAATTAATGAAGAAACAACGGGAAACAGAGGCACGGTTAGAGTCGTTGGAAGAACGATTAGGGAAAAAGATTGATTTGAAATTCGAACAGTAAGATGCGAAACTGGAATCGAAACTCGAACATATGAATCGGAACATCTAGATGTTGTTAGAACGCACTCCGGGACTGTCGGTCGTCGAATCAAATCCGTTGGTCAAAGGAAAAGGAATCGCGAGTGAAACCCTAGGGCAAGGAGAAGCAGTCGGGCCAGGGGCGGCTAGGGCTGCTGAGGTGGTCGAGGGGGACGCCGGCGCGGGGGCGAGCGGGGTGGGCTCGGTCGGGGGCGCGGGCTCAATCGCGGGCGTGGGGTACGTCGCAGGGCACGGGGGCAGCGACGCGGGTCGCGGGGGCTGGGGGCTCGGCGCGGGCTCGGGAGGGGCCGATTGGGGTGCAGGAGGGGGCGACACGGGCTGGGGCGTGGGTGCGGGACCGACGGGGCTCGGGCGGTCGGTCGAGCGGAAGGGGCCGCACGGGATGGGCGTGATCGCGCGCCCGGCCGGGCGCAGGGTGGTCGAGGCTCGGGAGGGGGTGTGGGCTGGCATGCGGGTGAGCGAGGTGCAAGCGCTGGGCTGGGCGAGGGCACGGGTGAACGGAGCGTCGGCCTGGGCGGCGAGGGGCGCGGGGAGACCGGGTCGGGGTGGGCTAACTGGATCGGGTGGGTCCGGGCTAGTCGGGTTGGACCAGAGAGATGGGTTCCAAGGGCCTGGGAACGGGGAAAGGTTTCCAGGGCCGGACATCGATCGAAGGGAGGACCCACGGTTTGACGGAAGGGGAAACGGTTTCCCAGAAGATAGGAGGGTGCGCATTGGTTACGACAGACCGATAGCGCATGACGGTTGGAATGATCGAGGCCGAAATTGGGTTCACGATTTACCGAGACCGGAGTTCGGCCAAAGGGGAGATCCAAGGGTTGTGGGGAGAGAAAACAAGGTTCTGGAGGAGAGGAGGTTGCACATGGGCTATGATAGGTCATTGGCGCATGACGGTTGGAACGATAGGGGGTGGAATGACAATGTCCGAAATAGGGGACGAGATTTCGGGTGGGGAGGAGAAGGAAGACTCGAACGGGGAAGTCAGAGAGTAGGAGGAAGGGAGGGACCGGGTTGTGACAGGAGATTCAGGAAATTGGAGATGCCGGTTTTCAAGGGTCTTGTTGACGAGGATCCGGTGGGATGGTTAAGTCGGGTCGAGCGTTATTTCCTGTTAAACAAGTCGATCAATATGAAGGGGTTGAGGCAAAGCAGGTTATGTTTAGAAGGGAGGCATTGGAGTGGCTTCATGATGAGGAGGATCGTGCTCTTTCGCTCTCGAACGAATTCAAAGATGGGTTGTTGGAGCGTTTCCAACAGCGCACTCGAGCAAATAAGTATGCCAACTTCATGAGTTTGAAGCAAATAGGTGCGGTGAAGGAATATCGCCGGAGTTTTGAGCGATTTGCTAAGGGGAATGCGCGATATCGCGTCTGCGAGTGCATTGGAGGAAGTGGGAAAGTGGACTAAAAGAGGAGAAACAGAGCGCGATGCGTAAACTGCGGCCAGTGGGCATCGAAGAGAAAATGTTTATGGCCCAAGTGATTGAGGATGATTTTGCTTTTCAGGCTACCCAAAATGAGGGAAGTGCTTTTGCAACGGTCAAGGCTAAACAGGAACGATTGTTTCGGGAACTGGAAGCACATAGACTCTTTCTCACAGGACTACAACCATTCACCCGACGTCCTATAAAAAACTCACTGAAGCCGAAATTCGAGCACGGAAGGATAAAGGGTTATGCTTCCGTTGTGATGAACGATTTGTCCCAGGACATCGTTGTCAGAAGAAAGAGCTTCAGAATTTGGATGTATGGGTCGTTCGGGATGCGCACGATTACCAGGATGTCGAGGTGACTGACTTTTTGCCAGAAGATGGAGCTACAGAAGGTGGCATCGGAGATGGAACACCTTGAGGACAAGGTGACTCCTGGGGGGGAAAGTATTGATACGATCCGGACCTTGGAGTTTTTAGGAATATTAGTATTAGTATTTATTATTGATTAATTAATTGTTATTTCAATTGTATTGGGCTTTTGGGCCTTATTAGGGATTATTATTCAATTAGGTTATTTTGGGGTTTACTTGGGGAACAAGTAAAAGGCTAGGGTTTAGAGTTATTATAAATAGGAGAGGTTAGGTCTTTGTTATTCATCCATTTGAATTATCGTCTTTGTACTCTGGGCTCTTTGAGAGATTCTCTCGAGAGATTTATAGTAGTTTAATAAAAAGTGTGTTAGATTCTATCAGTTTCATACTCTATTTTGGTAAGATTTAAGAAATGAATTGTTTTGAACTGATAATGGGTACTCTTAATTCACTTGTTACTTGGGATACTGTTTTATAAATTAAAAATTTCCAGTGCTATATTTTTATTGTGTTTATTTCAACATCTGCTTATGGTTTTTTTTTTCCTCTTGATTTTAATTCCAGGCCCTCTCAGATTATCTCAAGTCAAAATTACTAGCTGAAGGACGAAAGCCATATGTTATTCCCGTTGGAGGATCAAACTCCCTTGGAACTTGGTGAGATTTGATGTGCTTGTTTTCTCCTTCCCATTATATTAGGTGTGGTTGGATTTGTTGATGATAGCATTCTGATTGATCTATGCAAAAGATTAAAACATCCATACTAAAGGAGCATAAATAGTATTAGATTTCATTCCTTACAATAATTTAAGATGGTGAGCTCTATCTATTTTTACATCAAGCTTTAGCTGCATAAATAGTATTAGTTTTCTGATTGATCATTTTTTAGCTGCATGCTCAAAATTTCATCAAGATTTTTGCACTTCTGATAGTTTGATTTCTTTATCATGTTCATGTTGGGTTCTTACTTTTAAATCTCTTATTTCTAATAGGATCCTTTTTTCTCCTGTATTTTTGTTATTATTTTTCTTGTTAAAATATATCTTGTTTTCTGTGATTTTTATTTTCTTAAATCATTTACTACATACAACACCTTGATTCCGATTCATTTATTCTCTCTTCTTGAAATATTTTGCCTTATTTTTCTTTTCCTTTTCTTTCCCTTTTTTTTTGCTCAAGAAAGGTAATGTGCTGCATAATTATTTTTTGAATACTGATATATTGCATAATTATCATCATTGCATCCTTTTCATCTCTCTCTCTTTCTTTCTATTACTATCATATGAATACGTAACAAATGAATTTTGGTTATGTTCAGGGGTTATATTGAAGCAATTAGGGAGATTGAACGACAGCTGGGTACTGGAAATGACAAGATCAAGTTTGATGATATTGTAGTAGCTTGTGGCAGGTTCTGTTTTTATTTTTTCTGGTTGATGGGATGGGCTTTTCCCCTTTTTTTGTTTCTTTTCATTAACTTGGTTGCCGTTGCCGTTGCCGTTCCTGCACTGGAACTCGTGAAAAAAAGTTTGTTTCATTAAATATAAGAACATTTTCTAATAGAGTGGGAAAGACTGGTATTATACAACATGTTCTTAGGACGTAAGAAGAAAAAAATGAGCTATTCGAATTTTTTGTAATAGTTTCTTGTTGGCAATGAGAAAGCTGACCCAAGTTTTGATGTTGGATCTCACCATTTTCCTTAGTAAGGAGCAATTCATTCAATGGACACTTGAGAATACCTGCTTCTTGACCTTGTTATACTGTTGCATTTTGGGGGTCACTTTATCAAGACTTCATTTATGATTAAATTGCAAGTAAATAAAAGCTTATGATGAGAGCTTGGAGGCTTAAACCTAAAATTCGAGCATAATAAGAGGATTTAGGTATTCCTAATTTGCTGTACAAGTTTTGAAAAAAAGGCCTCTCTTTGAAAGGCATTTCTATGTGATACAATTGCCAGGTTGATTCTATGAGATACAAGAGAAGAGTCGCAAGCAATAAATTTTCCCCCGGGGAAATATAGTTCTCTTTGGATTGAAGATATGGCTGAGGCTCTATTCTTTCTTAGCCTCAAAATTTATTTAAGATTCATTAAGCTTTGGAGATTTTAATTGCTTCAAGTGATTCACTAATTATTTTTGTTCTTTTTTCTTTTCTGAAACCTCCTAAATGTGGATAGTAAGCTTGAACGGTTCAACATCCAAGGACGTATTGGGTGGTGGAATGAATAGGAGACTTAGTTGGTGCTGGAATGGGTCGGAGAAGTTGTTAGGATCTCACGTCGAAAAGAGTGGAGACCTAATAGCAATATATAAGAAAGATGGACTACTCATCACCAATTGGTTTTGAGATGGATGTCCACATTTTCTAATATGGTATCAAAGCTTATTAAGCCCAAACGGGTATTCGGTCCAATCAAAATAAAATTGAGGTTCGATTTAAGATTGATGAATCTAAAAAGGCACCATCTTGCCCCCAAGGGCTGGTGCAGTGTGGTTGAAGACTTGGTTTTGAGGGTATACTCCCCTCAAGGTCTAGGGTTCAAGACTCACCTGTGACATTACTCTTTCGATGTCTCTGGGGCCTGACCTAGGATTCCACATCGCAAATAGTGGAGACCTAATAGCAACATATAAGAAAAGTTGACTACTCCTCTTGTTAAGATATGCCTTGAACGCATTATTGCCCTGTGATTAGTAGTCGAGGGTCTCGCATTGCAGCAATGCACTCTGCATGCGTTTAGCACAACTCGCATTTGCACTCTGCTGCGTAAGTGCTTCCGCATTTTGTTGCGCGTTCCGCATGTGCTTACGCATCCGCATTATGTTTTTAATTCTTATGAATTTTGTAATAGGGTTTAATGGAGTGCATATATAAACTTGAATTAAACTCTAGTCATATGTAAACTCAAATTAAACTCTAGTCGTATTATGACGTTTATTATGTACAGTAATTCGCCTCTCCTTAATAAAATTGTTGTCCCTCTCTGCCCGTGGACCAGCTAACACAATGGTAGTGAACCACGTAAATTCTGTGTGTTTGTTCTTCGTCTTTTACGTTTCTTATCTTTGCCTCGATTGTTGATTGCCGTTTTCATAACACCTCTCATCACTGATTTGGAGATGATGTCCACACTTTCTAATAGTAGTGCCATAAAGCTGGCTGATTAATTCACAAGTTTACAGTGACACGGGATTAGAACGATTTTTTGTTCTTTCATAATTCAATCTTTGATGTTTTACTTGATTTTTTCCCAGTGGGGGCACGCTCGCTGGTCTATCACTGGGATCTTGGTTGAGTACAATGAAGGCAAAAGTATGATTTTTTAAATTTACAAAAAAAAAAAAAAAAAAAAAAAAAAAACTTCGTTTGGTTTCTCTACATCTTATTTCACACGTTTTAATTTTGTTGTATTTGCAGATTCATGGGTTCTCTGTTTGTGATGATCCTGATTACTTCTACGACTTTGTTCAAGGTTTACTTGATGAGCTTCATGCTGGCGTTGACTCACGTGATATAGTTGAAATCCAAAATGTAAGTTGGACTTTTAGTAGATTTATGAAGGACAATTCACATCTGTTTCTCTCCAATTTCATATAAAATTAAATCTGGTGCATTCTAAAATTTGTTAGTATTCAATACAATGCAGTAGGATTGCGTTTGGCATCATCAGCATGTTTCATCTATTCTCTATAAAATAAAGTTGAGATGAACTTTCATTTCTTCTCGTTCTGTGTTTAGGCAAAGGGTCTTGGCTATGCAATTAACACGCTCGAGGAGCTTAATTTCGTAAAAGAAGTTGCTGAATCCACGGGCGTTGTTCTCGATCCAGTATACAGGTAAACTATTATTATTACTACAGTGATCAAGTTCATAGTTTGGGCGAGGAGATACTTACTTTGTGGCATTTGTCCCACATTGTAAAGGTGGGGAGTTTTCAACATCTTTAAATGATACGTCGGCTACTCCTCTTATCACTAATTTGTTTTAAGGTGGAATCACATATTATCTATTATGGAATCAGAGCTCCATATAGGTTATTGGTCTCCAAATTTTCAATTCGACTCAAGTGGGTAGTTTGGACCTCATCTAAGTGGGTATAAGCTTAAATGGATATTTGATCCTAAAAAATTTAGATCTGACCCAAGTAAGTCTACCAAAGCAGGTCTCTGGTCCACAAATTTGAATCTAATTCAAAATGATCTTTCCAATATGACATGATCTTGAGGGGGCATGTTTGAGATACATACCTTGTGGCCTTTGTCCCACATTAGAAAAGTGAAGAGTTTTAACATCCTTAAATGATATGTGGGCTATTCCCCTTATTACTAATTGACAATTTTTTTAAAATTTATGGAAAATAGCACAAACATCGCCAAACTATGGTGTCTCTAACAATTATATCTTAAAATTTTTAATTTGAACAATTACCTCCCACAAGTTTGCCAAGTGTTGCAATTAACTCTTATATTTAATTTAAGATATAAAAGGATAAAATTGTCTCTGCCTCCTCTATCTTTGTCTTCTTCTTGAATCTCCATTTTTTAATCTCATCCTCATTCCTCATCTACTCTTGCAGCGGGCGTTAATCGTCTTTACAACTTTACATCTTTACATGCTCTAATAAAAAAAACTCTCACCTTTTCTCCTTCACTCTTCTCTCCCAAATCTTAAAAAAATAACAGAGGCTCATAAATTGTTTTTTCATGGAGCTTCTGAGTTTATTGTATCCGGTTATTTTTGTACATCATTTCATCATTTGGAAGGAATTTGACGAAAAAAAAGGACCAAGAATGCTACACATTGGAATACAATGTTACAACCTAGTCGACGATCGAAAATTGAACACATAGTTCAGCGGAGAAGTGTCCAAGAATCTGGGCCTGAACGAGTTCAGCTCCAGCATCGAAAATTTAACACATAGTTCAGCTCCAGCATCCTCAAAGAAAACTACAGCCCCAGAATCATGTTCGCCGGTCAGGAAGAAAACCCCACTGGATCTCGAAATTTTTCCACGCACCATTCAGAAATTTTTTCGACAAATCGAAACTCTCTCCGTCGATCTTCGATGTTCTGGTCGTGACTTAACACTTAAATTTGATGAGGATTCGATTGATAAATTTACATTTGAACTACTGACTTAACCTTTAAATTTGAGATTGTCTCTATTAGATGTTTGTTGGGTTAACATTTATCAAAATGATTTGAAATGACAATTTTTCGTAAACTTATTTTTAAATTATGTTATTCTCAGCGGGAAAGCAGCTTATGGAATGATGAAAGACATGGCTGAGAATCCAAAGAAGTGGGAAGGAAGGAAGATTCTGTTCATTCATACGGGAGGACTATTGGGACTGTATGACAAAGCTGATCAAATGGGTTCCATGTTGGGGAAATGGCAACGCATGGACCTTCACGATCCACTAACTGATGTTTAAACATCTCAATAAATTTGATGAGCTCCAAGCGCCGTAAAAAACATGTGTCTTTGGTTTTAAAACATTTAAATTAAAATATTTTAAATTTGATGTACTTGACTCTAGTTAAATTCTTTTTATATTCTCTTGTGAAGCAACCTTTGACATTAAAGAAAAAAAAATTATATAATATAGTTTTTCGTGCAAATACTATAACACAAATCTAAATCTACCTTAACTTGAGAAACTGGAAGATTGTAGATTCCATCCATATTGGTAAAAAATAACTATAAAGAGAATAGAATGTGAGTAGGATGAGAATGTAAAATAGCTATGGAAAGAATGAAAAAAAGTTATGCAAAGTATAAAAATGGATTATGAGAAAATGAGATTATAAAAATATCAATAATTTTAAATAGCTCAAATATAAACAAGATAATCATTTTCTTCATACGTGGACAAGATATCAATCTTTTATAGTCATTCTCGATCTAAAAAAAAAAAGGGAAAACACAGAATATACAAAAGTACTTAGCTTTCCATTGACACACTTACCTTGCTCCATCCATTCAAAAGTCAATAGAATACATATAAAAAATACAAACAAAGAAAATGTCATTTGGTTTAATTTGAATATTAGTAACAAAACAATTACGTGTAACAGTATGAAAACAACCAGTAATAAATCATCCAAAATTTGCATGGACACTCAATATATTTTTTGTCAATTAATATTACATCAAGCTGTAACAAGTGGCACATGATTAAAATAATATAAGATAGAAAGAAATGATGAAAAAGTGGGGGTGGGTTTACAATTAAAATTCTTTAAAAAGAAACAATTAAAATATAAATATAAATGTAAAATGGATCTTTGATTAAAATATATATATATATATATATATATATATATATATATAATGGATCTGGAATAATATGAAGTGTATTGAAGCTGCAAAGTGACAATGAAGGCAAGTTGTCAAAGCAATGCAATGCAGCATAAAAGTTGCAGACCTTACACCCCACCCCCCCTCTACTTACCCACATTTCCTTTTTCTTTTTTTCCTTTCTTAAAATACCAACATTTCCAAACTCCATTTAAAAAAAAAAAAACAGAAATACAAAAATACAAAGAAATTTCAACCCTTTACAAAAACCAAAGTCTAAGCTACATCGTAACTATTTAACCTTGTTTGATTTTTCATTTTTTGATTTTTACAATTTAAGTTTGTATTTACTTAAATTTTGTATTTGTGGTTTTCATCTTTGGTCAAGGAAGCATGCAAATTTTAACCAAATTTCATATGCCAAAATGGATATTTAGAAACTATATTTTTTACCTTTCAAATTTTAATTTGATTTAAAAAATATAAATAAATGAAAATCATATGTTAGATGATAGTAGTTGTAGACTTAAATTAAAAAAAAAAAAAACTAAGGTTCGATTTCATAACCATTTTATTTTTAGTTTTTTTTTAAAAAAATTTAAACCTGAAACAACTAGTAGGTTTTTTCTTAAGTAGATATTTTCATCTTAACTATATTTTAAGAAATAAAAAACAAATACTACTCCAACATATTACTTTCTTACTGTAACACCTATATTTCATAAAAAAAATAAAATAAAATAAACAAACTAAAATTTAAAAACTAAAATAAAGTAACTTCCAAATAGTTTTATTTATTCAAAGGGGAAATTGTAGTAACTAGACCACATTTGAAAAGTATTTACGAACATAGGCGCCAAAGTTTTTTTTTTGCAAAGTTAATTTTTTTTTTATTAAAATTCGTAATTATTAATTTTTCATTAATACCATTTTTTTCTTTATCACATTTAATACTGGATTTTTGAATTAAAACATTCATTTAAAACATACTTTCCATCTTTTTAAAACATACCATATTTAATTGTCAACCATTTTAATGCAAAAGATTTTAATTCCTTTTTCTCATTTATCCCCCATCTTTCTTCCTTTTCATTTTCCGTTTCACTTTTCTTCTTTCATTCTCCATTCCCCCATTTTTGTTTCTTCAGCTTCATTCATTCTCTCTTTTCACATTCCGGCCAGCACGTAAAACGTAAATTTTCGTTAACCACAAAGCTCCGATCGGACGGTATAATAATACGAGTTCAGTCATCTTCTCTCAATAATATCCGTTTTTCACAATATTTGTATCATGTTTTTGTTTTTATCCATCACCATTAGCATGTTACTGTTCATTTTCAGTATAGTCGTGATCCGATATGTCTTAGATTGTTTAGTATGATATGTTTTATTCGTATTTATTTCATTTTGTACATTTAATTGATTTATATTTCAGTCCTTAGAATATCAAAAATCATGTTTAGAAAATGGAGTAAAATCATATGCAGAACAAAACTGTATAATTTAGTATATACTGTATGTTCACACGTTCTCAATTTCTATATAACCAAAGAAATTATATAATTGACTATATACCGTATATTCATACTATGTTTTTAGGTTAGTTATATTTTACATCTTTTCCTTTTAGGTTCATTAATCATTCCATTTGAAATTGCACACAATGTTCTTTACAATGTCAAAATTTCTGTTTAGAAATGTATTTAAATCATATGTAGAACAGTATTATCTATGTACTAAAATGTCCAAGTCCTTGTATACTTGAGTATTATCTACTGTAGTTTTTCATGTACCGTTATATTACTGTATAAACTATATAAAACTCTACATGCTTCATTATTTCATTCTACATATTGTATAACTTACACCATACATTTATGGTTTATTAGTCATTCTATTCATGTCTAGTACATTTTTTATACTAATATTACTATTCATTACATTTCCATTCCGCAATACGGTAGTGTTTATACATGTATATTATACGACTTATAATATAGAACAATATTGTTTGGACATTTTATAATACTATACAACTTTTCCTTATAAGTTCAACAAACATCTCAATACGTATAACACATAATGATCAGTAGGATGAAAATGAGATGTACCATAATCATGAAGTAGATGAAGAGCGTCGCACAAATATTGAGGAACGCTTTCACTCAATGATAATTTTACATTACAGTATTTTTTTATGTCGAACGCTTTCAGTTTTAATTTTGTAACACATAAGACCTTTTTTATTTACTATTGATCTCACTTTGAATTATAATTTTGTGTGAAATTGTTCCAACAATACGAGTCTCTATCAATTCACAAATATTACATATGTTATTTCACAATGTTTTACTATACGGTATTGTACATTCAAAATTACTTGTTCGTTATCGCAAACATATTAAATCACACTACAAGTATCCATATCAACAAATTAAACACTTAAAAAAAACACAAAGTTTAAAATACGGTATGGTACATGATATATTATGGTTGTACCGTATATTTCAAGTTATTTTAATATTGTGTCGTTATCAAACGTTTTCTAGTTTCAATCAACGAAATTGAACGTTCATTAACTCATACGGTTTATTTATAAATAAAACTACCATAATCAAATAATATGTACATTACTAATTATATTGTATGTAAATCACAACAGTACATTTAACAATTTATTGTCACCACTTTTGTCTTACAATTAATGCACCATAAATTGGCAGTTTCTGGATTGGAATGTGAGACAAATTTCTTTTTTAAAAATTTTCTTTCTCAAATAAAAAACTAATAATTTGATCATTAAAGGGCTTTTTACAATTTTAGGCAAAATGGATAAAAAAATTGCACGCGTGTGTACATGTAAAGTTTTTAGCAAAAGTAATTCACGGCTGTATTTAAGGAAATGAATTTTATGGTAAAATTACATAAATATCCTCCACTATAAACCAACATTTATTGATAAAAAAGGCACTCAATTTTTGTTTAAAAAAGAAATATCCCTAAATAGTTGACAATTTTCAACTTCCATTTCCAACAAAAAAAAAAATTATCTTGTTAAAAATTTCCCTAATACTAAGGCAGTAAATAAAAAAAAGGTGAGATAGTGTATTCTTTGTGTTGTTGATTGTTGTTTTTTATTTTGGCAAAAAAAATCTAAAATCTTCCTATGATGTATTAATAAATAAATATGAATTTTTCGATCATTGTTATTTTTCTAGTATCTACCAAATTAAGTAAGTTGTGTAATGTATTAGTAATTCTAGATATATTAATATTGTATTTTTTTATTTATATAGGTAAAGTATCTTATTAATATTGTATTTTATAATTAAGATGTCTTGAAAATTACAAACAAGAGTCATTGGTTAGCGACATTAGTGTACACTCAATAATTAAGAGGTATTGAATTCGAAGCAATCATAATCATATGTATTAATAATAGAACAATATTAATAATATATAATATTGTATTAATACCTAATATTGGAATTTAATACAATATTATCGATTATTAATATTCATTAATACAATATTATATATTATTAATACAGTATTATGTATTATTAATTAGTATTATATTATTAATACAATATTAGGTATTATTAATTTAGTATTATATTATTAATACACGATTATGTCTTATTAATTCAGTATTATACTATTGATACATTATTATATGTTATTAATATTGCATATTGTTATAGTATTATGTATTATTAGTACAATATTATTATTAATACTTATAACTATGATTGCCATTTTTTTAAAAAGCGATAATTTATAAAAAAAATTTTATTTTCTGAATTTGACTAATCTAGTAAGGTTTTTTTGTTTTTTTTTTTTAAAATTAAGAAACTAAAATATATTACTGGTTTAATAATTTAATATTAAAAGACATTGAAGAATACTCTCATATCTAAATACAACATTAATAATAATATTATTTAAAATAAATACGGTATTTATCGATTTAAGGTTTAACATATACAAGTATTCAAGAATTATGTTAATATTGTCTTTGCATATATAGTCAGTATTTTATATTATTAATACGGTATTATAAGAAAATATTACTAATACAATATTATAAGAAAATATTATTCATACAAAAAAATCCGTTTATAAAAGATAAAAGTAAGCTCAGTTAACTATATAATTGTGAAAATTGTAAAAAATAATTTTACCATATTTTTCATCAATGAAAAAGAACGAGAACCTAATTAAAAGTCAAGGTATTACAAAAACAAAAAATAACGTTGCAATCAAACTTATTTTTAAAAAAATTGTAAAAACAAAACTTATTTCAGAAAAATAAAGCTACAATAAAAAATGGTGCTAATTCAGAAAATGAAAATTGAAAATAAAATAGTAAGCTTTGGGGTATAACAAAATGTAGAGTTGTTGTTTCTCCTTTTTGTTTTGTCCTCTCCCAGGGGTAAAATGAGGTTAAGATAATTTGTATTTTAATTAATCATAAATAGAAAAATAAGATTGTAATTGTTATAGAATTTGTAAATATTTTTAAAAGTAAACTATCTACTACAATTTTCCTTTTTTAAATTTATAAGGTATTTAAAAAGAAAGATGAAATATCTCTAATAAATGTGATTTCCTTTTCCACAATTAATGTCCCTAAATTTGGGATGATTTTCCTTTTTTGAAATTTTCCTTCCAAAACTAAAAAACCACCGATATGAGGGTATAACATGATATTTTTTAGCAATTCATTTTCAAAAAAAAAAACCCCTCTAATTTCATGAATACTAGATACAAGATGTCGTAGGACAATAAATTTAGAAATTTTATAAGCTTTTAGGTTATTTATTACTGTTATTATATTTTATTATGTCGATTTCATGACTGGTTGAAATAAAACTATTTTTTGTCCACGTATTACAATCTTATCGATAATATGATTTTTTTAAAAGAAATATCTTGGCAATAATCTCACTTAACATCGAATATTATATTTAAAAAGAAAAAAAAACCTAAGCAATCCATTCAGAAATGATTTTCAAATCCAATTACAAGAAAGGGGCTCTTTACTTTCTTTTTTGTAATTGTTTGAATGCGTTTGAAAAGGAAACAATATTTGAACGTAAATGTTAATTGAATTGAATGTTTGACTTATTTGATTTTAGTTTTAGTTTAAGTGAACCACACAAAAGTGCATGAAATAACTTATGCTTGCTCGCTTAAATATATATTATCTTGAAGACTTAGATTGGGAGTCCTTACCAAAATAAAAATAAAATAAGAGCTTCACAATCACCTAATTAAAATCAATATATCAATGATCTCAAAAAATAATAATCGATATATGTCAATGTTACAAGACGATCAATTGTGGTATTCAAGAGTTGGTACACTAGTTGAGGATTTGAGTTTTAAAGGTATATTTCTCTCGAGGTCTCGAGTTTAAAATTCATCTATAATATTTCTTCGATGTATTTGGTGCCTAGTTCAGTGACGAGCCAATTGCTGCAAACTGCTTTAGCGGTTAGGGTCCATTTTCGGTTGAATTATTATTATTATTTTAATGAGTATTGATAGTTAATGTCTCTCCAGTACCTCCTCTATAACCAACCAGCTTGGTCTGTTTTTTCTCCATCTCTAAACTAAGTTTGGTTGTCAACCTTTTCCCTTTCCTTCCTATTCATTCATGGCTGGTTTTACAATATTGGAGACCACAACTTCGGCTACTAAATGGATAGCGGTTATTTCAACTGTAATTTTGTACAAAATTTCCATCATCTCAAAATTAGCCACTCTGCCTCGTTTATGGCTCTCCTTCAAATTATGGGTCTCTCCTCTTTACGTGTTCATCGTCTTCAACTTCATTATCTTCGCCGTCGCCGCTTCCTCAGCCTTGCGCCGCCGAAAAGACGCAATTTTTCACCATGTTCCTCCATCACCACCCAACTCTTTCTATTATAACAACTCAGAAATGATCTCCAACCACCTGGACCAAGTACTACAACAGGAATTAGGCCGGAACGTCCCTGAAAAGTTGTGTGCATATTCCAGCCACAAGGATGAAGATGATGAAGGTGCCGGGGGTGACTCGATGGACGCCACGTGGAAGGCGATCGTGGAAAGTCAAGAGAAGCAGACGCCGAAGCTGATGAAGAAGAGCCAGACATGGGACTCTTCACCGCGACCGCGCTTAATTAGAGCCGATCACGCCGACGAGGAGGAGGAGGTGGAGGTGGAGGAGGAGCCGGTGAAGAAGAAATCGGAGAGGTTTCACCAGACGCTGTCGCTTCGGAGAAAGATATCAATGACTTCGGAAGAACTGAAGAGCCGGGCAGAGGCCTTCATAGAAATGGTGAACCGAAGCATTCGCTTGCAGAGGCAACAATCAGAGCAGCGTTTCTTACAGGCAATGAAACACTCCGTTTAGCACAGTCAGTAATAAAAATAAACACACCATATTTACTTATCCATCTTAATTCTGTCTGTGTGTATTGTTAGTTTTGTATGTCCTTGCCATTTCCATTCGATAGTTAAGGATTTACTTCCGTCATTAAATTTCTGACTATTAATTTGTTTTGTATTGAAGTCAAGGGAAGGGTAAAAACTCAATAATAACCAACTATTTTGTCTCATCTACAAAAATATATTTATAAACTAAATCTAAAACATTTACTAAAATTGAAGAAAATAACTACTGAAGCTGAAGATTATAACCATCTATATATCTAATAATCAAATTGGAGGTGATAGTCTTGAAATAAATATTTAGAAATAAATAAATAAAGCCCCGTTTCATAACCATTTGAATTTTTGTTTTTTATTTATGAAATGTAAGTATATTTGTATTTAAATTTCCTACCATGTACTCTATCTTTCCTACAATATATTCATCTTCTTTTTGCTTTTGAAAGCTACTTTTAGAAAATAACCATCTTTCCACTTTTAGAAGATGTAGATAGATATTCAAATAAGGAAGAATGTATAGTAAAGTAATTGTAGTAGCCTTACATTTCAAAAACAAAAAATAAAAACACAAAATGGTTATCAAACAAGACTAAAAAACCAATAAAAACGAAGACCAAGATGAGACATTTGGTGGGAATTAAACTTCGGCCAAAATGATGTAAAGCGTCAGTGAAGGTGTCGACTGGGAAGTGAAGCATTCACCATGCGCCAATAGGTTGTTAAACAAACCACCTATTACATCCACTGTTACATTTGGGAAGGGCTTGCTAAGAAGGCAAATTTTTCTCTAATTATTATATTTTAAGAAGCACACGCACATGATATTGTTCTGTGATAACGACGGAGATACAACAAAGCATAACGGATGGCAAAAATCGTTACAGAGAAGTTCCATCCCCACAAATGTTGTATTATACTGGGTATTAGAAGGATGACTGTAAGCTTAAGAGTGTGGCAAGCATTAAACAAACACAGAAGTACCGTTACTCATCATAAAGCGAACAAATTAGATTATGATAAGATTAAGAATTATCGAAACCATAAAAACTTGTCTGAAAACAATTCTGGAAGTATAAAACGGCATAAAAACACTCCTTCAAAAGGATCCTCTCTCTCTCTCTCTCTCTAAGAAGCACGATTTTCTTCTGCGGCAGCTTCAAAAGTCTCGCCATCAACAAGTTCTGGAACATCGTCATCCTCCTCTTGTGCATTCTTTGCATCATCAGCACCAGCTCCAGGTGCTTGCTGTTTAAACTGCTCAGCCAATTTTCGCAAGTTCTCCAAGTTGTCTGGCCCTGAATATAGTTGGAAAAGAAAAGCAATTTACTAACCCAGTTCAAACTAATGGAAATCTAACCATAAAACAACAAACTCAAGAGATGAATTACCCAATTGATTAATGATGCCAGGCAAGATGTCCTGCAATTCTGTAATTGCAACAAGCATTCATTATTAGATAAGAAAAACACTTTTCTCATGAACATTTATCATGTGCATGATAAAGAAACTTAATCTCAGTCCAATAGTAACAAAATATATTGCACGAACCAGATGATTTCTAACAGTTAGACATGCATAGAAGTTGGTAAGAAGATGGGGTTTCAATTAGGTAGATGCAGTACTAAGCAGCACTGATATAAAAGATGCAAAATAGACAGCATAAAAATTAATCAGATGCACATTTAAAACTGATTAGTCCTGGCAAGGCCCAAGAACATGATTTCCTTAGCCATGATCCTACCACCCAAAACAACAAGTCTCCTGAGTATGTGATTTTTTTTTCTACAATGGTAGTCCAATATGTAAATTTATAATTTGCAATTAAAAGAGGACGATCATAACAATACTAGATTTACAATATGGTTTAGCAGAGATACGTACTCTTTATTTGAGGAGAGCCACTAACAACCCAGGTGTTTGCAGCAATAGATGCTTGAACTGGACAGTAAAAAGTTATGAGTCATCCAAAATGTGAAGCAATAAGGATGAAGTAGAGTCAATTGATTAATAAAACTTACCCTTGGGGTTTAAGAACTGGATAACAACGTCATCCTTGAAAATGTTGACCTCCTCAATACCAGGAATGACATTCACCCCAATTCTCTTAAGGGTGCTCTGAAGCCTTTTGTCATCAGTTGTAGTGGTCTTATGAACTGCCTTCTTCTTCCTATTATCGAGAGCAATTTTTTGAAAAAAATAACAATTAATGGAAGAAACTACAAAAAAAAAAAAAAATTGTGGAATAAATAAATTTTACTTTACCAATACAAGACAATCAAGTGCAACAATGGTAATCAGGATTGAGCTGTTATTGCAAACTACACGGAAAACTTGAAAGCTTAAAATTTTGGGTAGTGGCCTAAAAGGGGTTTCTATTAGTTAACTTAATTTGAATTTTTATTGATAAAAACGGGTTCAAATTAGCGAAAATAGTACTTTTTTTTTTATATCAGAGTGAAAAATTGAAATTTTATTCTCAAAGCTTATTATCCTCAAGCTTTCAAGTTGAACCTCACATGCTGAAATTGTTACAACAATAATAGACAAACACATAGTTACAATACATTATTACAGAATTACCTTCTCATGGTACCCTTTCCACCGGTGCGAACGGCACTGGCAATCTTCCTAAGTCTCTCCTGATCCATCTGCATATTACATGAAAACAAAATTAAAAATTATGCCAATCAAGTCGTAAAGCTAATCAAGGGAGAGTTATAGGGTAAAATGATAGCAAGAAAAACCAAAAGCTGCAGTCCAGTTAATTACTTCATATACGGTATTTTCATTCAAAATACGAATCATAAAAGAGACTACACCGTCAAAGCAACCAAACTGAGACTGAGCAGACATAAAACGAAAATGCAGCAATCAAAATGTCGATGTTAACTTAATCTAATTATAGAAGTATGAGTTAACTTAATTTCGATTATAAAATGAGACCTAACTGCAGAACAGACAAGAACAAACAAGAACACAATCTTAGAGGAGTAGAGGATGTTCAAGACGAACGAGAAAGCAAGATTAACACACAGTATGGAAGAGGTTAAAGATGAAATAGAGAGAATTAGGTTACCTTTGGGTTAGGGTTTTGGTGTTGGGGGATAAGCCTCTGAACTCGCAAAACACTGGACGGCGCTATCAGTTTGTATTTTGCCCTTCCGCTCCATATAAATAAGGGATCATCAAAACCAGAAATGCATCTTCATCCGACGGTCCACATATAACTTCCACACCTTATTTTTCCAAATTAAATCAAATAAACATTTCCTAATGGGCCCTGTGGGCTAAAATAAAATTTACAACATACCTGAAAGTAGAACCAGCTAGAGGCCCATAATGATGAGGCCTTTTCCAAAGAATAAATAAGTAAATACTCCCAAGGTGGGACCAATAATTTCTTCCCTATTTATTCAAGAGGAATATTTACCTAATGTCTGTAATGCTCGTAGGTGTGATTCAATATAAACAACAATATATTTGATTTTAAAATCAAAAGATAAAAAAAAAAAAATAAAGAAAAATAGATTGTGACCCATATTAAGCCACAACATTATTTTATACATCATACTTGGACATGACGTAAATGTTTCTCTTTATTCGAATGTTTAACTAGAATTTTTTTTAAACAATGTTTAACTAAACTTATCCTTACCAATGTTTAACTAAACTTATCCTTACCAACGTGAGTATAATTCATGAGTAATTAGCTGCTACTTCTTTATTTTAATTTTGAAGTTTAGATCTCATTTTACATGATTATTATTATTATTTTTTTTTTTTTGGAGGAAAATGCCTTTTTAGTTCTTACGTTTGAGGTGGAGTTTCAATTTAATTCCTTAAATTTCAAAATCAAACACTTTTACTTTGATATTTTAATAATATTGAATTTTCGTTCTTAAGATAATGGGACTATTATTAACCTAATGTTAATGATGGCTAAACTAAATTTAAAATATAATAAATTGATTATGATGTGTGATGTGGATTTTATTTTAAAATAAATAAACAAAAAGTAAATTGATGAAGATTGTTAGGGTCTCACAATTGTCCCATATTAGAAAACTCCAGAGTCCAACGTCAATATAGAAGAGATATGAAATATGATATCGGTCTAATAAAAATGAAATTAAGATTTGGCCCAAAAAAAGCAAGGTCATATTAGGAGTCGTCGATGATGAACAATATTATCGAGCATTAAAAATTATGATTCTTTTGAAACCTCACATCTATTGCATAAAAAAAATGTGAACTTACCATTTATATAAACATCAAGTTCTAAACCTTACCAATAGATTCAGACATCATTTTCAAGTACTTACCTATAGTATTTTAAAAAAAAAAACTTCCAATAAACATCCCATTTTTCTATCGGTCATCATATAATAAAGCGTTTCTATTTAAGTTAAACAATATAACAAATCAAACAAACAAAATGAGGGATATCAAGATTGAGAGAATAAGTTCTTCAATGATTTATTCATTGATGGAGCCTCTTTTAAATAGAGGAAGAAAAGGAATATTACAGAGAAGAAACTCATAGGTTTGATTGCTAACATACAAACAAAAAGGTAAAGTTACAACAGAGAGTTGTTAAGAGAAGAGAAAAGGGGAGCAGCTACTTAACCCTTGAAGAATGAATCATATATACAATTTATATTTAAGTTAAGCAATTGCATCAATAATTTGAATGGTAATCTCAATGAAATGAGTCTAGATTGAATCGTAGTTCTTTCGATACTATCATTCAAATTGAAACGTAGGCAAATTGAGAAAATCAAAATTACATATAGGGGAGGAACTAAAAAATATAATTTCTAAAACATTTCTCAGTTTCTTTCTTTTCTTTTCTTCAAAAATAAAAAACCTAAAGAATTTTTTTAAGAAGTACATGAAATATAACTTTTTTTTTTTTTAAAAAAAGGAAAAGTGTATTTGGGCTTTTAATATTGTACCACAAATGAGTGAACCAAAACTAAAATTGGATTATTTCCAAAAAAAAAAATCTAAACTAAACAAAAATTGGAATATGAACGCATGTGTTTGGCTTGTCCTCTGCATTGCGGCATGTTTTGCTACCGTCCTTTGTGCTGCTTCATTCTTTGAAATGAATTTCTGAATTCAAATATCACCATCCGAAAAAGAACAATATTTAAAAGTGAATTCAATTAAAATAACAATATGGGTAAATTATGGGAAGGGTCTTTTTTTTAAATCATTTGTCAAAATGGGTGTGCTTAAAAACGTTTTATAAGAGACGCCACATACATTGACAATGGACAAATATATCTGGTGTATTAGGATGCCACACATGAAATTAGTCAAATTAACGGGAGAGAGGAAAATACTTAACCGTCTTAGATTTTTCCAATATAAATGAATTAATTGCATTTGTATAATTAATAGTCTTAGATTTTTCCAATATGAATGAATTAATTGCATTTATTTTTCAAATCTATAATTTCTATAACTGATTCACTTCTCTCATTTTAGGGGAATTAGTTATTATTTTGTAATCTCTTTTACTTTATTTCACTTTTTTAGAGATTTTTCTAAATCTTCTTCACAATAAAGTATTATATATAAAATATATTTCTACTAATATACATACATATATATATATAGGCAAGTATTTAAGTTAATAACATACTGATTTTAAAAAAAAAAGTTAATAACATATTGCATTGAGATTGGAACCTAAAATAATAATATTATTTAGGTCAGTTTGATAGTCATTTGATTTTGATTTTTAGAATTTAAATTTAATTTTTACCAAATATTTCATCTTTCCTATTATGTATTTTATCTTTCCTTAAAAAAGTGCAGGAATACTAGTACAAAAATAAACTTTTATGATAGCTATTTTTTGTTTTTAAATAAAAATATAGGTAAAATATAAATATTCAAGTATGAAAAAACATAAGATAAAGTAATTGTAGTAGACTTAAAATTTAAAAACAAAAAATAAAATACGAGGTCTTAGTTAGAGGAAAAGTTAGAATGTGATTTATACTCGACCTTATGTAGACATTAATACTTAGCTTATGTGCATATATGATTTAAATATTTCTATTATTTAGATAATATACTATATATTTTAAATATACATTTTATCGTTCATATATCATAATATAACCATTAATAAGAAAATATTAAACTTGTAAATTAGTGTTATTAAAAAAAAATTTAACATGCACGTACCTAAAATAAGGGAATTTACAGATTTGATAAAACAAAATTAAAATTTGCAGAATTAAATCATGTATATTTGGAAGGCGTAAGGCCAATTTAAAAAAAACAAAAAAGAAAGAAAAAGAAAGTGTAAGGCGTTTAAATATTTCCCCATTTTTGCGTTAATTTGACAAATTCCAGTGACGCCACCTAACAGGATAAAGAAGTATGATGACTTTCAGCATATGTGGCGTCTCTGAATCATTCTAAAAAAACCCATTTTGACAACTGATTTGTAAAAAGGACCCATTTTTTACCATTTACCTTAACAATATGCATATGTACATACCTGCAATCCTGAGGCACGGTCCATGAAGGCGTGGATGAAGCTCTGTTACCGGCCGTTTGATTGAAAAACTTATTCCAATCATGGAGCACAATCCTGAGGTCGTGAACTTTGTTTTCGAGGCCGACGCAGAAACAAAACAGAACTAAAAGAGTTTAAAGGGAAAGAGATAGATTTGTATTGTTGGTTATTATAACACAGAGCAAGTGAGCTCTTAAATACACAAGAAAGAGAGTAGGTGAGGCCCATGATTATACACCTTACTAATCTTACCAACTACACCCAAACCTACAAGAAAAGCTTAGCAGAGGTCGAGTAATTATCGAGAACTAATCACCACAGTTAGATCGAGATGATGAGATGTTGTCACACCTCCCTCAAACGAGGAGCGGGAAGATCTCAAGTCCGAGTTTGACGCGTAGAGAGCAAAAGAGTGCGGAGATAAGGGTTTGGTGAGACAATCCGCAATCTGATCACGAGCGAATGTGCTTAACATCGATCTTATTATTGACAATCGGTCCCGAATGAAGTGAGCATCCACCTCGATATGCTTAGTACGAGCATGAAAAAAGCAGGGTTTCGAGCTAGAGCATTTGCGAAATGTTGTCACACCACGTGATGGGAATGTTAGGCGATTGCACCCAAGATCCTGTAAATAAAAAGAACGAAGCGATACAATCTCACATGCCACCATAGACAAGGCCCGATATTCGAGATTCGATCTTCGAACGAGCGACAACCGCTTGTTTTCGGGAAGACCAAGTAATGAGAGATGAGCCAAGGTACACACAATATCCGGTGACTGACTTACGGTCGTCTGGACAGGCTGCCCAATCCGCATCGGAAAAACCAGTCAATTGCAACGATAGAGCAGGTTGAATGTGTAAACCATATTGTTTGGTCCCCTGGAGATATCGCAAAACACGCTTTAGGGCCTTCCAATGAGAAGTGCGAGGAGACTGATTGAACTGACTCAGTTTGTTAACAGAGAAGGCAATATCAGGTCGAGTATGCTGCAAGTAGTGCAAAGAGCCAAGGATACTACGATATGGTAGGGGATCAGCCAATAAGTCACCATCCAATCGAGACAATTGCTTGCCAGAAACCATCGGTGAGGGGACAGATTTGAGGTGTTGCAGGCGATGCTTGGTTAGAATGTCTTGAACATACGTTGCTTGATTCAAAAGAAGCCCATTCAAAGTGTGATGAACTTGAATCCCCAGAAAGTAATGGACTGGGCCAAGATCTTTGAGAGCAAAAGCGGCATGAAGACTAGTGATTATCCGATGAAGTAGAGACTGGTTGGAGCCGGTAAGCAAAAGATCATCAACATAGACAAGTAAATAGAGTAACCCTTCTGATTGTGCGCAGTATAAACAACGAGCAATCAGCTTGGGATTGAACAAACCTTAGTTTTAGCAAATATGATCGTAGCTCTTCATGCCAAGCACGAGGAGCTTGTTTGAGGCCATACAAAGCTTTATTCAGTTTGCATATATATGTTGGGTAGCGAGAGTCAATATAGCCTTGCGGTTGTGGAGTATAAACCTCTTCCCGAAGAGTGCCATGAAGAAAAGCATTGGACACATCCAGCTGGCGAACTGGCCAGCCCCAAGTTACTGCCAAGGTCAGAATGATGCGAATAGTTGCTGGTTTCACAACAGGAGAGAATGTTTCTCCATAATCAATTCCCGGAGTCTGCAGGAACCCTCGGGCGACCAGACGAGCCTTGTAGCGATCTATATTTCCATGCTTATCCCGTTTCAACATACCCACTTGGTGCTCACTAATCGTTTGGAGTGATCGGGAGGAATTAAGGTCCAAGTGTTTTGTTGAGTCAATCTTTGCGATTCTGATCCATGGTCGTCAATGCCATCGAGGCACCAAACATGCCTCTTTGTACTTTGTAGGCTCGAGAAGGGACCAATCGATATCGGTTACTTCACCACGCCATCGAATGCATTTATTCGGTTTTGTTATTCCTGCTTTAGCCCGAGTCGTCATTGGATGGAGGTTGGATAAAGTAGTTTGCTTCTCGGTTGAAGGGGGAGATACAGGCAACGGTGATGAAGCTGGATGGATTTGTGAGGGAACAGAAGCAGTGATCTCAGGCACGGATGGATCAGACAGGCTCACCATATCAACTGGAACCGCTTGTGGATTCTTAGAAGGGATCAAACTATGAAGTGCCGGTTGTATAGTTGGAAACCAGGATTGGAGAGGTGGCAACCCACCAGAATCTGCCTCAGTAGCAGGGGTGTGTTTTGTGAATAATTCCGTAAACGGAAAATCTTGCTCATTGAATTGCACATGGCGTGAGATAAACAGTTTTCCACTAGAACTCTGGCATTTGTAGCCCTTGTAATAATCATGGTAACCTATGAATAAACATTTTTCGGTGTGAAATGAAAATTTATTGGATTGAAAAGGTCTAGTATACGGATAACAAGCTGTGCCAAAAACTCTCATAAACGAATAGTCAGGAAGTTTCTTGTGAAGAGTCTGAAATGGGGAAGCATTGTTGAGGACTGGAGTAGGCATTCGATTGATTAAATAAGTGGACGTGTGGAAAGCCTCCCACCAGTAATCAAGAGTCATTTTTGCTTGAGCTAACAAAGAGAGACCAGTTTCAACAACATGCCTATGTTTCCGTTCGACACGACCATTCTGAGGGCTAGTGTAAGGGCATGAGATCTGAATGGAAATGCCTTGATCATGGCAGTACGAAATAACCGGTTTAAACTCACCCCCTCCGTCACACCGAATTGTTGTAATAGTAAGATTAAGTTGTCGTTCAACAAATTTCTGAAATTCCTGAAAGCATAATATTGTTTCAGACTTGTTTTTAATAGGATAAATCCAGGTATATCTGCTGTTGTCATCTAAGAAGGCTACATAATAGTTATATCCTTTGGTAGATGGAATTGGAGAAGGACCCCACAAGTCCATATGAATGAGAGCCAAGGGTCGGAAGGCCCTGGATGTTGATGGAGAAAAAGGTAGTTTGTGACTTTTACCAAACTGACATGCTTCACAAAAAGAGAACATTTCATTGCCTTTAGTTGATAGTTGACATTTGGACAAGATTTGACCTAAAATTCTACTAGAGGGATGGCCCAATCTTTGGTGCCACACTCCCTTTGTACAAGCAACAAAAGCAAAAGAAGAATTGTCTGTCAAATCTTTTCGAGCAAAAGGCTGAGCACACAGGACACCAACTTGGTAGTCTTCAAAACACGTTTCACCAAAAGATCTTGGAAGTCCGTTCTTAGCAGCTTCTCCAAAATACACCACCCGGTATAGTCCCCGTTCAAGCTTCCCGATTATCCTGATGTCCTTGCTTTTTGTGTCCTTGACCACACAAGAAAAGGCATCAAATTCAATACTAACATCATTATCCTTAGTGAGTTTAGATATGCTAATGAGATTTTTCTTCATCATGGGGACATACAGAACATTAGTTAATACTAACTCAGCCCCTTTAGTTCGAAGATATGTGGTTCCCATACCAAGGATCGGGACCTTAGAGCCATCACCAACCATAATAAAATTTATACCTGAGGAATCCCCGTGGAGATTCAATCGGCTCAGATCAGCAGCCACATGGTTTGTAGCACCACTGTCCATATACCACCCTTCATCTTGCAGCGTTTCTGGGTAGGCCAGAAGAGCTGTGGTCGAGGGTGGGGCTGGAGATGCCTGCCGAGTATTGGAGCTGGACCTCGGAGAGTATCGGAAATAGCAGACAGGGGCTAAGTGACCCATCTTGCCACATATTTGACACCTTTCCGTGGTGTAGGGAGAGTATCGATCCTGACCTTTCCACTTACCTCCTTTACCTTTCTGGTTTGAGTAACCTTGTGAAGGAACATTTTTTGGTCCCTGAGGGTAGCAATTTAGCATGCCTCCCTGATTTGAAAACCCTCCTTTCTGACTAGAATAGTTTCCACCAGAGCTAGTGCTCTTAAACTTGTTAGTAGTAGCCATATTTGCTAAAGGTTGAGTAAAGGAAGCATTACCTCGAAGAGATTGAAGTTTCTCTTGACGATTCTCATAGGAAATAAGTTCATATTGCAGCTGCAGCCACTCCATTTCCAGGCTTCGTAGGACACACACTATTGGATTGTAATCTTCATCCAGACCAGCTAGCACATACGATGCCAAAGCTTTTTCACCAATCGGATTGCCACTATCCGTAAGTTGTCATTTGTATTCCTTCATTTTCTCAAGATATTCAGCCATCTTCATCGACCCCTTTCGAGTTTGTTGAAGCATTTGCCGGTTGTAATCTTCTTGGGACCGAGAGTGAATGCCATAGCATTTTCCAAGAGCTTCCCACGCTTCTTGGGGTGTATGAGAATCCCATAACCTCGAGTTGCCATTTCAAAGTCATGGAATTGTACATCCAAATTTAAAAAGGAGTTGGTCTCAGAGTGACCTGGACATCTCTTTCAGGATTCAGAAACATCATTCCCTGTGGATCGTCTTCAGATGGAGGAATAACGATCATTTCATCAGGACAGGGGTTTGACCCGTCAAGGTGACCATCTATTTTGTATCCCTTCAGGAGTGGCATCACCATGGTTTTCCATAGTAAGAAATTATTTCTATTGAGTTTGACAGCAGTTGTCTGGGTTATCAGGTTTGAGCACGATAGATACCCAACCGGAGTTTTTTGGTGTTTGACGAGGATTCCTTGACTTTCTTCTTCTGCTATCCACTTCCCTTTCTCAGTCCTTTTCTCTGCCTCTGTTTTCTTCTGTGCTTCCTCAGATGAAACATTTCCAGATTGTTCTTTTCTTGCCACCGATGGATCAGCCATCGCTCTGATACCAAGAAACAAAACAGAACTAAAAGAGTTTAAAGGGAAAGAGATAGATTTGTATTGTTGGTTATTATAACACAGAGCAAGTGAGCTCTTAAATACACAAGAAAGAGAGTAGGTGAGGCCCATGATTATACACCTTACTAATCTTACCAACTACACCCAAACCTACAAGAAAAGCTTAGCAGAGGTCAGAGTAATTATCAGAACTAATCAGCCACAGTTAGACTGAGATGATGAGATGTTGTCACAGACGCAGCAATTGGCATGCACGGTGCACACCTTGTTGAAGTCCCGCCCCATCTGGCAGAACCCTCCGAAATTGGCTGTGTCCAGAAACCTTAGTTTCAGGCCAATTTTATGTACCATTGGACTGTATTTTATCTTGTTAAGCACGTCCTGGTCGTGTTTTCCTGGAAATATGGTCCTCGATTCGTACCAAAAATTGTAGAATTGTAGTGTTTTGTTATTGGATTTCACGTACACGAACCCTCCGTTGGGGAGGTTGTTTAAATCCTCCGGGTTCCCCATAAACCAATCACTCGCAATCTGGAAATCTGCATCTGGGTAGAAGTGGTTGAATGGGTCTTGCAACCACATGATATCAGTGTCCTGCATACATGGCCGACCACAATTAATTAATTAAGGACAGTAGAATAACCATTTAGAATTTTTTCCATAACTAATTTATTTTTAATTGAAATTTAAGCCTATAATAACTATCTTATCATATGTATTTCTTACATGAATATGTACATCTTACATATATTTTTAGAAACTAAACCAAAATTTAGAAATTAAAAAAAAAATTCAAAATGTTGTTTTTATTTTTGAAATTTGGTTAGCATTTGCATACCTTCTAGGATAGATGGTAGGAGAGATGGAATACACCATAAGAATTTTGAGTAAAAATAAACTTCAATTTTAAAAACAAAAAATTAATGCTCATTTGATAACCATTTGGTTTTTTGTTTTTTGTTTATGAAATTTAAGACTATTTCTACTTAAATTTCCTAGTATGTGCTCCATCTTTCATACAAATATATTATTCTTTCCTTTAAGAAAGTAGGTGAATAATAACCACGTCTCAAATACAAAAACAAAGCTTTTGGAAGTACTTTTTTTGTCTTCAAATTTTGGTTTTGTTTCTTAGATGTAGATATGCAAATAAGAAAAAAGCTCGGTAAGATAGTTGTTGTAGACTTAAATTTCAAAAAAAAAAACAAAAAACAAAATGGTTATCAAATGAAGCCTAAATAATTATCAAACGGAGACTTAGTTTTTAGTCTATAAAATTTAAACTTATAATAATTATTTTAGCATATGTTTTTTCTTACTGCATATCTACATTTGTAAAAACTTTAAAAAGTTTGTAAAAGTTGGTTATTATTCACCTGAAGAAAAAAGATAAGAAAGGTGAAATTTGAATAGAATTAGATTTAAAATTTAGAAAAAAAAAAAGATTATGACAAAGAGCTAGAGAGGTAGGGAGTTGTGTTAAATTAAGTAATAAATTACGGTGAAGACGAAGTTGAAGCCCAATTGGAGAACAGAGGAGAGGAATTGAATTCTCCGCCACATCATTTTCAAGTAGACAGAGGACATGAAGTAGGCCTCGGTGGAGAAATTGGTTCCTTGAGTGTCCAACTGGTAGCAGTGAGGGTGCGAGGCCATGCAACGGGCGTACGCCTTCCGGTCCAAACTCACGATCACTAAGTGCTTCAACAGCTTCTCTGTTCCATTTCCAACGTGGAAGCTCTCAAGAAACACATCCAGCAACGAACCCGGCTTTGCCCACGCCTCATTCAACGTCGTTATTATCACTGTTCCATCCTCCATCGATGCATTTTTCAGCACTTTTTCCTGTCCATTTCAATTCAATTACTTCTCTTTTTGTACTACAATGTAGGATAGGTTAGATAGGTAGAATCTATTAAATCCAAAACTAAGAAGTCGTTTCATTTATTACATTTTTTAAGTTTTGACTTCAAGATCATAAACACACTAACTTGAACAACTTACCCAAAGGGTGAAGAATTTTCAAATTCATATCCAACACACTGGACTTTGACTTCAGAGGAGATAAAAAAGAAAATTTTATGAAAGGCCTACACAATTACAATGTGGAGATGTTTTCCTTGCAACACTATTGAAGTTCTGATAGCTAAGAAATAAAAAAGATTTCTTTTCTAGAGATTACATACTCAAAAAGAGAGAGTTATTGACAAAAGTATATAGATTATAGATTATAGATTAAAAGATTACTTGAAAAATTATAGAGATCGAAAAAAGTATTGAAAAATTAAAAGATTATAGATTTAATGTATATAGTGGACTACTTGTTGGAGAATGAGAATTACAAATATCGATTATAGAGATCGAACTTATGATTGTGGTGTGGAAATAAAGTAACACAAAACCAAATAATTAATTGTGCCTAAAAATGTAATATTATATTAAAATTATTATTTGATGATTTAAAATTAGCCTAAAAATGTAAGAAATAATTTATAATTATATATATAATTTATTATCTAAGAAATTATCACGTAGAACGCCGTGTTAAAATTCTAGTAAATAGAAGTGGCGTTAAAAAAATAATAAAAATGCATCTTATATAAATTTGAATTTTGAACTCTCCCAACACCTAAAAGAGAGAAAATAACAAAAAAAGAGGAAAAAAGTGAGAGCAGATAAATGCATGCGCTGGCGTTGCAGAGGAACAGCCGGCTATTTATCGCCGATATTTGCAATAGCCAAAGCCCCCTAACCTACCCGCCATTATTTTCACCATTAATTCGGCGCTGCTTTTTTTTTTTTTTTTTTTTTTTCTCTCGCGTTTGTAAATTTCCAAGGAAGTTTATTAAATGACCCACCAAAGAAGTGCACGTGCCCATTCTTAAATATAAAAAGTCTATTTTAATAATATATATATATATTAATTCTCACAAACAAATTCCACATGTGCGTGTTCGATTTATCGATGGGTTCTAGGAGTAGAACAAGAAAGGAAGAACATGAGAATCGTGTATTAGGGATGTACAACCAACAAGACAATCCAAATTAATCCAATTCAATTTAATGGACTGGATTGTATTAAATATATTTTTAATTGGATTAAGTTTAAAATTATGAAATTTTCATAAGTTCGTCTATTTTTGTTGGTTTGAATTATCTATTTATTTTATTTTTTTATAGTTGAAGTCTTCTATATAAACATTATGTAGGTAGAATCAATAGGGGATGATTTTTTATTAAATATTTTGCATATTTAATATTTATATTCATTTTATTACCTTAATATGATAATGATGTAAGATTATATTTTGTTTAGGTATAGTGTACGACTAATTTAATTAAAAATATTTATATTTACAATATTGATGAATTCAATAACTCAACCCAACACAAAAATATAATAGTTGAATTAGATTGTGTGGAATTGAGTTCAAAAGTTCCTTAAACTCAATCCGACCGATGTTCACCTTTATTGGGTAATGTGAGGATAGTTGGAAGGAGGGAGGAATTGTGTTGGATTCTATATATTGGTTTGAGCGGTAAACATCATCCTCCGATCCTCCCAAAGATCTAGCTACCCAATATTAAGAATAAAAAAGAGAAATGAAAGCAGAAACTAACCAGGAGAGGGTTTGAGAGAGGAGGATAGGATGATCTCAAAGCGCGGTAGGTGTAAGAAACAGGAAGATATCTGAAAGGATTGGTGGCCGAGTTGTACAGACCAAAGAGGCCCGAGATGAGGGCCGCCAACGCAACGGAGACCCTCACCGTCCTCCACGGATTCACGCCCGTGGAGGAAGGCGACAAGTCGGTGACCGGTTCGGCGGAGGCAGAATTGTTCATTTAATTTTAAAATGGAAAGTGTATAGGTGGGTATGTGTGTAATATTTGAGGAGGGAAACACATGAGAGGAAAGGAGGAGGGACGATGGTAATATTGAATGGCGGGGAATGAATGAAGAAAACAAAAAAAATATATTAAAAAGAGAGGAGGAGAAGAAAGAAAAAAAGTATTAACTGGGTGATATATACAAGGCAAGGCAACCAATGTCTCTATTTGATTTAAAAAAAAAAAACCAATTTCTCTCTCGGTCTCTTACTAGTTATTTCTGAATACGACCTCAATTAGAACGAGAATCTTTCTCCACTCCCCCACTTTTATTTTTCTTCTTTCATTCTATTTTAATGTGCGCTTCATTTCATTTCTTTTCGTGTACGCTTCGCTTTTTTTAGGATGAAAGAGTGAAAATTCGAACCTATAATTTCTAAATCATTCGGTTTACATTAATATTGCTGCAAAACATGTACACTCGGACTTCGTGCATTCATTCATTTCGTCTAAACAAATTCTCCCATCATAATAATTAACAAAAACACATATTTTGCTTTAATTTTATTTATAAATCTGAAATGTTTTCAAATATTATTTAGCTTGCCACTTAATTGAGTAATATGAGGTACTAGGTACTATGTTGTGAACATTTAATTGACGATGAAAGAAATAGTTCATATTTCTTATATATTCCTAATTGGTCATGTTATCTAGTATGATATTCAAACACATCCACTACTAGAAATTGGATCTTCCATGACACCCACTCTACCTCCATTTTGTTGAAAAAAAAAGTGTCATGGTAAGCTAAAGTGCGGAGGTTTTTATTTTTATTTTTTAAATTATAATTTTTTAAAATATTTATTTTCTCTATTCTCACTTTATGAGCCCTAGCCACTTCTCTCTCTTCTTCGTTTCCATTTCAACTCCAGACCAATTTCATCTCTTGCATCCACAAGCTCATTGTTGAAATCCACACATTAGAGGAAGTCTCCAATTTTCTCATGGTGGTAATTGCAATTTTACCTATCAAAGCATCCAAACTTAATGGAACTTTCTTCTTTTTTGTTCAACTTTCATCCTCGACCCCCAATTTATCTTTCTCTTCTTCATTAACCCCATTTCATGTAAAAACTACACCAACAATCCCAATTTCTCAAACCTCACATCGGAAAATTTGTGTATTTTTGCAGTCGCAGTTGACCCACAACAAAAAATTGCCCAAAAACAACCTTCAAAGACTACTCAAAGAGGCGGGGGAGCAAAAACAAGCCACATCTCCAAAGAAGAAGGTACCCCCAAGAAGGTTTATTCTTAGACCGCCATTAGATGATAAGAGATTAGCTAAAAGGTTTCTTAATATCCCTCAATTAAAGGTTAGTGATAAAGATTAGTGATAAATTGTTACTTTGTGTATGCAAGGTGTTTGATGAAATGACTGAAGGTCTTGGAGCTTGGAAGATAGATTCAACTTTTACATTGACTTTCTCTATATTTTTCTCTCAAGTATTCTTCGAGAACTTTTTTTTTTTTTTTTTAATTCATCTCTTTCTCTAATAAACGGAGGCCTTGGTGCTTGGAAGTTAGGATCAGGTTTTGCTTATGTTTTGTTTTTGTTTTTTTTTTGTTTGTTAATTTCTTGAGTATTTGGTCGATGTGTAAATGAGCAGCCAATAAACCTTGTTCTATACTGATATTTGCAGGAAAGATCAAGAGACAAACATAAGTTGAAAGGTCTGCTACAAAATCATAGATATTTTGAATGCACCAAAGGAAGAAAACCAGAAATACATGAGAGGAACAAATCCGAGAGCTTGTTTTTAAAGCATAAGGGAGAAAACGAAAACCTGAAAAAAAAATGGACAAGAAATACATGATTTTGGAGCTAAGCAGCAGACTTGACATTGAAACAAAAACACACAAGTAAGGTAACTTTGTCTTTTTGAGATTTGAGCATTAATCTTCAAGATTTAGACACTGTTGGAATGTGTTTTGTCTTAGTCAATGCTCTTCAGTAGAATTTGTTGCTATTGTACTCTTCTTGGTTGTCATTGTCCTTCTTTCGACTGTTAGGCAAGCTGTAAATTTCATATATTTTTTCATTGCTTTCAGATCAGAGCGGAGTGAAGTTGATGTTCTTGAAGATTGAGGATGAATTTTGATTTGTTAAAATCATGGGATTTGTGGGACTCTTAATTGGATATGTTTTAGGTTCGTTGATGATTGTGGAGAATGGAATTTAGTTTGGATTATCTGGTAAATAAATAAATTACCTTCAATAGTAAGGTTTGAATTGTTTGGGATTCTTCTTTCGGTGTTTGAGACTTGAAATTTTTGTGTTATCGATTTTAGAGAGTTTTTTTTTACTTGGTGATTAGAGTTGTGGTTTGATAACATTATTTGATTAATTTCTCAAGCTTGATAATATGTTCCCAATTGGTGATGGGAAGAGGATTCAAGCTTCAAGGCGTTGTTTGCTTGTCTTATGCATTTGATTTTTTTTTTTTTTAGTATTTTTGTCTTTTCTTTGCTGGCTTTGCCACAGGTGTTAAGTTGCTAAATCTTCTTAAATTGTCCACACACACGGGCAAGAAACAACAAAATGATTTTTTAGTGAAATGTATTGGATATGTATGAATTTGCATGATATATTTCTTTCTAACTGTGCTAAAGAAGATCTCTTGTTGTACCACTCCAAAGGATTCTTGCTATTCATACTAGCATCGTCCAAGGAAATGATTTGTACTTTTGATTGCATTGTAAAGCTGAGATTTGAACATTAGGTTACTTTTGTTTTATGCAAGTTGGGTAACACAAGGTATTGGATTTGTATATTGATGTTTGATTTTCTCCATTTTAGGTTACTTTTTCTATACAACAATATTGGGGGAAGGGGGATTCGAACCCGTAACCTCATGGTTACTAGATTGTACAAGATGTCGGTAGGCTCTTGTTGGCCCATTTCAGGTTACTTTTGTTTCAAGGGAACCAATACCTCCTAAATTCTCATGTACATTTAATGATTTAAATTTAGCAATATGACTTGTAGTCTTTACTCTCACAACTTTCGGCATTTAGGTCAGGTAAATCTATCTTTTTATGAGCTATTTTTTCTTTAACTTGAGTTGAAATTTGAAATTCTATGTTGCTATAAAGACATGTCTGTGTCCTACTATATTATAATTAATTTATCTCATCTCCTATTCATTTTTTGTCCCTCCTCTCAGGTGTACGGGCTCATCTTTTTCTTCTTTTCATTAATTTCAACTTTTCTTCTAGTTTTCTTTCTCCTTGTAATTGGGTTTTTGAAATGGTATTTATGTATGGTTCTTGTGTAGATCTTTCCAAAGTGCTTTATCGGCCAATATTTTCACTTTGATCTATTTTCCTATAAGTTGTGCTTGTTAACTAAACAAAAATCATTTAGATCTAAATGATTTTTGTTTAGTTAACAAGCACAACTTCTAGAGGGAGTATAGAGAAAATAATAGTATATAATCTTTTCAAGGTTGAAAGTGAATTTTTTTTTCTTTCTATTTTTTAATGTGGATCTTTAATGGTTGGACTTGTTTTCATAGGCCAGTACATAAAACTTTGTGGTTTCTCTAAGGTTGAACTTACGATGAAATTCATGTTTAGGTGATATTGGCTGGTTCCGTCAATATGGTTTAAAGGTTCTATTCTAACAGGTAAGATGTTTAAGAATATCTTTGTATCCCATATTATGCATTGGTCTTTGAAGTATAAAATGTTGCATAGTTAGTTCAAGTTTATGTAGTATTAATACATGTGCAAGAAGTGTAGTGTGGCTTGTCAGTGTGGATGTACAGTGTACTATGAGAAGACAATTTTGATGTATCTCAATAGTAGTGTGTTGGTTTCAATGCCTTTAAAGTGTGTTTATTTTCTAGAAGAATTTAGGGACCTAAACTGAACTTAAATTATCATTTGTGCATGCATTCAAGATTATTGGATAAGTTAGGGAATGACGAGTAATTCTTGTAGCCAATGTCAACAAGTTCTTTATATTACTTATTACTTTGTTTGTCTTTATGGCTATCTGCGACTATGAAATTAATGCATTTGTACTTTGTTTATCTTTATGACTATCTCTTATCATGAAGTGTATATATATATATATTATGACTAACTTGTTGTGTTTCTACCAACAACTTATGAAGGATGATGATCAGTTAAGCCATTTTGTTGTTAACCCTTGGGGTGTTTGGAGTTCTTACTCCTCTATTTCATAATATCAATTAATTTTTTTCTATTTAGAAAAAAAACACTTTTGTTATATTGGTGGGTGAATGATAATCATAACTTTTTTTTTTTGTAGAGATCAAAATAACTTGCACAATACAATTTAGGTGCACTTCAACCTGCTGTTTGAGTGTGCTTATGCTTCTTTGGGATGTTATGCGTGGTTTCACAGCTACACATATCTTGAATTATGACTTTGCCTAGTGTAAGGTTGTTTATTCTTTTATATATATATATATTTCCTAGCTACATATATCTTGAATTATGTCTTAGAAATATATTTTCATGCTCTTCTTTCAGTGACCAAATAGAGTATTGAGAAAGGAAAGGATTGACGTCTCTCCTTTTTTTCGGTATTATTTAACTTATCTTTGATTCGTGTTTTATGGGAAAGAACGAAACTTGTTGTTAGTGTCTTAGCTCTATTATGTTGTAGGTTTTCTATCTTATCTCTGTCATTGATTTTTCTTCAAAAGAATCCTTTACTTATATGCTTGAATATACATGACTATTGCGAGATATTATTTATACAAGGTTCACAGGGATCTTTAACTTAAGTTTAGTTTTTGAAATAAATGAGCAATTTCTATTTGATATGAATGATAAATTATATATTATGAATATTTAAATTTGTTATTGCAACTACTAATCTAAAGTTTTATTGCTACATTACGTAGGTACTTTGTTCAAGGTGATGATTGCTTGCATCTACCGTTATCGTGCAACTTGTCAATCCTCGTAACCTTCGCACAAGGGATAGCAGACCATGTTTCTTTGTTATATTGTGAACTTTTAGTTTTCAAGCCCCTTGTAGACATTTTAAGAATTATAAGTTTATTGATATTGATTTTTTTTCCTAAGTGTAATGTACTAATTATTTAGTCATATATGCAATAACATTTGTTGAATAAGATTTATGGACTGCATATTATAAATTTTTCTTGACAGGTAAAGACAAACAAAACAGGTTGTAAATAGGTATAAAAAAGTGTCATGAAAACTAATAAATTGACATAAATAAACAATCATATTACATATATTAATGACTATAAAAAAATGTCAATATATAAGCTATAATGACAATATAACATGTCATTAATACTTCTTCAATGACTATATATATGTGTCATTAATTGTTCAACCATGACTAAAATAAAATTTCACAGCAAGCTCAATCATGACTATGTATATGTGTCATTAATGAATCAGTCTTGATTATAATAAAGGGCTTTTTGCAATATTAGGTGGAATGGATAAAAATATTACAGCCGTGTGTCCATTCAAATTTTTTTGCAAAATTAGTCTACCGTTGTTTTTAAGGAAATTAGTTTATTATAAAATTACTTAAATATCCTTCACTGTAAATTAACCTTTACTGAATTAAAAAACACTCAATTTACTTCTTTTTTTTTTTTTAACGTATCCTTAGTTTACAATTTTTAACTTTAATTTTTTAACTGAAAATTATCTTGTTAAAAAATTTCTCAATAGTGAGGTGGTAAAATACTTTTTTTTTACTTTAATTTTTTTTTTAAGAGAATTTACCATCTGCAGCACATTCTACCTCTTGTATTATATTTGTAGCATAATTTTTAAAATAATTCATCTATAGCATATTTATTTCTATCACTCACCTAGTAATAGTCTATCACTCACCTAGTGATAGAACTCAATTTAGATTTCTATCACTAATAGAAAACTTAAGGAGTGATAGAATGAGTCTATCATTGATTGAATTCTATCACTAATAGAACTCAACAAGTGATAGAAGCCAATTTGGATTTTCTGCTACAAATGAAATTATTTTAGATTTTGTGTTATAGATGGAAATATTTTGCCTTTTTTTGTTATACACGCAAAATCCCCTTTTTTAAAAGTTTTTTATTTTTTTAGTATCCACCTAATGAAGTAAAATGTGTAATGTATTAATAATTCTAAATATATTAATACTGTATTTTTTTTACTTTGGTAGATAAAGTATCTAATACCGTATTTTATAATTAAGATATCTTCAAAATTGCCAACAAATGTTGTTGCCAGCGACATTAATGTCCACTCAATAATAAGAGATATTAGATTTGAAACCATTAATATATATTAATAATAGAACGATATTAATAATACATAATATTGTATTAGTTATACATAATAGTGTATTAATAACACATAATACTCTATTATATTATAGTATTATGTATTATTAATACTCATTAATGCAATATTTTGTATTATTAATATTCATTAACGCAATATTATGTATTATTAATATTGTATTATAAATACTCAATAATATAATGTTATGAATTATTAATATAGTATTATATACTATTATTTCAGTATTATATTATTAATTCAGTATTATATATTTATTAATAAAGTATTATAAGTTGCAATATTATATGTTATTAATATTGTATTGTACAGTATTATATATTATTAATACAATATTATTATCAATACTTGTAACTATGTTTACTAATTTTTTTAAAAAGTGAACATTTTTATATTATTTTCTAAATTTGACTAATTTGATAAGTTTTTTTTTTATTAAGAAACGAAAATATATTATTGAAAATAGTTTAATAGCTTAATATTAAAATACATTGACGAATACTCTCATATTTAAATACAGTTATATAATAATATTATTTCAATATTTATCGATTTAAGGTTGTCATATACATGTATTCAAGAATTATGTTAATATTGTATTTGTTTTTATAGTTATTAATATTATTATAAATACTCATTAATACAGTATTTATATTATTAATACCTATTATAAGAAAATATTATTAATGCAGTATTATAAAAAAATATTATTCATACAAAAAATTACATTTATAAAAGATAAAAATAAGATCAGCTAACTATATAATTGTGAAAATTGTAAAAAAATAATTTTATCTTTTACTTTCAACATAGAAAAGATAAAATAATTAATTATATATTTTTTCATCAATGAAAAAAAAGCTGAATGAAATGATTACTTAGAAGTCAAAGTATTGCAAAAAAAATGACGTTATTAGTTGCAATCAAACCTATTTTTAAGAAAAATCGTCAAAAAAAGCTATTTTCAAAACAATAAAATTACAATCAAATGGTGCTGATTAAAAAAATGAAAAATAAAAATCTATTAAGCATTGTTTCCGCTTTTGTTTCATACTCTGCTAGGGGTAAAATGGGAATAAGATAATTTGTATTTTAATTAATTATAAATAGAAAAATAAGATTACAATTGTTATAGAATTTGTCTAGATTTATAAATATTTTATAAAAGTAGACTATCTACTACAATTTCCCTATAATAAAATGTCATAATTGGTTCTACAATGACATTTATAAATTGTCGTTATTACTTGAATAATGACTGTGTATATGTGTCATTAATGATTTATCTATGACTATAATATATTGTCATAATTGATTCTATCATGACACGTTTACTATAGTGTCATGGTTGAACCTTTCGTGACAGCGGATACGATGACTCTTGATTTTAGTCATGGAAAGTGTTCATGACTATAAATTATAGTCATGGAATGTGCTTTTTCTAGTAGTGATCAATTCAAATGAGTGTTTAATCTAATAAAATGATGAACTCAAAAAGTTACTATCTTAATTTGTGATGGATATTTTAAAAGGGGTTATCGGCAGGGGTATACATGATCCGAGTTGGATAGGTTAGAGAAATTTGTTGGATCTACCAAAATTTTCAAGTGGGTCAATTCGTCAACTCATCCAACCTTATTTCTTAGAACAACTAAACTTTTATATCTTCAAGTAGGGTTAGGTTTAGAGATGTCGACAAGGTGTGGTAAGATTACGAAATGACTTCCTCATCCTCGACAACAAATGCATATTCCTCGTCCCTCCAAAATTTACACTATTTGTTGGGATAAAGTGGAGATTTCCTATGGAGAATTGGTGGGAATCAGAATCGGTATAATTTTTTTCCTTCCTTTTCTAATCTTAATTTATATAAATATTTTCCATAATATGTTCAAATAGTTATTTTCCATCGAAAATTATATTGATTTTTAATTACATAGTTAATTATTATAGATGATATCCAAGTAAATACATATTTCTATAGATTAAATTAATAAAAAAAAAAAGTCATGTCTAAATATTAAATTTGTAAAAAAGAAAAAGAAAAATATATTTTTTTAAAAAGAATTAAAAAAAAATGTAAACAAAGATAAAGAAAAAACAGAAGGGGAATACACTCCCCATCCTCCTTTACCTTGCGAAGATTTTGTTTTTTTCCATGCTCACTCCCATATTCACCACCTAAGCGAGGATTCACCCACCCTGTTATAGGCGGCCCCACACTAAAAACTCTAGTTGGATTCTTGAGTGGTGTAAATCTTCATTTTCTCTCTAATACTCAACTTATAAATATGTTAATAAAAAAAAACAAGGGAAATTGTGTCAGATGACTAGTTTTAAGAACTAATTATAAATTTGGGCAAAAGTTAAAATAATTGCAAATCTATTTTTTTTCATTTATTATTAATTTAATGTTATTTTCGTTTATTCCTATTCTACCCCTAATACATTCTTCTACCTAAAATTTGTGTTCAATTTTTTCCTCCGACTTGCAACTTTTACCATCTCCACTGCTGATGAATAAAATTCACCAATCCCAATCGTCATCATTCTCCGCCTGAGATGGAACAAATTGGGGCGCCACCTTTTGAAGCCATTGGAGATGGCGCTAAAGATATCAACACCTAGGATGATCAGTTGATCGTTGTCAGTAGTGTTCTAACTCTTGAATAATATTAAAAGATTCTAGATCATTTAACTTTATTCTAGATGGCCAAGGAAGGTTCTATGTCATACACATATGTTGTAACGACCCGACCCGAAAGGGGTTCTAAAATAGGTCGTTACCTCAATGCATGCATTCAAATCTACAGAAAATTTGCAAAATGGTGTTCGGATTCTAAGTAAAAACTAAAACATAAAACATCCATTTAAAAAGTCAACATAAATTCCTGAAACCTGTCCCTGTTTCCAAGCACCTGTTCCAAGACAAATACATTTACAAAACTCACTCTGATCAGAGATTTATTTAAAACATACAAGCTTTCCAATAGTTACAACAATGCTAGAATACGGAAATACATTCAGAAAACACCCTAGGGCTCCGTGCCCAACTACATGCATTCAGAGGACATTTTAAAACATAAGCATAAACAAGACTCAGAGTTGAACAACGGGTTTCCATGATCACAGCTCCTCCTCCAGCCATCCTGTCTCGCACCATGGTTACCTGTGGAAAAACCACAAAAATAAGGGTGAGTAACGAATTACTCAGTAAGAATCCCCAACCGGGGTACAATACGATATAATCAATCATCTAGCACCCAAGCATGCAAGCAAATAGCTACCAACACAAATCATAGCTCAACGAGCTTACAAGGAAAGATCTGGAATCATCGGAAGTCTCCTACTTCCGGCCTAATGATTGGTTATCCTAACCAATCCCGGGACATCTTCGAGGGTCTACCTCCCTCGGCCAGCTGATCAGCTCAAATACTGATCCCGGGGATGTTCTCAAGGGTCTCTTACCCTTGCTAACAAATCTGGACTTACGGGAGAGTACCCGAAGTCTGGCTCTAAACTGGAAGGAATGGTGTACTCACGACATTAGCCCGGGGGAGCTCTCCGAACCCGCAACTAACACGTGTGCGCGCACACCGCATGCTGCTGCAACCGGCGTAAATGTGGGGGCCTAAGAACAAACTACGCGGGCCAGGTGCGCATGCCTAAGACTCAGAAGCGGTGTCACTGATCACAGTAGTGCGAGGCCCTCGGCACTCATCTGTGCAGCATGATCCACCGACCTGAAGCTAAGAACCGGCCAGGGTAGGCTTACACCGATGGCGCGTGGTTCCGCTCAGCGGAGCTACAAACTAGGCTTATGCCGATGTGGGTAGCTAAATCCACATCGGCGGCCGGGGGGGAAGCAATGTACGTTATGCTGCGCGCACTTTACTCCCGACCAGTGGGGACAAAGTACGTTATGTCCGCTCTCAGCTTCTGGATGATGAAAAACCCTACAACTCTATCTAAGAGTACAGAGAAAATAAATGATTCCTGGCTAGCAAACAATAATCGACATCAATGACAATTACCTAGCATGATACTACGAACTTAAAGCAGGAATCATAAGCATGCTGGAAGAACAATCCTAGCATGGCACTAACATGTAAAATCAAGCAAACATGCTAACAAGAAATCAATCAAAGCTGCCCTATCACTATCATGCTCATAACAGTCAGCAAACATACAAGGCATATCATGAAAATATCGCAGGGCCCACACAACTCCGGTAAGAAATCCTTACCTGGTCGAAAGGCAACAACACACAATAAAACTAAGCTGCGATCGAACCCGAGCAACCTAAAGCAAACCAAACAAACACATCAATAATCACAAAATAGGCCTAAATGCAATAAATAAACAGGGCTCGGCTCGGGAGCAACTCACGAGGCGCGGCTGACACGCTGTAACGAGCTCTTTGCCGACGGCGCGGCGGCGAATTGGAAGTCTTGAGGCGCGAGATGGCGCATGGTGTGGCGCTGGTCATATGTGCGACGACGAGCGTCGGGCGACATGAGGAGGAGCGCGCGCGCGGCGCGCGCTTCGAAGCGCGCGCTGGCGCGGCGCGGCTTCGAGCTCGGCTGCGCGATGCGCGCGGGCGCGAGCTCGGCTTGGCGACGGCGCGCGGTGCGGCTCGGCACAGGGACGGCGCGCGGGCGCGAGCGACACGACGCGACGGGCTACAGGACGCGCGACTCGGCACAGAGCGGCTCGGATCTAGGCGACACGGGCGTGGACGGGACGACCTGGCGCGGGGACGAGCAACGCGGTACTGTGCGAGGCGACGCGACACTGCGCGGGCAGGGGGCTAGGGCGAGCTGGGGCTCGGGCTGGGCGACGCGACCTGGGTAGGGCAGAGCTCGGGCTGGGCGAGCTGGGGCTCAGGCGACGCGAGCAGGGGCTGGGGCTAGCTCGGGCTGGAGGAGAGAGAGAGAGAGAGAGAGAAAAAAAAAGGGAAAAATGGGAAATAAAAAGAAAAAATGGGATTTTTAATCCTATTTTCCATCCTTATCCATTTTAAAACCTTAAAATCCTTAAAATCCCATTTCCCGGCTTCCTCCTTCGAGACCCGGCTGAAGCGACCTTTTCCAATAAATAAAACTCACTTAAATCCAACTCCCAAATCAACACTAAGGGTCCGGGCTCGAATACCAAAGGAAGCATTCAACCAACCATCAGTTTTCCAAAACCCAAACCACAACCGAGCTTCCAACCGACTAGCCCAAACATCTCAGGACTCGCAGCCAACAACAAACAAGCCTCGACAAAGGCAAGAGCGACCTCGAAGCCCTGAAAAACCACAAATCCTGCCCGGGGAGCCAACAGACCAAAATACTCCCAAGGGTCAAAACAGTTCTAATGACCCAACCAAACAACTAAATCTTGACCCGAAGGCACCTCGAAAACTGGAATAGAAAACTGGGCTGTTACATATGTTATAGAGTAGTGTAGAGAATTTTAGAACTTCATTTGTCTAAGAATTGTGGAGAGAATTCTAGAACACCATTTGTCTAAGATTAGTAAAGAGAATTCTAGAACATCATTAGTTTGAGAATGATGAAGAGAATTCTATAACACACTTTGTCTAAGAATGTTGAAGAAAGATCTAGATATGAACTTGTCAAGAAATATCTACTCATTCTTATCCAAAGTGAATTTACTTCGAAGTTGTAGCAAAATCATGGACATGAGTTTACTTGATCACCATGGAAAAATGTGGACCATTGGATCATACTTGGAGCCCAAGTTTATGAGTAGTATAAATAGGTGAACCATCCCAAAATCTCCCATGACATCCCCTATCTAAGTGAGTGAGGGCGTGAGATAAAAATAGAGAGAGTTTCTTTTTATAAGAGAGTCTTTACTATTTTGTAAGAGAGAAAGTTTGTAATTCCTATAAAGTGAAGTTTTTCTATCTTTGCCCGTGATTTTTACCATAATTCGTTTAAGGGTTTTCCACGTAAATTCACTGTGCCGTTTTTCTCTTCTTCCTCATAATTATTATTGTTTTTCTCAATCTCTTTTATTCACGACCCTGCTCTATTCAATGCAAACAATCATAACATAAACACCTATTATTGAGGTCTAAATCCTCAAGTTCAGTCGTTGGAGATGGTGACCGAGACAACGAAAGTGAAGATTCGTGATTCTGGTTGTGATTTGCGCCCATCAAAGTTGTTGACGACATTTCCATGAAGAAACCCTAATCTAGAATGAAGAAGGTTAAATTCCTCTTGATTGTTTTAAAAAGGATAATACTCTTTTTATAAACATCCAATAATACTGTTTTAAAACAATAATATGATATTTAACCATTAATATTATTTTATAAATACTCACTAACTACTCATTAATAGGGATATCCATCGGTCATTCAGAGTCGTTTTTTTGTTAGAACTGACCATGATTATCGACATGTTGGTTTTCTTTGGTCGGTTAAAATTGATTTTTGATAAGTTTCAGTGATTAACCCACCAAATTCATGATCGGTCGGTTTAGTCAGTTATATGACTCGGACAAGCTTAAGATAAGAAGTAAGGAAAAAAAAAACGTCCTAACCATGGCAAACAAAAATGGAGAAGAAAAGTGAGAAGAGAAAATGAAATGGGAAATAAAGAGGAAAATAAAAAGTGTGAGAATAAGATTTTTATTTAGGAAATGGTAAACAACGTGTGGTTAGAAAGAGGTAACAGACAAATGATAAAATAATATATATATATATATATATATATATATATATATATATATATATTTTTAGAAATCATGGTGTTTTTCGAGCCGTGTGGGTCCAATTCTTTTTCAAAATATCATATTACTTCTTTTAGTAGAAATGATAGAAGTGACGAGAGATATATATTTTTTATTTTTAAAATATCAAAATTTTATCTTTGCCATAAAATTTCCACCGTCGGAATTTGCTCAATATTTTTTATGAACATTCCTATCCATTAGTACTGTATTAGGTCTGTTCTAAAAAAAAAGTACTGTATTAGGTCTATTAATACAATATTGAAGAAAGATCTAAATATAAATTTGTCAAGAAATATCTACTCATACTTATCCAAATAAAGTTGTGGCAAAATCATGGTCACATGATTTACTTGATCACCAAAGAAAAATGTGGACCATTGAATCATCCTTGGAGTTCAAGTTTATGAATAGTATAAATAGGTGATGTCATTAGTTGGCAAACCATCCCAAAATCTCCCATGAAATCCCACATCTAAATTGAGTGAGGGTGTGAGATAAAAAATAGAGAGAGTTTCTCCTTATAAGAGAGTTGTTGCTAGAAAGTTTATAACTCCTATTTTTATAATAAAGTTCTTCTATCCTTGCCCGTGGTTTTTACCCTAATTTGTTTAGGGGTTTTCCACGTAAAATGACTGTGTCGTTCTTTTTCTTCTTCCTCTTCATTATTATTGTTATTCTCAAATCTTTTTTTGCTGCGACACTGCTCTATTCGATGCAAACAATCATAACATTCCTCACCAATATGCTAAAAAGTTTATTTTATTAATTAATTTTACACAAATACATACATATATATATTATCCTTAGTTCAAGTTATGGATTGGGTTGAATATGAAAAAAAAAATCAACTTAACTCAAAGAAAATTATATAATTATAACTCAATCCAATACAAAAAAAATATTATAATCTAACTCATTTTTTATCGTTTGAGTTGGATAGTCCAAATTGTTGGATTTTTTTGTACATACCAAGTTAACCCCAAAATTTTGGAATTTCATATTTTTTGTATATAAATATGGGCCTACATTTATGTTTTATATTATTTATGGTATGCATTAATGTTGGTGTCCCCAATCTTTAATTTTTTATTTTTTTCCCTTTTTTGTATATAAATGTAGATTGCACCTCTGTATTAATACTATTTATAACTTAAAATCTAAGAGTTTATAATTTTTTTTGTATATGAAGATAGATTTCTCAATGTAGTTTAAATCGATACCAAAATAATTTTCTTGATCTGCCCCTCATTGAAAAAGTTTCATAACATTACTAAATGAATTTGTGTTATGATTGATTATCTGGCTTGGTGTTAATTCATTTTCCTTACTCCAAACATTGATTTGATCTGTGGTATTTAAAAAAAGTTTGTAGAATTGTTACTAAATTGAATTTCAAACCCTGGCCTCATTAGGATTTTGGATACTTTTCAACGCTAGTTCAAGCCAACTGCCAACCGGGTGTTTGCCTAGCCGCCGTGTTTTTTTTGGTAATGTTTTCATTAATTAATCTCCATTCAATATGATGGGACTTCTTTCAAAAAAAACAAAAAAAATCTCCCACATATTCTTTTCTAGTTTTTTTTTCTCAATAATTATTTTTAATTAAAAAATAAATTATGATAGGTATCAAATTCTATTCTTTCTATTTTAATTCCGTTAACTTTTAAAAAAAAATCATATATAGTAAAATAACTTTTATTATTTTCAATCGATTTCACTTAATTATTTTAAGTCTATTTATTTGATTGGTTTCAATCAATTTTAATTTATTTTTAACTATCAATTTGTGAGTTGAGATGTTACAAATGTTCATTCTCAATTTTTGTTATATCTTGATAAGTTTTTTATCTGATTTTTTTTTTTTGGAACTTTTATTAACATCTATAGATTTTTTTCCTTTTATACTATGCATAAAAAAAAGATTTTGCATGTATATTAAAAAAATAATAATAATGGCATGTATAGCACAATTTTTAAACTTATTCATTTGTGACACAAAAATGATTGAAGTCTATCAATTTGCATTATTCAATCACTCAAAATCGATTGAAGTCTATCAGTTGAACTGATAGAAGTCTAAAGTCTATCAGTTGACTGGATAGAAGTCTATTAATTGAAATGATAGAAGTCTATCAAGAACAAATATAAGTCTAAGTCTATCAGTTGAATTGATAGAGGTCTATCTGTTAAACTAATAAAAGTCTAAAATCTATGATAGAAGTCTAATGATGTTAGAATAGCAATTTTGGCAAAATGTGCTATGGATGAAATTATTTAAAAAAATGTGCTACAATTGTAATAAATAGCCAAAAATATGTTAGGGAGAACAAATTCTCTAAAAAACTCCTTTAATAAAATGATATCAAATGTTTTTTTAAAAAAGATTTTTTTAGTATAAATTAAGGGAAGAAGACCGACAAATCCTACATAAAATGGGTTGCTCTCATAATATGAGAGTAAATGTGAATTACACATAATTTGTATTTAAGCATATGACGAGTTTAGTGGAACTTGGGTTAGTTATAAGGTTAAGTTAATTAACCAAATTGTGGATGTGTTAAAATGAGCTATAAATAAAGTTTCATGGGTCTCCCTTATCATTTATGAGTGAGAAACCCTAGCCACCAAATTGAGAGCTCTTGATTACAAAGTGATCTTCTCACATTTTGAATTGTGGAATTCGTAAGTCCGAACCACTCTATATCGATGTGTTATTTCTTCTTCTTGTTCCTTCTTTACTTTGTTTGATTTTCATCTATTTTGCTTTGATCTGGATTAAATCCTGAAATTTGGTCTTACAAATATCGATTCCAGAATTAATCTCGTGACCATGGTGCTGAATTGATTTGAAATCACTAGGCTACTAAAATGATATGAAATATTTTTTTTGATAAAGATTAAGATTAAAGGCCACATATGGTTATACTTTCTTTTCTCCCTCGTAATACATCATAAAAATTAGTGTAAAGTATAAATTTGGTTATGAAAAATAAAAATTAGTTTCCATATATTCAAGAGTTAAAATTTTATTATCTAAAAAAAAGGTTAAAATTTTGTCCATATCATTTTTAAAGCTAGAATTTAAAAAATAAATCTCGTCCTTCATAATCAATAACAAACTAAGTACGTGTCGTTTGTAGGTACTATTCATGTGTAATTGATAACTTATTTGTAGATACTTTTCATGTGTAAATGATAATCTATTTTATCTACTCCATCACTTAATGTTTATTATTGAAATATAAATGACTAACTTTTAAATATTTTATTTGTCTATTATGATGATCATTTTTTAATTTTTATCGAATCACAAAAATTAAATTATACTTTTTAAATTTTAGAGATTAAATTCTAATTTTATTGAAATCACAAAAAAAGTATTTTAACTCTTTAAAACTGTAAAAACTAAATTATAAAAAAATGCAGAGATAAGTAAAAAGGAATGTATTTATTATAAAGTGAGCAGTGATTATTATAATAAATTTACATATATATAGAAAGTTGAATTAGTAAAAGGTTATAATGGTAAATCAGCGTATGATTGATCTACTCGAGAAATCCTCTTAAGCACGAAGTAGGCAACCAATAGAGAGGCAGACAAAAAACAAATACTTCTGATGGTCTTTGAAATCCCACTGCCACTCTGGACCGGCTGCACTGAACCGCCCCTTCCATTCCTGCACAATTAAAAACCACTTACCAAATCTCTTTTTGTTACATGTTTACTAAACTCATATAATATTCAACCGAAAATGTTGATGATTTGATGGTTTCATTGTTTGTTAGAAATATAGTTCAATACCATAGTCATAGATTCGATCCATGGAATCGGTATTTGACTCTCATTTATTTGAGAGCAGTTGTATCCTAAAGTTCAAAATCTCCACCCACATTGTTGTTTGTTAAGGGTGGGAGTGTTGAGTTAAATATAAGATACAACAAATTAAGGCTAATGGAAAATTAACAATTTAAGGTTAATCAAGAGTGGATAGCTTGCCTTTGTCCTGCTGGCTCAGGCTGAGGAGCAACCGGTCTCCTGGATCGGAGTTCCGATGTCGGCTGCTGTGACGCGGTTGGAGCTGGCAAGGTTTCTTCATTAGGGATTGGAATGTTCTTCACCTGTAATAGGATTTAGACTACTTACAAAAACTGTCATGCTTTATCTCATTATGTTCTTCTTTGAATGCTTACCAGTTTTCTAAACAAAAGAGAGTAGAACATTTCAATGTATCTCATCTTGGCTTGTTTTTGGCTCTTGGTTAACTGCCTCCAAAATCCATATATTGACCCCATGTTCAGAGCTTTCTTTGCATATATATTCCAAGTGTAGCTGAAGAAAAACCATAATCAATAAGTGAATATCAAGACACTGAATTTGTTAGGAATTATTTACCATTCATTTATTCGTTGAAGACCAGCTTCTGATATCATGTCCCAATATCCAGCATCTGCGTTGCATTTCTCAAAGAAAGCAACAATCTTTTTGCTTGATTCATCTCCATTGTTCGGATCCACGTGGAAGCCTGAGACCCCATCGACAATAATCTCGGCTGGGCCTCCTTGGTTTGTTGCAAAAGCAGGCAATCCGCAGTTCATTGCCTCGATGACGGTTAGGCCGAAAGCCTCATAAAGTGCAGGCTGCACAAAGGCTCCTTTCGTATCAGCAATGCGCCGGTATAGTTCTCCATTGCGGTGTCGATCAGTTTGAGCAGCTATCCATCTAATTTGCCCCCTGAGTTTATATTTCTCTATCAGGGAATGCATCTTTTTTATCTCTGCAATTTCTTCCCTGTCTTTTGATTTGGATGGATCAAAAAACCCAGCCACAACCACAAGGTTTACTAAACTCCTCAGCTTCCTGTTTTTACCATACCATTCAGTCAATCCAGTAATGTTTTTCACTGTATCAAGCCTTGCCATTGAGAAAATAATTGGTTTCTCCCTATCTGCAAGGAAACCTCTGTCCCAAGAATTTACAAGATTAAAGGTTAGAAGTGTACTAGTGAGTTTCTAATCATGTTCAAGGCAAAATAGATGGAGAATAGGAATCAGTTACATGTGCTCATCATTGTCTTCTCTGCTATAAAGAAGCTCCTCGATTTCGGGATGAAAATTACTCAGTCGCTTTGATTTCTCAAGGAAAGGGAAGTAAACAGATTGATCAGCCCCAGGAGCAGCAATGTTGAATTTTGGATCAAACACATTGATACCTGAGACCACCCTATAAAGTCCAGGCATAGTAAAGGCACCATGACTTTCATATTGTCCTGGCCTAGTCTTGCTGTTGAAAAGGGCCTTTTAGTTAGCCTTTTAAAGATGATATCATATAATTCTAGAATGCCAGATCTAGCTCAGCTCATTACTGTATACAATTTTCTTACCTTCCTGAAATTTCTTGATATGTACTTGTTATAATGAAATCAGTTGCATTCATTGAGATCATATCAGCTGTAAATTGACAAGAAAAATGATACTTGGGATCATGCTCCTTCCATTTAGCATCCGAATCTTCATATTTCGTTTTCTCTAAAGCGTGTGCAATAGTTCCCTGGGAGGCCAAAGAAACTAAAAAATTTAGAAGGTCTAGAAACCAAACTTGATAGATTTTTCTCAAGCTTCCTATTTTTTGTTCCTGAACTTCTAGTTTGTGAGTGAAGCAAATGAAATGGACCTGTGTAATTCCAAGTTTCTTAGCCATCAAAGAAGCAACCAAGTTTCCATCAGTGTAGTTGCCAATGATGAGGTCTGGTTTGCAATCCATGACTTCAAGGATCTTATCTGTGGCATCCTAGAAATAATGCAAATGGGGGAAAGGGAATAAGTCAATAGAAGGTCAATGAACTGATTGGGCCAAAATTGAAAGAAGTTATGAAGTCAAATGCCTTGACGAATCTCTCCAAATATGGATAGACGTCGAAGCGTGAAATCCATTGACGAAGAACACTGTTCTGTGTGGAGAATGGGACCCTCAGAATGTGAGAGTGCTTTGTGTTTTCAATCGGCTCAAGCTCCACATTGCACTTTGTGCCTCGCGCATCGGGTATTAGTCTTGTCACCTAAATGTGTTAGTTTTAACATTTAGATTAAAGCATAAGCTGCAATTGGAAAAAGGCCAAAACAAGGACTATATTGTTGTTATCTTATGGCTACGACAGCAAACATACCACAAGAATCTGAGGTTTTGCTTTCAGGCCTTGCTGCTCAATTCTATGCAACAATTCTTCTTCTAAAGCTCTCACTTGATCCAGAATGTAGACAATCTAGTAATATTTGTAGCAGGTGAGTGATGCACAAGTCCACAATTTATTTAGGAAGAGTGCTCATTGTAATGCTGAAATAAACAGTTGATCAAATTCTAACCTGACCTCCGGTGTCGGGCAAACCGAGGACGCCTGCCTGACCGAAGTAACCATGAGGAGAAAAGATTACAACATTCAATGTAGTTGGAAGCTTGCTAAACAGTAACTCCACTTTTACTGGATCAGGTGCTTGGAGGACCTCAGAAAGGTTTAACATTGTTTCTTTGACTCTCTCTGAAGTACTTCCCCAACCTTTCTCAAATCCCCATCTTTTCATCCTTTGAGCATTAAGGACAAAAAAAAAACAATAAGATACAAGTTCAAAAAAATTGGAAATCAAAACTATATTTCCTATGTTTTAGGATAAAAAATAAGAATTCTTGGTTACTTGTGCTGAAATTCTTCATATGGTGTGCCTTTTGGCAGTGAAGATAGATATACTTGAGCGGCAAACAATGCGGATTGAAGCTTGGAAACAGTGCTAAGTTTCTTATTGATCATAAGGCTCTGCAAGATTAAAATCCAAATATTTGCAATTCCTTGAATTGGGTTGCCAAAGTTTTTCTTAAAATAGTTGAAACTTTCTGTAACTGGATGTTCATATTTCCATACCTCTCCTCGATGGTGAAGAGCCAGCAGATAATCAACAAGTGCCTTAACATTCTGTTTATCATCACTAAACCTTGAGCTGATGAACTTGGAGATCAAATTGACTCCGTTTCCAATCGACGACGGAAGGCTCAAGCGAGGGGCACTGAATTCAATGGCTTCAAAATCCATCTCTAGAGCATGTTCATCATTTGCCCTGATCATCGTACCAATCTTTCATTCATTCATAAATCCATAATGATTACTACACAACGCAAATGAACATATAAAGCCTTAATATTTGTTGGCTAACCAATTCTGGTCAAAGATGGCTTCCTTAAGTTTCAAGTACTCAGAAGCAGTAAGGTCTTCTACTCTCAAAGTTACAGCATTCACCTTAACGAACTCCCAGAAACCGGGACTCGGCCTCACGGCTAGAGCGACATTCGGAGGGACAACAGCAGCCTCCTGAAAAATAAAAGGCATAAAAATCTGAATCCTCCTCGAAGCAGAGGACAAAAAAACGTTTGAATATTACCTGAGTGTTACTTATAATGTAGCCAAGAAAGCCTTCCAAAACCTGGCTCCTTTCGTGCTTGTCTTCGATTGTTATCTCCACATCGTTCATCAAATCTTGGCATTTCATCAACCTCTTTCCATTCTCCACAAACCTATTCTCATTCATTCACTCACATGAATTTAAATTGATCATACCTCAAAATTGGTTATATTGCAAGAGGAGGAAATTGTGTACCTGTGAAAGCATTTCTTCGTTGGAGCATGGGATTTCCTAAACGCATCGTTTAGACTGTCAGAAATTGGTGTATCTAATCTCATCAACCCGGCTGCTGCAATGGACATTTCTTCCAACAATAATGACACAGATTTCTTCCTTGTACAGATTTCAAAGAGACAAATGTATAATAATGCCTTGCTCTTGCCCTGTCATTTGGGATTATGTACCTATATATACCTTCATTCATTTGTTAGATATTCAGAAATGCTATATTGGATGAAGAGTGGAAGAGACATAAAGCTGAAACAAGGATAGTGATGGAAGAGAAGAACATTCCTCATGTTTGAATTATGGACAGCAAGAAAGGAATTATAATTGTGGGAAGTTATTACAGACTTCCTTTGTTTTTAAGAGGCAGCCTTTTATTCTTTCCTTCTTTCATTTCCATAACTGCACCACCTTCCTGAGATTCTTAACATACTATTCAAATTTTCTTTTATTTGTTATAGTGAGTCATTAAAAACAAGATTGTTATTTTTGTATTACTTAGGTACCCAATATTCTGCTTAAATAATGAAGCGAATATCTTTATTGCTTGTCGCAGTTCATCTGATTAATTAATTATTTATTGCTTTTGGAGCTGCCAACATCGCTTGTCATTGTTTATTATTATTATTATCATGTTTATTTATGTTCAATGTTCAACAGTGAGTGAAATTCAAACGCTAACCTGTTGTTCAAATATATATCCTAATTAGTCTAACTATGTTCAAGATCTCTTTATATATATGTATATATATATACTAAAACTATATAGAATGACGTCCCAATTACGTCTCTAAAGTTATAGACGTAGATGTTTGACGCACGTAAAAGTGATAATCAATTTGGGAGAGGGCCGACGTTAAAAATAGATTAACAATGTTGAGATCACCCAGAAAACTATTTGAAAGCATTAACCGGCAGAATTTATGTAATTCACTAATGTTGTGTTACTAGTTTTATGGGTAGAGAAGGATATCAGTTTTATTAAAGAGAGCAAAAATACAGAGTACAAAATATCATACACAATGTCATGTTACTGCTAGAGTTTAATTTAAGTTTATGTATGCACTCTCATTAAATCCTATTACAGAATGCGCAAACGTAAATTAGATTTGCGCAACAGAATGCAAATGCGTTAGCACATGTGTGGAAGGCATACCAGAATGCGGAGGAATGTGAATGCAAGATGCACTAAACGCATTGCTATAATGCCGAATATGATTGCTTGCAATGCGAAAAGCGTTTATGCAACAGGAAAAGTAGAACGCATTTTCGCAATGGAGGCAACGCCCGCACTCAGCTAACCAGGCAGCGAAATCCCTGACAACTAATCGTAGGATATTTAGCGTTTAAGGCCTATCTTAAAATAGAATTTAGTCCATATGATTTAATAAAATCTAAAAAATAATTGTTATCCTTTTTTATCGTTAGCGATTTGAGTACATTAAAGTTAATTGGCATGAGTTAAGTGACTAATTGGACAACAATTTAGGGTGATTACAAACTATAAGCAAAAATCTTTAGATTTTATTGTACTAAATTTTAGTTTCCAAAATCATACATACTAAATTCTTCTTCTTCTTTTTTTCACATCATATGAATTTAATTATAATTTTTGAAACCATAGAAATTAAACTTTAACTTCTTTCAAAATAATAGAGATTAAATTTATAATTTACACTTCTAAAAATAACATCAAATTAGAGTTGGCAAATTACCAATTTTTTCTTCTTTTTTTTATAGATGATGAAATAAATATGATAAATTTTTATCTTCCAAAAATTAACTTTTTTTTAAAAAAATGGTTATCATATTTATTTCATCTAGAAAAAAAAGTTGTGTATTTTGAATTTTCATTGTTTATGTATGCACCATAATTACACATCATCAATCATTTAAAATTTTAAATTAATTTAGTCATTATCATAGTATTATTACGTTATCTATCTAATGGTTCCATTATCTTCAAGATTAAAATTGAGCGTTATTCAAATCTTAAAAATAAAAGTGGGACTAGGTAAGTTTTCACAAATAGATATTTGTCTTATTATTTGTTTCTTTTTTCGTAATACTAGTTTTACAAAATTTAAAAATAAAGAATTCAATATTGAAAACTAAACTGTGATTGCATTTTCACTTTCAGAAAAAGAAACGGTGTCGTTAAGGTGGTGCAGTACAGTCCCCTATCTTCCTGATTGCAAATCGCTGAAATTGCGTTGGGCTGAGTCGCCGGAGAAGAGGAAATTGACCGCCGGATTGCTAATCTCAGCTGCTCCGACACCATTGTTCCAGTTCCAACCCAGAAGCGTATGCGAATTCGAAGTATTCGATCCCAATTGTCTTTACACTGCGAAGAAGACTCGTTTAATTTCAGAATCACCGCTCTTTTCAGTGGCGTGTGAATTTGGCGATGGATAAATTAGCCAATACAGCAAGAGGATTTGCTTTCCTTCGCCATCTGAACAGGAATCTCTAAAAGTTATCCACGAAATGCATGCCAAAGGTACTTCAAATGCCCTCTATCTATCTTTGCAATCTCCTCAATCTTATGCATTGAAGTTATATACTCATCTTCAGCAACCCTTTTCAGTACAAATAAATCTTCCTCAATCTTATGATATGAAGTTATGCATTTATGGGCGATTTATACATTACGAAACATTATTAACGGACTTCGTTTAGACATTGCACAAGCTGCCATAAAGCTTCAAATTCTCTACAAAGTTATGTAGAGAATAGATATCTAGATGCTGATAATAATATATTTGAGGTAGCATTAAGAAAATATAGGGTAGAGAGGGGCGACCTTGTTGGTAGAGACTTAGGATGTGTTTAGGCCCCGTTTATGTAAACAATCGAGGTGGTTATAATAACCCAACTCATGTTTGCTTCACTGTTTATTATAAATGGTGGTTATCTAAACCTGCGGGCCTGTTTATCTAAACTTCCGTACTAGTTTATCTAAACTTTACATATATATTACTTTTTGTTACATAATCAGCCCCTTAAATACCGTTTATCATAATCCATGTTATAATAACTTGTCACTCAAACACCATTTATAATAACCCTCCACTTATCATAACCTTCCGTCTATTATAACCAAACGGGTGCCCCAAACACACCCTTAGGGTGTCCAAGCTATGCTCGCTTGAAGATTTTAAGTTTCAAACTCAAAGTGAACTTAACATAATGATATGGACAAGGAGGATGAGAATGATTATGAGGAGAATAATTCTCTTATCCATGTTAGGGTCACCCAGAATCATTCTCCTTGTAACCATTTTTTATTCTCCCCATAACTATTTTTAATTTTCACCGTAACTATTTTTAACCCCATGTCTCTAAGTATACAGCGGGGCAAAACTCTGATTCATCCGGTTTTTTCTAGTATTTCCTCCTTTACTAAAACATATATCACCCTGAAACACCACCATCTAATGCATTCCTCGAGTGTTAGATCCCTAGTTTGGAATATCTCCCTCGAGTGATCCATCTCAAGCTTTCACCTTCACCTTCTGGCGATTAGTCATTTCCAACATAACAAGTACATATCTCGATTGTGTAGCTGATTCATGAGGTGAACTCTCGTATGCACAAGCTTTCCCCTCTTAGCATCATACGTTGTCCGTTCAACTTCTTGGGAGCTGTAAACTTGTTTTATATTTCGTATTATCTCATTGTATAAAAAGCTAAGTACCTAGCCCTCATTTGAAGATGTTTTCGTTTTTTTTTATAAAGAAAAAAAAAATCTAGCTTTTAACGATTGCAATTGTTTCTTATCCAAAAAATAAATTGTAACTCATAGTTGGGAGGATCTGATCTGTGCCATCTTATCATGGTTGTTTTTTTTTTTTAATTTTTTTTTAATTTTATTTAGTATTATCGTTTTCTTAAATCTATTGCTGCATGCTAGTTTGAAGCGTAGTACCTTTATGGGTCAATAAGGGCAACCCGCATTTAGTTTCTGGATGGCAGGGTGATCTTTGTGGAAGTTGCAAAATCCAGATGGGAGCTTTGCCAAGGCCTTAAAGAAAACTCCAGCTAATTCTAGTACATAATACCGATCATTGTTTCCCTCGGCTGTAATTTCTCTTGGGAAAAAACATATTAAACATGGGCAGGCTTTGCATTACTGTTATCGGTATGAGAAAGCTTTATCTTGTCGGTATGATATATAGTCAAAGTGCGTTTCAGTAGTAGTATCATCTCTAGAAATTAAATGATATTAGTTTTGGAGATTGGTCAAGTGGATCACCTAACCTAACCAAATATGAACTTCTGAGACGTGAGCTATGGTCAAAGATCACAGACTGTAATGGGAACAAGAATGCTTAAATGCCTCGACTTCTAAAAGTATTTAGAGGACCTTGAGGGTTACCAAATAGGACTTTTAAAAATAGATATTCATGAACTATCAGCATCATGCACATTAACCGAATGGGTCGGTAGCGCAATTAGTTATCTGGTTTGGTGTTAATCCATTTTCACTCCACGGCCACGGGTTTTATCCTTGGAATCGGTATTGGTAATCCCCTTTCCCCAACTTGTACTAAAAAAAGCATCATGCACATTAGAAAACTGATCATTGCATAATACTATCTAATTATAAATTTGTGGGTAAGGATGGATAGGGGAAAGTACTATTTATTGTCGTTTACTTTGGACGTAAGTATTATATGCTTCGTTTCTTTTATGTATATTACGCAAAAGTAAAATCTATTCATTTGATTTATAATTTTGGTGATAACATAAGTTGTTTGTAAAGTGGTCTCCATTTTTTAAAATTTTTTTAAATTTTTATCTACAAGTGTCTAGACCAACCTCAACTATTTTTATGTTTTGGAATAGACTATCTATCCATACAACATTTAAATATTTAAATAAAAAACATAAAAAATTATGTTTCTTAAATAGATAGTTAAGGTCCCTTTGACCACTAAAACTAGCCATAATAGTTGGCCCATACTTCATTTTTAGGAAGATTAAATATTATACTGCTCAACCAGGGGTTAAAACCTCAAAAAAAAAATAAAAATAAATAAATAAATAAAAATGAAAGGATTGCAAATATGTCAAGTCAGAAGAGCAACACCCTTTTGTATTACAGATTGAATAATTGACACTCAAATATCCCCTGATGTTGAAAGGGAATAGCCAATTGTTGGGCAACTTCATATAAGATTCGCCCCTCCTGTTATAGTTTAGATATTACACGCTACAAATCTAGCCTCCACTTTTTCATCTCAAGCAAACGAGAGAAAACTCAGAAACTCATGTCAGACCATCTTGGTTATTTCCTTTCATCCACTGTAAAATCTGTTGCTGAACCTATTAATATTACACTATGATTTTGCAGATGCTATAAGCAAACTCGAGCTCTCCGACCCTCTCGGTCTTCTGAAACAATCAGTAGAGAGCTTCTATCTATCTGAGCCAAGCATCTCTTGTATGGTACAAACCCCTTCTTACTTTCATTTCCATTACCTCTTCCTACCAACCTAGGCTCTTGACATTCAACTTTTGAGCTTTGGCTTTCGTTTTTATCCTTACTTGAGGAGCCAGAACATGAATCCACACAAGAACTTTCTTCCACCGAATTGTAGTTTTGCATCCTTTCTTCCATAACATGGTTAGTTTGATAAGACGGAGCAAGATAAAAATGAGGTACATTTTGATACAAAGACCAACAAGTTTGAGGAGCATTAGGAATGGCCTTAACATAAAGGACACTATAGTCCTGATTCCCAGCGTTGATAGTTGCTCCGCCAGGTGACATATTCCAATCACCATTGTTATCCATTCCGAGCGATAAATTTACATCCACATGTTCTGAAGGTGGCATCTGAACATGTTTACCCCCATTCTTACTGTCACCCTCAAGTGCCAGCGATTTTGTTACTTCAAAGTCGCAAGGGGGTGGTTTTTTGTCATCAGCAACCATTACTGTGCTTCCAAAAAGCTTTATGCTTTTAACAGGAGAATGCAGCTTTTTGTTTACTTTCTTACATGCTGATCCATGCTTGAATTTCTGAATGTTTAGGCAAGAGAGAAACAGATAAAGATTCAGATGCTAGTCAACAAAATAAGTATATAAAGGAAAATAGAGTGAAAGCTTAAAAGGACATTTCAAACTACCAGAGTTAGAAAGTCTTCTGGGAACCGCTCTGAGGATGATTCGAGCGATAACATTCCCTTTTCTTCTCCTCCTCCATTTGATTTTGAAGGAAGGTACAGCCCCCCCTTACTAACAGGGGACAATCTAGTAGACTGTATGTCAGCAGCTTGCGAAATAGGTGATGGACATCTATTATGCTGCTCCTGCTCCAAAACCGCAGAAATTTGATCATCCAAACTAAATGCAGTGAATACCGACGTGGGTGATTGGGTTTCTTTTTCAGCAACTGATATGTTTGGGGATGGAGACCTTTCCAGTTCTCCTCTTACAACTGATATTGCCTTAAGAGAGTCGACTGCCTTGCGAGGGTAAGGATGCAGTGGTTTCCTTTTCGGACGAGGGGGAGGAATCTCAATTGGGTTCATGGGGCGGCTCTCATCGCTGCCATCACTAGACTCTCGCACGACCTGAAACACAAATCCAACATCATCCTCATTATATTCTGTTTAGTAATCATTCTTATTTTGAGGGGTACACACTAGGTAATTAAACCAAAATGCAATTCTGACCTTAGAGAAAAATTTCTGAGCATGACTTCGAATCTGAACAGCTGTTTTGGTGCCTACATGTTCTGCAGGAAGAAGAAGGTAACACACAAAATGATTGTTATGAAAATAGAAATCAACCAATCAATCGAAAATATAAATTTAATTCGAGTTAATCAACCAAACATAGAAATTTACGTGATTCACTAATGATATGTTAGCTACTCTATCAGCAGAGAGGGGACATTATTTTATTAAAGAGAGCAAAAATACAGATGAACATCATGGGGGCTAGAGTTTAATTCGAGTTTATCTCATTAAACCCTATTACCAATAAAGACCCAATTATAAATCTAAAAAAAAGGTCATTAAATCGTTCAAAGCATATTTCAACAATGATGATAGGGGATGTTGTTGACATTGCTTTACCTTTGATGTGACGCCATCCACGACCAAAGAGTTTGAGAGCTTCAAGGAACTTCTGATGCTCTTCCTCTGTCCACTTTTCCCTTTGTTTTGAAATAGTGTAGGGCTTCCTAACCTGTTGAATTATACATTACATTAGAGAAGGCATGTAACTCATCACCCAAATCCTTCCAGAAAAGAGAGATCAGAATTGAGAAATCATCTGGCACAGGCTAATTATGCTACCTACCTTCAAAGCTTTTTCATTGGAAAGGCAATTACTAGCTCCAGTTGAGCCGTTTGATAGTGTGCCTTCATTCTTTTCCTACATTCATCCATCCCATGTTGAAAAGTTCAAAAAAGTCAGAGACCACAAGAAACTGGAGCTAATAATTCAAGAATCCTACCATCCATCCATCCATTTATCAACAACAACCCATTCATAAGCCTTGTAATATATAGCTGAATTAATTAGGCATAGAAACAAAAATTAAGTGTGGAAGTGGGAAAAAGGTTGAGTTTACAACATAAAGCCACCAACCAACAAAAGGAGAAATATCTTGTAAATTAGACGAGGATCTATTGCTCATTGGCGGCAGCAATAAACCAACCAATAATTTTCTAAAAAGAAAATGAGAACGAAATTAGTTAAAGGGAAAGATTAGAAGTGAATGATGAGTTAGTGAAGGAGAAGGGAAGGTTCCACCAAGAGAACAGACCTCATAACAATATTTAAGAGATACAGGTAATCCTATATTATCTAATAAAATAGATTAAAAAGGAATCGAGTAGTGAAATGGAAACAAAGGGAGGTCAAAACCCAGAAAGCCCAAAGGGTGACATAGTAGTTGAAGACTTGAGTTTTGAAGGTATGCTCCCTTCAAGGTTCTGGTTCGAGACTCACCAGTGATATTACTCCTTCGATGTTTTTCGATATCTGACCTAGGAACGGACGTGGTTATCTTGTTTCAATTAAAAAAAAAACAACCCAAAAAGTGTAAAGAAAAGTTGAATTACCTGGCCACCCATTAGCTACCGGTGGAAGTTTAATTTGAGTCCACGAAATGACCTGAAATTGAAAAGAATGATTAAAACAAAGAAAGAAAGAAAGAAGAAACTGGGAGAGAGTAAGAAGAAACAAACCTTGTTCGAGCGATCGAGGTTGAAGAAACAGAGAAATGGAGAGAAGAAGAAACAAGAAATGAGAATTCATAGAAAGAAAGAAAGAAAGAGAGAGAGAAGAAAGGAAGAGGAAGGGTGCCACGTCAGACGCATATATTTAATTAATTAATTCCACATGGAAACCCCCACAAAGCACTTTTTCAATCTTGTGGCTGAGGATTTACTTCCCATTTTTTTTTTTTTGAGTACATAGTGGGGGAAGGAAGACCAACAAATCCTACATAGAGGCCACAACTACTCTCAAATAATATGAGAGCCAAATACCGATTTTCAGGCTCGAACTCGTGATCGTGGAGTTGAAATGGATCGTTAAGGATTTACTTCCCATATAACACGCGTCACTCTCCTCAAATTCAAATACATATTATACATTTATTTGTGGAACATATTCAAAGGCAACGGATATTGGGTTGGGTGGATAAATGCCAAACCTCATTAGATATTTAATTTCCCACACCAATTCGACCTCTTTTTTTTCCCACTTTTCTTTCTCTTTTTTCATTTACAATGTGTTCCTATTTCTGCGTCCTTTATCTTTTTGCCATTTTCTTCCCTCCTTTTTTTCTCCACCATGTTTATTTACCCCCTCTCCCTTTTTTTTCCCCTTTGGATATTTAATGTTTATTCTTAACTTATAAATCTCCTCTTCATGTTTCAAAATCCCACTTTATTTAGTATGTATGGATGTATGTATATCTATATATATATATATATATATATATATATATATATATATATATATATCATATCAGCACATTCTATATCATGTATTATATTTACAACACAATTTCTAAAATAATTTATCTCTAACATATTAATTTCTATCAATGATAGAACTCAACTAGTGGAATTCTATCACCGATAGAAAATTCAAGTAGTCATTTATTAAAATATTTTGAGCCAACCATAAATATGAGGGACCTATTTCGAATATATGGGACCAAAATTTTAATTCTATAAATTATCCGTTAGCTTCTTGGACCCCAAACAGGTCTTTAAAATAAATATTTTTCATAAACAATAAGAAAAAAAGGTGTTTTACTAATGACGAGGAGAGAAAGAGATGTAGTTCTGGTTTATTTTTAAAAAGAAAGAACTTTCGTAAGTTAGGTACATCATGAAGTGGGGAAAAGGAGAACAAAAGATTTGTGAATCCAGCAGCACTTTTTTTCAGTTGGTGAAAGTATCATGTATTGATTACTTAAATATAAAAATTAATCACTTGTAAAAAACTAAATTTTAAAAAGGATGGCATGTTCGAATCCGTCGTCATTTCCCATGTCATCAAAGGGAAAAGATGACGGGTGTGTCCGTCATCTTTCCTCTTTGGCGACAGAAAAAAATGACGGTCATTGAAACTCTTTGATGACATGTTTACCCGTCATTTTTTATTCCATATTTTTTTTAAAATAGTTTGCGTGCATGTTGATTTTGTCATTTAGGATCTCAAAAATTTTGGATTTTTTTTTTATTTACTTGGTGGAATGCAGGAAAAAAGAATTGAAGAAGATTATTTTCTATTTTGTGTTCGTGTTAGGAATCCAGTGTCTAGATTTCATCGAAAACTTCAATACTTTGAGTTTTATGTTGTTCTCATTAACTCTTTCATTGATTTGTGTATTGAGCTTTTGTATTCAACTCACTTCAACTTCTTTGTCAATAGCCTCTTCAACCCTTCTCGCATGAACAACTTTGAACATTACGGATGTTTTTCATGTTCTTCATTTTCAAATCTTTTCCTACACAAAAAATCATCATGAAAACATCTCCCAACTTTGCATACACCCATGAAATTAAACAAACTCAGTAATATTTACAGACGGAATGCATTAAAAATATAATCCAAACCAAATATAAAATTAACAAGAAAAATCGCTCTCAAGCACAATGAAACTAACAGATTAGCAACCTCCACCTTAAAATCACAATCTTAAACAAACAATAGTTAAACACAACGAGAATAAAATATCTAAAAAATATTTAAAAAAAAACTAAAATGAAAAAAGAAAATGCTTACCATTTTTCATGATGAGATCAAAACGAAACGATGGTTACCAAAAGGTGAATAGAAGCATAGAAATAAGGAGTGAGGTCGATGAATCATAAAAGGTGAAAAGGAGAAGAAGATGAAGAAGTAGAGAAAGACATTACTCCAAGCTCTTTTCACCTTTTATACCTAAAAAAATGAAGTAGTAGAAGAAGATGCAGGTGAAAGGAAAAGTTGAAGGAGTAAAGATGAAGGAGAAGAAGATGAAGGCTTTAGAGTTTTTAGTCTATGTAGTGAGAAGTTTGAGACGAAAAAAGTAGGGGGAAATGAAAAAAAAAAATGCACTAATAGAAAATTAGACTATAGATTCGGTCACTTCAAGATGATAGACACTTTTAATGACGAGTATCAAAAGATGACGAATAATGACCATAATCTTTTGTTACCCGTCACTAAAAGTATCTGTCTTATATCCGCATTTAAAAAAATATATATGTCCATAATTTAACATCCTTATTTTTGAAATACTTTTAGATAGCTCATCACCTATATCTTGAATTGTAATAGTGAATCCCCTTGAATTTCTTTTTTGCCAATGCTAAAAATTTAAAATTTCAATCCAACAATTTTTTTTTCATAGAATAAAAGAATTATTTGGGTATTAAATAAAAGTGTCACAGTGATTATCATGCTAAAGAAGAAAAAAAACTCATCGAAGATGTAGAAATTATATAAATTGGGCTATCCTTGAGGGAGAAATATTTAGGTAATGCCCGAACATGACCTATAAAATAATGTCCACTTATGTGGTACAATATATACCACGTTTTATTTAATTTTAAATTTAAAAGATAAAAGAATATAATAAAGAGAAATATGATGCGGTTTATATTGGGCCACCTAGGTGGACATTACGATTTAGGCCACTTAAATGGACATATTACAATTTAGGTAATGTCCGTGCATGACTTCAATATTTCTTTCATCAAGGAGGCAAATAATTTAGTCCTAAAGGACTTCTTATTTTACAACAACTCAAATACTTACGCCACATCCTTGTGTTCTCCAGGTTGGATCTCTTTTTCTTCCTCCAAAAAATCACGAAGATAAGATTTTGTTTTCTTCTTTCTAGTGGAAGTTACTGTGTTGCCACTATACACATACCATTTTATACAAATAATCTTTCTCATCAATGATGGAAATAGTACACTTCCATTTTCATATATTCACCGTATATATATATATATATGTACAGTATTTAATTCTTAAATTAATTTTACCAAGTAGGTGCTATCATGGAAATCATCACTTTTTACCTTTCTAAAATTTTATAACCGCTAGGTTACCTTAGGACAGTTATTCACCGTATATATTCCAAAGTGTTTTTGAGGTTGTAACAGTGTCAATGTCTCCACTTTTAATAACGTGTTGATGGCTAAATTGTGCAAAATCTACGTTACTTTTATTGCTTGAAAAATAACTTTTGTTTTTGTTCACACATTAAAAGTATCTATTCTATTCTTAATCTCTTAATTTTCGTGATTTTTTTCATAGAAATGGCTCATCAATATTTCTATTTAATAATCATTAAATAGAAACATTGATTAGTGAACGTGTTGGGTAGACTTATTTAGGAGGTTTAGTGTTTCTTAGAGAATTAAAAAGTATCTGTTTATTTATTGTAATAATAGTAAACGTGTAAGTGGGTATGGGAAGTCGTATATATAAAAATATATATGTATGTATGTGTATGTGTGAAATTATACAAATTCTTCATGAAGTTTCTCCCATATTTGAAAAATACTTAACTTTCTAAAAAATATATGTAACTTTTCCACCGTTCTATAAAGGTTAAAAACTAATATTGAAGTAGAAATATCTTAGAATGTTGAATGAAAAGTTAATTGAATGGATCGATGGTACGATTGACTATGTCGTTTGTTGTTAATCTATTTCCACTCTTCGATCACCGGTTCGATCTTCCTTAACTTGTACTAAAAAATGGACTTAATTATACGACTAGGAAATTAATATATATTAAGTTCGAAAGAACAAACATAAATGCATGTCAACTTTTTGTTCAACTTGTAACTATTTTTCTATTACAAATATAATTTTGAAGTATTTATGAAATGTCAAGTTAATATTGCTAATTTTGAAATAATAAACTTTATTTAATATTTGATTTTTTTTAATATTATAAATATTTTGAAATCAATTTCTACTCTAATACATTATAATAATTTATTTTACAATATTTACATTGTTGAAAAAATAGCATTGATATTATTTTAAATTAAAGGCTTTTTTTTAAAGTCCATGTTTTCATTCGTAAAGCAATAGAATATTCTAAATAAAAGTGTTGTCTTAATTTTTTTTTTTCTTTTAAGATTATAATAATTAGAGATATACAAATTGGAAACTATGATCTCTTGATCATTGAGAATATATTAATACACCCGAGCAAATACTCTCATTCCTTAGAGCATTTAATTGATTCTACTGGTTGACATTAGAGATGTCCACGGGGCGGGGCGGGGATTCCCCGCGGGGCACCGGCGGGGATCGGTTCCCTCGGAGATTTTTTACCATTTTTTTTTCTTTTTTCGTTTTTTAAAATATTTTTTGTATAAAAAATTCAAAAAATTAGATTTAAAAATATATATATCTATCTATAAGTTTCAATTATAATGTTAATTATCAAAGAAAATATTCATATGTATAGAAAATATCATCAACAAAGATATATTTATTTGAAAATTAAAGGAGTAGAATTAAAAAAATATATTAAATAAAATAAATAAAATAATCGGGGTGGGGATCGGGGAATCGGGGACGGAGAGTACAATCCCTGTCCCCGGCACCGTTTAGCCAACGGGGATTTTTTCTCCCCCATCCCTGGCCCCGTTCCCCGCTTAATCGGGGATTCCGCGCTCCGTTAGGGGTGGGTCCCCGCGGGGACCCGAATTCGCGGGGAAAATGGACATCTCTAGTTGACATAAGGTTATAATTAAAACAAATGGAATTTTCTACGTCTAATCAATACACATTGACTTATGTGTACGCCTGAAAGAGTACATATAGTAAAAAGAAAACTTAAAATATAAATAATTTGTGTTCATTCTTTTCGTATATTACATAAGCTTATATTTTGTTTCAAATCGATTTAAACCAGTATGAAATTATTAATTCTTTTGGAGAAAATAACTGAAGCCCAATTTGTAACTGTTTTTTCTTATTTTGATATCTACCTATTTACATTGTAAAAATCAAATAAAAATTTGAAAATAAAAAAGTAATTTTCAAAAATTTATTTTTGTTTTTAAAAGTGGATTAACAGTCACATACTTTTGTAAACTAGTTTTTTTTTTTTTTTCAAATTTTGATTTAGTTTCTAAACTATAAGAAAGAGGTAAACATCCAAATAAAAAAAAATGCATCATAAAATAATTGTTATAAACTTAAATTTTAAAAATTAAAAATTAAAAACAAAATAACTAATAAAGGGAATCTAAAGCATTATCAAACCAGACTCAATTAGTCAAAACTTACAGAAATTGAAAAATTCGGCGCAATAAAACAAATAAAGAGAAATTTTGATTAAAAGAAAAAAGAGAGAGAAATATCTGGACGGAAACTTTTTGAAAATCTGAAATGGAAAAGAATGAAAAATATTTAATAATGATTGAGATTCTTTTTTTTTTTTTTTGGGAGAAATAATATAATGATTGAGATAGTTTTAAAAATGAACCTCCCAACGACAATTATGAAAGGAGATAACATTTTGATGGCTCAATATAAAACACTGACTATTTTTATTTTATTTGTTTAAAAAGAGCTTAATTAATTAATTAATATGTGGCCGAGAGATAGACAGCTGTCCTTCTCCTAATGGTTGGCCTGTGAAAAAGACGTGGAATGACTCCGCCAATTAAAAAAAGAAAAAAAAAAAAAAGAACAATGAGCTGTCATAAGAAGACCACTTTGTGCTTTTCCTCTATTTTTCATTTATTTATCTTTAATCTTTTCTCATAAAGTTCAATTTAAATGAAGATGTTACCGTCTTATACTATCTTTATTCCACCAGTCATATTATATTTATCTATCAAGTAAAACTGATCGATTCTTAATTGTTAAATTAAGTTTTTCCCCATAAAAATGGAAAGAATATAGAAGAAGAAATACTCGAAAAGTTGTAGAGAAAATGTGGTAAAATTGTTTGAAGGGAGTATGTGAAAATGGGTACAAGTGTCCGTATGAAGTAAATGGCTGTGTTACTCAAAGTCTTCTAGGCCTTGGTTTGCCGTTTCAAATTCGAGGGTTTTGAAACGGTTGTTCGGGAAAGTATGGATCTGATTATGTGGGTTTTGAACCATACAAATCTAGAGATTGGAATCTAGCAATTTGAAAACTCTCTTTCTCATATTTGTTTCTCTCCTATAAAATAAAAATAGAGTGCATATTTCGTCGAAATTTTAAAAAACTTTCATAAATAGAATCAATAAAATAAAACCAATTTCCAAAAAATATATATTATGTTTATCTATTTATTTTTTTAAAATCTATTTAAAACTAATCGATTTTTTTCCTTCTTCTTATGTTTATCTTCTAATTTCTTTGGTATATATTTTATTTATATTTATAAATTAAATAAAAATACAAAAGTGGTTTTAAAAAGGTTTGAAAAAATAAATTTGTTATAAAATAAATAATAGTAAATTATCTCATTTTTTATGCTCTTACACTTATAAAATCCAATATTTATATCTAAAAAAAAAGTTATTTCATAATTCTTTTAAACATTCTTAGGGCATCAATTTTTTTTTCATTTAATTAAATCATCTAAACTTACTTTAAAAATATGATATTATCTTTTTTTATATGTAAAAAAAAAGTTTTCTATAATTCATAATTAAAATAAACATTATTTAAAAATATTTTATTGACATTCATTTCGAAATATCAATCCAACGAACCAAACACCCTAATCGAATTTCGAAAAATTTGATTACGATGCTCCATTCCAACCCGTAAGCCAGACAAAGTCAGTTTCATAGATAGTTTAGGCTTAAAAGGAATAAATATTAACCGAACCCTAAAATTGAGGGAGAGATTTGAGGCCACAGATTTAAGAGAGAAAGAAGAAGGAAAAAAAATTGGAGGTGGAAATGGATGAGACTTAAACTGAAACTGAAAATAGAAGGCATTAAAATTAAAGGCCAATTTACAAAAAAGAAAAAGAAAAAACAATGGAGAGAGAGAGAGAGTAGCTCCTTGTCTTCTCAAAGGCTCAAAAGTCCAAATAAGAGAAAAAAGAAAAAAAGGGGAAAAGAAAGTCCAAAATAAACCAATAAATGCCTTTGTATCAAAACGATGGGCGGATATTTGTGTTAGATATTCCTACCTCTATTATTATTATTATATTAAAAAAAAAAAAGAGTATTGACCGGAAGCCCGTGCCTCCGACCAGCAATCACGTGATTTTTTTCTTCTTTCATTTTGTAATACAAAATACATAGGGCTTGTTTGGCTAGGATGGGAAGGGAAGGGAAGGGAAGTGAGAGTAAATTGGTGTTTGGTGGAAAGGGAAGATAAAAGAAGTGATAGTAAATTGGTGTTTGGTGGGATGAGAAAAGTAGTGAAGTGATGTTTTTTTGTTAAAAAAATAGATATTTAATATTTTTAATATAATGTTTATAATATATCATTTTATATTTATTTTATTTATTATTTAAATAAAATTTAAAAATTTAATAACTTTCATTATCAAAATATATAAATTTCATAATTGTTAAAAAAAAATAGATAAATATAATTTTTTATAATGAAATTAAGTTTAGAAATTCAAATCAAGATAGATGTAATAAAAAGATAACTATTTTAATTATTTTGAGTAATTATTTTAGGATTATTTAAATATTTATTTCTATTTATTTTATAAAATGTATAAATTAAAAAAAAATTGATAAATAATAAAATTAATATATATTTGTATATAAATTTTTTTAAATGCATACATTGTCCATAAAAAGTCAAATATATAAACAATTACAAATATTGTTTAAAGAACTTGATATATCTATAAAAATAATAATAATAATAATTGTTGCATTTTAAAATAAAAAATATATATAAATAGCATATAGTATAAATTTAATCAATTAAGTGGTTCTAAAAAAAAATCCATTAACTTAAATGAATGAATTAGTAAAAGTTAACCTTATTATTTTATTTAAAATAAAATTTATGATCAAATCAAATGCATCAAATTATAATTATAAAAACATCAAACTACAAATATATTTTTATAAAATAGGATGTATTTAGAAGAAAAAAATAGATAAATATTGTATTTTGAAAAAACTTGATACTAATAAAGAAATAAAGGAAAGTTTGTATTTATAAGAAAAAAAAAATTAAGAAAGAAGGAAAGTTTGTTAAAAGAAATAAAGCAAAAAAAAAGAAAGAAAAAAAAAAAAAAAAAGTGAACAGCACCCGCCGGGTTGGGCCGGGTTACGCGCTGGGTTAACCCGGCCGGGTAAACCCGGCGGCCCAAACGCCGGGCAGGGCCCGCCCCTTCCCTTCCCGGGCTGATATGGGCGGGCCAAACAAGCCCATAATCTGTAATTTGTGTCTGTGAGTTGTGAGCCTCACCCTCAACTTAGGTCAGGGCTACTGATTTTAATTTGTTATCTATATTTTAATGTCAAAGAATTTGAGAGCCACGAGTTTGATCCATTCCAAATATATAATAGGCATATATAATAATAATAATAATAATAATAATAATAATAATAATATTGGTTCAACTTAAATCCGACTGTCCAAAAATACAAGAGTCAAACTTTCTTGAATTGCCCACTTCTTACTACTCTTCCTTTATTCCACTAATAATAACTTTTGTTTTTGCTATTTACATTCGTATATTTATTGATGGAAAAATTACGAGATTAGTTTCATTCAAAAAATAATTACAAATATAATTCTTTTAAAAAAATTAATAACTATAGTTATATATATATATATATATATATATTAATGATAGTACTTATTAATAATAATACTATTATGAATATTAATAATATAATATTATAAAATGTATTTAAAAAGTACAATATTAAAATGTATTAATAATTGATATTAAAAAAATATTTTAACAATTATAGATGTAAATATTTTTTAAAATTTAATTATATTTATAATTATTTTATTAGAATAGCACAATATTACCATTTTTGTTTATGAATTTCATATAACGAATAAATGGATTGCATTGAATTGCGAATCCAACATCCGTTGCTTGCGGGTTTGATTTCGCAATGAAGGGTGTCTTTAATTGGGCCGCCCTTTCCTCCCTAACATCTCAAATTGCACACTCTTTGAATCTGCACTAGGGAGGTGTTTAGATGAAATTTTACACAAATAATTATTGGGTTAATTAGGGAAATAGCTATTTTTTGAAAATTTAATAAATAAATGTCTACATTCTTAAATAATTGTCTAAAACTTAAATTAAGAAAATAAATAAATAAATAGATTGTAATTGACATTTATACCCTTCCTTTATTAATTGATTTTTTTATTTTTTATTTAGTTTTATTTTAGATTATTTATAACTACCTCCCAAAATCCTATATATTATTCTTTTTAAACACAATCTAAAAAGAAATCAAACGGATTAGAGATATCCTTTAGGGCGTGTTTGGTGCAGGGATTAGGATTAAGTTAGTCGGTATTAAGTTAAGCTGAGTATTAAGTTAAGCTGAGGATTAAGTTAATCTGTGTTTGGTGAACATGTTATGTTAAGCTGGATTAAGTTAAGCTGACTGTTGTTTGGTGCAAGGATTAAGTTAAACTGAATTTTTATTTAACATTTTTTAAAAATTGTTTTTTCTTGATAATAAATAAATGACAAAATGACATTAATTAGAAATAGTAACAATATAATATTCATTCAAAAAAATATGTTTATTATTTATTTTAATTTTAATTTAATATCTATATTAAATTTAAAAAATATATAACAAATTTTATATTCATTAAAAAAATTTAGAAAGACATTAAATTATGTAAAAATCATTTTAATTTAATTGCTTAATTATAAGGTTGGTATAAATTTAAATTTTTTTAAAATAAATTTAATTTATTTAGTACACCTTAAGTTGAAATTCAATTTTACTCATATTTAAAAGTAGTTCTAACTTCAAATACGTTGATGAAAGTTATAATAAAAGTGTAAACCTAATTTTCATCATTTTTAAATTATTTTACCTAATACTCATTCAAATTAACGTTGTAGTTAATATAGAAATAAAAAAAATTACTTTCATATATGGGTATATATAATAAAAATGTTTTTTTTTTCTTTTGAGAAACATAAAAACCTATTTAGATGTTTAGAAAAAAGTCATCAAATAACACAAGTAAAATTTCTTATGTGTATAATAATAAATCAAATTACATTCTAAGTAGTAAAATGAGTTTTAAAATTTAACAATTTTTGTGATATTTTATGTACCAACCATTGATTTCAATTGAACATAATTTTAAAATAGTCAATTAAAATATTTAATGTTGTTTTTTCAATTAATTAAACTAAAGTATTCAAATGGATTCAAATTATTTATGAAAATTTGCATGTAACATGTTTTATTTGATTTTTTATTTAATAAAACTCATTAATACCTTTTAAAATGAATATAGTTTTAAATTTATTTTTACAATAACTAGGATAAGGGAATTCGAACCATTTTTAAATACCATAAAAAAATAGCAAAACAAATTTCTTGACATTTTATTAGATGTATGCATTTTATATTTTACAAATGTAAAAGGAATGCATTTTATATTTTACGATTACGAAAGTTTTCTCCAAAATAAATTGAAGATTTGTTAACTTAGTTTTCTCGAATAAAAAGAGTCAATTGTTAATATCCATTATTTCAAATTATTTGTTAATTATATTGTTAATATCTATTCCTTCCAAATTTAAAGAGATTCATACTATATCTTAATAATAAAATTTTGTTACATTCAAATAATTATCTTTTGAAATTCAAATATAGTTGTCTTTGTTCTTTTGAATTATTTATTTCTTTAATTATTTAACATTTAACATTAAATTTAGAATATACAATTATATATTAAATAAACTACAAAATATAAAAAAATAATTTTATTCTAAAAAAATTAAACATAAAAAATAATTTGAATAAACTTGTAAATCTAAATTTTAAAGTTGAATAAATTGTTTGAAAAATAGAATTAAAGATGATTTCGGAAAACGAGGCAGAGAAAGAATATATGAGGATTATTGTTGGATTTCGTGAAGGATTAAGTTAATCTGAGGGATTAACTTAATCCGTTCACCAAACACAAATTGGGAGGATTAAGTTAATCCGGATTAACTTAATACCACCCCAAACATGCTCTTAGGAATTTAAAAAATAACAAAATAATTGAAGTTAAAAAAAAAAGAAAAATATTACCATCAAAGATCATATGAGTGGTATATCTTGGTGTGTATGAAGACAATCTATGCAAAGATGCTTCAAAAATTGAAATTAAAAAATAGTTGCACAACTCTTATCACTATAGGACCGCTTACATAAGCATCAAACCCCGATCATTGTACAACCACTTACAAACAATCATAACCTTCAAACTCTTATCCATGTACAACCACTTACATAAACATTAATTAAAACAAGGATGGGTGTTTGTCTTGAAACATTATGAAAAGTAATAATTGGAAAAAGAAAAAAACGCATACCTTACATACGAAGACTCCATAATTAGTTTAGTGGTGAAAATTTTGTCTAACTCTTAGCATCTGCGTGTACGTGTGTACACAGTACGACCACCATAATGACACTAGAGGAGTGGCAAAAAAGATATACAACAATGTTGTATCTTTGCAAAAGTCGTAACGTGTCTAACTTTTGGCATTCGTGTGTAGTGGTACGACCTCCATAATAACAACGATTTTGTCACTAGTTTTTGCGACCCAAATTGAATAGAAGAAGGAATTGTTGTCGATGTCGTAAAGTTAAGAATCCATTTGGAGAGTTAGAAGTTGACTTGCAGTCCTCACGATTATCAACTCTTCTTAAGTTAGGGTCTCAAATTATGGTTGACTTTGTTCACTTGATAATAGTGAAGGATAGAGGTAAATTCGAAAGGCAAAGACGAATTTTGATTATGGAATCTAGTTTAGTCTTTTGATAGGCAGTGGTGTAAACTTGTCAGTTTTGCTTCGACACAAAGCTTATGAAATTGAACGGAGTCAGGAATTCTAATGAATATTTGCCATTGTGAATTTGAAAGTAGTGTGCTCGAAAACAAAATGAGATTTTTTCGACCATTACACCTAACTTAGTTACAGTCGTGATGAGATGGTTAATCCTGATTTATTATTGCTTTTTATAGATACAATAATGAGATGGTTAATCGATTGAGAGAATGGTAGATTTTTTTTTTCTTTTTATTATTTAAAATTTGAAGTTTGATATCTATGTTTAAACTATTAAAAATAGAATTATCCTAAAGTGGATTAAGTAGTCAAAGAGCTTGTAAGAGCAAGGTTGTCTTATAGAAGTGATTAGATTTTTAGTGTGGAAGAACTTTCAGAAGTGATTAGATTTTAGTGTCGAAGAAAGAAGAGGAGGGAAAGGAGAAGAAATTGAGATTTCTCAATTCCATGTTTGTTTTTTGTATATCAATCTCTCCTAACTTCTCCTCCAACATGTGATCAAAGTTTATCTAATTTTCAATCATATAATACACAATAAAATATTTTAAATTCATCATTAGTACATATGTACAAGGATTACATTAAAAAATGAATATAAAATAAATACTTTTAAGTACCAATTTCCAAAGTACTTTAAACTTTTAAACTTTTAAATCGCTCCCTTTCCTATTCAACTCCAAAACTCAATCATTCCCGAGATGCATGTTTGGTATCTCTAATTACTTGTAGAGGCACAAATTTTGTTGATAAATGAAAAGGAAAATTAGTTTCTCACACGAATAGAGAAGTAAGGTTGTAAGAGTCGCTATATGGAAGAAATAAATAAATAGTTGAATTGCAAGGCACTCTAGGGAAGAGCAAGGGTAATTATAGAATGTGCAAAATTAGATATATAAGTGCATCAAGCAAAACAGACTCTTTTGATCTTATATATTTTTGTTGCAAAACCACAATAAACATTCCTCCATATACGGGCTAAGCTATATATACAAAATACAGTTGAAAAGGGGAAACCTCAAAAGCTCCTCACATAAACAAATAAAATGAAATTCGGGTATTCAAAAAAGCATATAATGACAGATTAACATTATTCTAATTAGGCGGTTAATAAGAGCGATGGATTATGTGGGAGAGATTGTGATGATCGGCAGCTTCTGATGATGATGCGTGGTCGCTGCTGCGGTGGACCCTTCCTTATGGGAACACAAAGAGAAGAAACTGTTTTTGCAGACAAAACCTTTGTCACTAGAAGCTTCCACTTCGCATCGTCTTTTCTTTTCTCTTGCTCCATTTTCAGGTTGAACTGTCTGTCAAAGTTAATTCAAAAAAATAAAATAAATAAACTTAATCATTGTGTCTCCCACTCCAACCAACCACATCAAGACTTTTCTTTCATTAGAGCTGAATACTTTGTAGGTAGGGGCCCACCTTGCCATATTTAATTCAACAAAATAAACAATGTGGAACGTGTGTCTTTTGTTGTGATCAAGAGTCAATTCCGTCACGCAATCAACTCAACTACACTTCCATTTTCTTTTGAATTTGATTAATCTTGTAAGTTTTGTGTAAAAGTACCTGCAGAGAGGGACTTTGCAAGAGTGGGATTGGTTGCAGATGGAGGCATGCAGGCGTAGAAGCTGCCACATTTGTTTGCAGCGCCAGCAGCCTCGGTCGTGGGCTGATCTGTTCTTACAGGCTGCGAAGTGCTTAATGAGAAGCTGAACGCCATGACAGGTTGAGAATTTGGAACACGGCTTGTTTGTGGGTTCGGCGTGGTGCGGGCCAACGTGTGTGCACCCATCTTGACAGATGTGCTGGATGCACTCGATTGCCTCGCTTAGCTGAAGATACACCCTCTGCTCCTTCCTCTGCCTTCTGCACCTCTTTTTCCTCTGTAAAACAACCAATTAAGTTAGTTAACCAAACCAAAACCAACCAACCAACACAACAATTGAATTAGAGGTGGGCAGTACCAGTTCAGATTCCTCTATGAATTGAAGAATTTGAAGCTCCAGCCAAGGGTCATGGTCTTGCAGGAATTTCCAGCCCTCCGATTTCTCGACAGCCTTGAAATGGCTGGACACCATTTTCATGCAGCTAAGGGACAGGTCCGGGGCATCGCACATTCGCGCGAGGTAGAGTATGTCGATGAGGGTGCGGATGGTGAATGTTCGAGCCAAGTGCTTGGTGCATCGCTGCTTTAAACGCGGAACAGAGTACACATGCGACAGCGCCAATAGATGGATTCCGTATGTGCGAAGACATTCCTCAGAGCACCTAGATGTGTAGAGGAATTGAAGGAATGAAAGGACTGCCTGGCAGGGAACGCCCAGAATTCGAATAACGTTCTGGGAGGTGGGCTGGTTGGTGAGGTTTTGCAGTACCAATGAAACCGAGGCCTATAATAATCGAATATCAGAATCCTCAAATTCAACAAAAGTAGAGAACATAAAAGAAACATGTAACTAAAAGCTGTTAAGTATCCCACGAGATAGTTATACGATTACTATCTCGTTTTCAATTAATTTTGAAGTGGAACTTCATATTATCTAATAAAAACGAGAAGGTGAAAATGGAGTGAGATCGTACCAGAATGGTGGAATGCGCGGGAATCCGAAGTCCGGCGGAGGTCAAGATAATCAGGTCTGGCTCCGGCAGGTTCTTGACGGCGGCGAGAGAATTGTAGGGAAGATGAACGGCTTCCATAGAGAAAGTAATATGGTGACTCTGAATTGACTCTGAATTGTATGCATATGTACATATATATATATATATATAGAAGGAGAAGGAAATGGAATTTTGAAAAGGCGGTGGCCAACAGGAAGCAACCGACTCAGATATGATTGGAGGGAGGGAACGTGACGTACACGCGATCCCCTATGCGCGTAAGGAACTGCTTGGATGGACTCGGAGATTGGTCTGCGATCAACCTACAAACACTTTTTTTTTCTTTTTTTATTATCACAAACATGTTAAATACATTCATTTTTGTCAATATTCTAAATTGGGCAAATTGTCAAATTAGGTTCTTTTGTAAAAGTTATTGTCAAAATGGGTCTGATTTCAAACCAATTTTAAGAAAGGGTTGTGGCGTCTCTCTAAGAGACGCCACACGGTTAAATTTTAGCTTGCCGAATTCATGGCCACATATGTGGCAGTTTAGTCAACAATACAAAATCTCAATGCAATTTTGTAGATTTTTTTTTCTTTCTTTCAACAGTTTTTTTTGTTTATTTTTTCTATTTATAGATTTATCGATTCTTTTCATATTTTTTTATGTTTTCTTTTGTCTCGTTTCATTTTTTCAGTTTCTCTTTTCTTTCTTTAAAGTTTAATATCACATTATTTTATTTTTATTTTTATGTTTTCAAATTTTATATAAATGTGCATGCTTTTCAATCATTAATTTAAAGAGGGTTAAGTATATATAAAAAAAGTTAGGATTGTTTTTAGTGTAAGGACTAATTAATTTTAATTTTAAATTTATAATGTTATAATTGTTTTTGAAGAAATGTTATAGTTTAATTAGGATTTAAGAATGCCTATTAATTTATGAGATTGTCAAGGGTTTTTTATCGAAAAAAAAAAAGATATTGTCAAGAATTGCAAAAAAAAATTAATTATGTCAAAGGTAGTTTTTTTTTTTTTTTTTTTTTTTTTGAAATCTTGTCAAAGGTAGTTGTTAGGGTTATAGTGAATGTTGATAAAATGCATATGTGTATGTTATTTATGTTTATTCCAAAAGTTGTTAGGGTTTAACATGTTTATATATTATTGGGAGTGTAATTGTTAGGATTTTATTGAATGTTGATAAAATGATTTAATGTATATATATATGTTAATAAAAAAATTAATTACCATTTATGATAACATATATTTTTCAACATCCTAACAACCTCAACTTTTCTTTTAAACCATAACCACCTTTAACTTAAATCATTAAAAAAAACATGCAAACCTATTTCAAATTTAAAAATAAAATAATTAGAAATGAAAACTTATATAATTTTTTATGAGTGGTAATATTTTTTTTTTTATAAATGTTAAAAATCTATATAAAAAATTAAATAAAACAAAAACTAAGTCCCTAAATTGATAGATGTTAAAATTGATAATTTTTAATCAAATTAAATTTAAATTATTTTATTTTAAATATAATATTTTTCAAATTTTGTTATAATTAAATTAGGGAGACAACAAATTTCTAATAAATAATGCTTCTAAAAAAAATAAAGTGATAAAAAATGAAAATAGAGAAAACTAAATATTAAAAAAACAAGAAAGATATAAAAAAATCTATAAAAAATCATATTGATATCATCAGAGGGACGCAAATCTAAAGAAGAAAAAAAATTATGTTCCTAATATATATATATATATATTTATTTAAAAAAAAAATCAGACACAATCCATGAGATTTTACTAATTTTGACCAAAATATGCCACGTGTGTACATTGGCCAAAAGCAGCATGTGTGGCGTCTCTGGAAGAGACGCCACGACCCCCTTTCAACAAATTATTTAGAATCTGACCCATTTTGATAATAACTTTTAAAAAAAAACCTCATTTGATAATTTACCCTTCTAAATTATTAGGATTCCATTTTCCAATAGGAGAAATGGAGAATTAACCAAAAAAAAAAAAACTTGACTGTTTCTTAAAAGAAGAAAAAAAAAATCAGTCTCGACGCGTTCGCTTATTTTTTGCCACCAAAAATCTAGAATGTCTATCTTTAAATTTTATAAATATAGGAAAAGAAACCACATACATATATTTTTTTTAAATAATTGATGATTTTTCAACCTGGAACCCTCAACTCGCGACCAGGTATGCCCCCAACAATTTCAACTTTTACCACTTTGAAAAATAAAAGTTTTTTTTTCGCGATTAATTTTTTCTTTTTTAATTCAAACTAGTATTTCAATTTTTAACTTGCTAGTTTTTTAGAATACATTTTAAACTTTTATCCAACTTTTTTAAAAAAAAATAATAATTCAGCTAGTTATCCTAATAATACATAAGTAAAAATATTTCACAACTCACAAATATCAACAAAATAACCGAGCATGACATCAAATTAAGTTCAATTATGCAAAAAAATTAATCTTTAAACAAATTAAGTTCAAGTTTTCATTCGTATTTATATATGTATATACAATAATTTTTTTAGTTACTTATGGGTTAAAGGCCTAAGTTTTATTTTGTATCAATAAAGATTCAAGAACTAGCTTAAGCATACTTAAACCACAATTTTATAATTTTCAAGAAAACTCACAAAAAGTTAATTCATTAAATTGAAAGTCAATCATTAGGTTGTTTTTATTATTATTTTACCATCCTCTAGTTCCACCATAATGTATTTAACAAATGAACTTTGCCCTTTCAACGATGCGTAATTAGCCTATTGACAAAAATGCACACTCATAGAATTTTGGAGTAGGTATGGCTAAGGTTAAAATTGAGAACATAATAAAAGAAATATAAAAATAACTACGGATGTAAAACAAAAAATAAATAATAAAATCAAAGTGTAATACAATTATCAAGTGGTGAAAAGGAATTACATATTATATGGAAAAGTAATCCATGAAAAGTGTAAAGGGCCATTAAAGAATGAAAAAGGTTGAGTTTACTTGTTCAAGCGATAGCGAACGGATGAAAGTGAGAAATGTAAACATCGAAATAATAAGTGTAGAAAAATCCACGTAGGCCCTACGTGTTTGGAATATTAACAAATATCTTACAAGGAAAGGGGTGACCTTTTTGGTCCTACGTGGAAGGATAAACCAACTCAAGTTGAAAGGAAGAGGCCATGTATGCTAAAATGACCTTTGGGATTCAGAAGAAGCATTTAATTTCTGCCTACGTGTACCTCGTCTTAATCCCTTTGCCAACTCCTTCGCCACGTGGAGTCCCACTTGTCATACACTGGACAATTACATTCTTTTTTTATTTTCTACTTGCTGAAATAAAATAATTGATTATTTATGGTTTGGGATTATTTAAGATTGGGATAAGAATTAGATGCTTTTGGACCGAATGTTGGTGTTGGATAATAAAATAGTTTATGTGGTGGCCTTTCTTTAAACCGAAATAATTAAGCAACATGTGATTATTATTTATATCTTTTTTGGCTTCTCGAGTTTACCTCGAGTCTTTTAATTTTTATATTTATGTACCCCATCCACTCGGGGGTAGATCCACCTTGCTGCAAGATTGCCCCTCAAAATTATAGCCTTTATTTCTATTTTATATAATTTGTAGTTCGCTCCATCTTTAAATAATTGTATTTATCCCTTACTTTCCCCACATAGGGACGACTACTTTAGTCTTGTAGCTAACTGTTGCATTATGTCTTGAACGCACTAACAAACTAAATTAACATTATGTAATTAGATTTTAATTAGAGTGCATATATAAGCTCGAATTAAAATCTTAGCCGTTTTTATGACATTTCTCTGTAATTCGCCTCTCTGAATAAAACTCGTTCTCCTCTCTGCCCGTGGACTAGCCAACACAACGTTGGTGAACCACGTAAATCCTTGTGTGTGCTTTCTGTTTTTCTCCTCTTTTACGATTTCTTTATCTTCGTTATTGATTGTTGATTGCCGTTTCATAACACTAACATATCAATTTGTGCCTTTACAAAAAAAAAATTCATATACATCTGCCACTGCCTTCAATTAAATATACATTTTTTGAAAAAAAATGTTCAATTGATTTTGTCGAAGAAGATCGGCCTTGAAAGTTGGAGAGCATTTTTAGTAGAGAATAACCGTAATTTAAATTGGTTGCTATATATTGTATGGTACAATCAGTGTATGTTTTTAATCTCTTTATGGCATTTGGTTCAAGTATGATGTTGTGTTAGTTGGGTGGCTTTGAATGTCCACTTTAACGATATATATATATATATATATATATCAACTAACTAAATTTCTAAATTGCACATTCATAGACTAAGAGACCATAAAAAAAAAAAAAAAATCTAAATTGCATCACATAATTAAAGTCTACCTTATCCAAACCAAATTATAGTAGTCTTCAGACAGTTGCATCACATCTTCTATACCTTTTAAAGCTCCTAATTTTTCAACCAACAAAATATTGAGAACAAGTTGCTACATTATATATAACTTAGCTTCATGTACAAAAAGTCATTCTAGTTTTTCAAGTTTGTCAACTCTAAATAACGAATTGTTGAATGTGTTAATTTAAATTATGAGTGTCAAGCATAATTACACATCTATCAAATTTTTAACTGCAGATATAAAAACCCTGTTTTGCTATAAGCGAAAAGTCGTTTATTTTTTTCATTCATAACTTTACCTATTACCCATATGTATGCTTGTTGTGTACCTACAAAGGATAATGAGTTTTTTTTTTAGTTGCTATCATTTTGTTATATCAAATATGTTATGACTTTACTTTCTACAATTTATCAAACATTGTGGAGGAATAACTTCTTTGTGATTGAGGTGTTTGTTATGGGAGGAGATGAGATGAGTAGAGCCCAACATCTTATTTGGCCCAAAATGTTGGGTAATAGCCCAAACCTTTTAGTCTAGGTATGTTTTTGGGAAATGATATTAAATGTCTATATTTTAAAAAATAATAAAATAAATCTCTAGTTTATTTTCATCTTTAAATCTATGTCTAACCTATTTTTGGGGAGAGATAATAAAATTGTTCCAATTCTATCCATCATTTAACTCCATTTAAAAAAAAAACATATCACACTTCCTACTCCTTGATCTTAGAAATTAAAAATAGAAAAAACAAATCTTGCATTTAATTAAAAAATTCACATCTAATTAAAAGAAAATCCCATAAAAATAGAGTTCTTCACTTGGTGGGGAGAAGCCTTTAAAACACAACTTTAGAATGTACCAATATTTGTACACTGGATTTTGGGCGGGACACATACTGACGACGCTGAAAGTGACTGAGTGAGTTTTAAGTGTAGAATGAGGAGTTGATTTTTTTTTCTTGATCAATTTTTTCGGAATTTAATAACACTCACACCCTTTAAAATTGCATTTTCAGCAAATTAAATTTAAAATTGCATTTGGTTTGGTGTTTTGGATGCGTTCTGCGCTTTACGATGGATATTTTTAACATAAAATCATTTAAAAAACTAACTTGAATTTTTCTATGTAGAGCAATTTGATTTCAATATTTTGATTCTATTTAGGCTTTCCATCAATGATGATTTGAAATTTATTAGGACTTTAGAAATTGATTTTTTAATTCAAATTAAAATCAAAATGATTTTTTAATTCAAATTAAAATCAAAACAAGTGTTATACAGATTTGATTTTGTAATTGCAAGGAAATATTGCAATCATTTTCAATTGGCCAAGATTTGGAATCTTAATATAATTATAGATTGTTATTATTATTATCATTATTTCGAGTTTTATGGGTTTTAATGGTAATCATACGACACAAAAATCATCATGAATACATAAGGTGTGTACTCATTTATATATATATATATATATATATATATATATATATATATATATATATATATATATATATATATATATATATATAGATTTTATATTTACTCACAAAAATCTTTTTATAAGAGTACATATGGTACTCTTAGTAAAAACTTAGTTTAAAATAATAACAGATTTTAATTATCAAAATAATATTTTCAATTTTTGATGGATAGATTATTATTATTTAAGTTTGCTTTGATTTAATGATACTCACACCTCCAAAAAAATTATCGTGAATTCATGAAGTGTGTACTCATTTTTTGAATATATATGTTATATTCATTCACAATTTTTTTTATAAGAGTACTATGCCGTTGCTAAAAACTTAAAAGTTTGTTGTGATTTAATGGTACTCACATCTTCAAAAAAAATTGTCATGATTTTTTTCAATTTTTAAGGGATTTATTGGTACTCACAAGTCACACATTCAAATTTGCTTTTTTTTATATCACAAAATCTTTTTATAAGAGGACGTATGGTATATAGTTGCTAAAAAAAATTAAAAGTTTAAAATAATATTAGATTCCAATTGTCAAATTAATATTATCAATTGTTGAGGGATAGATTATTATTATGAGTTTGTTGGAATTTAAGGGTACTCACAACTTCAAAAATCATCATGAATGCATGAAGTGTGTATTCCTTGTTTTTTTTAGAAACATTTTTTTTAAATGATATTTACAGATAAATTAGAAATTAGATTTTGAATAAGTCAAAATAATATTAAATTTTAATAGTCAAAAGATTTGAAAAGTTGTTGAATAGTTTGTTACAAAATTAATTTTTCTAATTAATTGGAAAATACTATAATAGAGATAAGGCTAGAATTGTCAAGTTAATTTTATATAATTAATAACTATAATTCCAAAATAAAATTTAGACAATAATTTAAAATCTAAAATAGAGTAGATATTCCTTTAATTAAGTTTCTAAATTTAGACATTTCCCAAATTTTCCCTATGTTTTTCTTCCATACCCATTGCTTGATTATTGGTTTTTGGAGTTGGATAATTTCGTTCTCTTTCATCCAAATTAAATTAAGCTCTCCATGGTTGAGAGGTGAAGCTTGTGACCTCTACCAAGCCACTATATTAGTTGAGAGCTGTAGCAAAGAAGGATAGGAAGAAGATTAGATAAGTATAAAATTAAATTTAACAATGAAGGAACTTCATTTGATTGATGACTAGGCTATCAACGAATTAATTAAAAGCTGTCGGTGAACTAATTGAATCTATTAGATGAAAATTAATTGAATTTATTCTTTAAAAACTTATTGAACTATCAGTAAACTGATTGAGCTTACCAACTAAAAACTGATGTAAAATCGTCTAAGATACATACTTCTATACTCGATTTTTTTAAAAGAAAATGTTCCATATTAATTAAACTATATTTTACACATAATTATTTGACTTTCGATAAATATTAATATGTAATGCAATAAAAGATATTAGAAAAAAAATTGTCTATACAATTAAAAAAAAATTGTTGTCAATGTTTTACTATATATTGACTAGTTGAAAGGAATGAATTTTTTTTTTAAATTCATTTTTAATTCATTATTTTTTTAATAAATAGATTTATGGTCTTTTAAACTTTTTTATGGACCTAAAAATGAGTAGTACTTCAGTAATATTTATCACAAAACAACTCATTGTTACATGTTTGAGTTTCAAATATTGTTGATTTTTTTATAAAAAAAAACTTATTTTTGTTATTTTTTAAAAAATCTAATAATTTCAGAAAAAGAAAAAAAAAGTTACATCTAACCCACAAATATTTTGGGTTAATCTAGCATCATTTTTGTTGTAATATCGATGTTAAATTTTTGCTTCATTAATATTTTTACTTGGAAAATATTTGGTAATATACAATTCGAACTTGTGAGCTCATGATTATTATGTGTATATAATATATATTATCATCATAACTATATATTTCTTATAGATATGAACATTAATATTATTAAGGGGATATGAATATTAATATTATTAAGGGTGATATGTTATTGATTTTATATTACTTGCAATATGGTAATGTTAATGATGAAAGATTTAATTTAAGGATAATTTTATTATTCAACAAAAAAAATTATAAGATGAGTTAAAAAGTGTGAATCAAATATTGTAACATTTCATCTTCCCTTTATCAATATCTCATCACATCTACACCCAAACTAGTCTGGTGTCTTGGCCACTCAAAAGAATTTGCTTTATACAGAATTATATCATATTGTATGGAGTTTAGGTACTAGAAAATTAAAAGAAGTTGGGCGTTTGGTAACAAATTCTAACACTACAAAATCAAAGAAAAACATGCCTATTTGATTATCATATTTATAAAAAAAAAATTGAAAACTACCCTAAAATGTGTAACTCATTTTTATGTGGTGGGTAACACACACCAAGAAGATTCCACAGTCTTCTTAGCCCATTCCTTTAATTAATGGATCTTGGTTCAAATGAAGCCATACAAAATTAGATATCTCACATTTTCTTAAACTACAAAGCAGAAGCATGGCAATGTGCTACTGATCATCAATCTTGTGGGAATCCATTGAGAGAGAGTTTTCCTTAGTGTACACTTCTTAGCTAATTAATTTTGAAATTTGGATATATGAGATCCCTAATTAGTAAATGGAGGTATCTTAAACAATTCTGGAGTTTCTGGTTTGTATAATACTTCTATTGATCCTCCGGCCTATAGAGCCCATGTTTATTTATTTATTGAAGTGAAAAATAAGAAGGGCAAAGTTGTCATTCAAAAAAAATATTTAATCTCTTCTTCCACCAAATTTTTTCTCACCCTCACAAAATTCTCTCACTCTTAAAATGATTCAAACAAGAAAAATGTATGAACCATAGATAGTTCAATGAAATCTGTGAGACCTAGGTGCTTTATTGTTTAAGAAAATGTATAAATAATCTTAATTTATGGAGGAATGAAATGGCCATGACACTGATAATAAATAAGGATGAATCAAATATGAAGATGAATTGTAAAGCAGAGAAGTCTGAAAAGAAAGACGAAGGAAAATTATTTGCAGAGAAGATGTATTTTAGAGAATGAAATCTCAAAAAGTTCTTACGGTATTGAATTTCCATTCAGGAGAGAGAAACCAACTCAAAGAAAAAGGGATAAAGAGAGAAGGAAAGAGATAGAAAAGGGAAAATTAAAATAGGCCAAAAAAAAAAAAAGTAAGAAAAAGAATAAATGAACTTCTTTTCTAATATCGGTGATTATCTCGGCTAGCTTGTGCGTACCTCGACTAATGTGACGAGATATATCACCTGACCTTATAGTGTTTGGATATCAAGTAATTAATTCCTAATTTCAAGTAGGTGCCCACTATGGATTAAACTCATCTCAATTAACCAATTGAGTCCCTCCACGATGGTTAAGAGAAGAAATGAACTGTACGATAACGGAAAGAAAAATTTACAGTAGAGAGAGAAAGAAGAGAGGGAACTACCATTGAAGAAGAAGTTAAAGATCATAAGCATTGTTTCCTCATGTCAGATATTATTGAGGAAACATTTTCGTGCCTTCCTCAACGTTCACAAAATCGCTCTATAAAGAACCATGAGGTTTAAATCAATGTGAATAGTTAGAAATCTCCAAAAGGATAATCACTCGAGATGAAGTGAAATTACGAATGTCCAATGCAAATTGCGAGTGGTTCTTCCAATGACAACTTTATCCTTTTTATTTTTCACTTAAATTTAATTTGGAGATAATTACAACATTTATTAAATTTTGGAGTTAATTGATCGAATTAAATTGGTTTAAAAGCTGAGAAGTCTAATTCTTATCATATGATTTAGGAGTGATTTTTGTGCAGTTGAAAGATGTGATTGTTACAAGCCTCATAATTTATGAATGATAATTTATGAATGATTTGTACAAATTTCCTTAATTTTTTTTCTCTTTCTGTTCTGATTGAGTGGCGTTTATTTGGTATCTAAAATTTTTTTTTTTTTTATCAGAGAAAGGACAATTACTGTACATCTTAAAGATATATGGGTACCTAAAAATATTATTTTTTATCTAAAAAATATTAGTATCCAAAAAATATTATTTTTTATAAGTTTTGTTTTAATAATTTTTATTAATAAAAAATTTATGTGGCATCGGGATCTTGTGTGTTTAATTTATTAAAAAAAATGCATTCAACATAGAGAACGAACTTATCAAACACTACGACTCTTTAAGGAGGTATTAACTATATAAAATGGGTTTTTGCATGTATATTAAAAAAGAAATAAAATAATTCCATGTATAATATAATTTCCAAACTTATTCATTTGTGGCACAAAAGTGATTGAAATCTATCAGTTTATCGATTGAAGTCTATCAGTTGAATTGATAGAAGTCTAAAGTCTATCAGTTGAACTGATAGAAGCCTATTAGTTGACTGATAGAAGTCTATTAATTGAATTGATAGAAGTCTAAAATCTATCGATTGAACTGATAGAAATCTAAAATCTATCAGTTGAATTGGTAGAAATCTAAATAGGAATTTTGGACAAAATGTACTATGAATGAAATTGTTTTAAAAAATGGGCTACAAATGTAATGAAGAGCAAAAAATATGCTATGGAGGATAAATTCTCAAAGTATTATTATAAGGGGAATTTGTATGTATATTAAAAAAAAAATTGCATGTATAGCACAATTCCTAAACTTATTCATTTGTAGCACAAAAATGATTGAAGTCTATCAATTTGCATTGTTCAATCACTCAAAATCGATTGAAGTCTATCAATTTGCATTGTTCAATCACTCAAAATCGATTGAAGTCTATTAGTTAAATTGATAGAAGTTTAAAGTCTATCGGTTGAACTGATAGAAGTCTATCAATTGACCTGATAGAAGTCTATCAATTGAACTGATAGAAGTCTAAAATCTATCAGTTGAACTAATAGAAGTCTGATGATGTTAGAATATCAATTTTGGACAAAATGCGCTATGGATGAAATTATTTTTTAAAATGTGCTATAATTATAATGAAGAGCAAAAAATATACTATTGAGGATAAATTTCTATATAAAATGATATTTTCCAACTGGACAATTATAAATTGAATCAAAATGAAAAATTAAGTTAATTTATTTCGGTAAGCAATGAGATGCTAACCGACATTCTCTAAATATTCCAATTTCACTCTACGAGTATAAGAGACCACGTGGTGAATGCCAGATCAATGCTTGACCATATTTGTTTTGCAGACATGTTCTTCCTCGATTAATAAAAAATGATTTAAAAACAAATAAAGCTGAATTGATATCTCGTAAGATTTAATGACTAAAAAGGTTACGAGTTTTAATCTATATATATATATATATATATCATCGACACATGAACTTATATATCATGGAAGCATCATTTTTTTTGACATAAAATCATATATCATCGATCAAGAGCTCGAGTGGCAACTTTGTGGTTTTATGTTTTTTTGTATACCAATAAAAAAATCTGTCAAACAGTGAGTAAGTTCATAAACTTAGTAGAAGATCAAACCACCCTTTCAAAACACACGAGTGAGAAATAATTATTTAAAAATATTATGAGTTGTAAAAATAACACTAGAAGTTAAAATATGATTATGGAATTCAGTTTTATATTTTGTCTTTATACGAAAAAAAGAAGTACATGCATCAGTGATTAGAATACTAATTTTAAGAGATGCTGGAAATAAAATAATGAAATAGAAAAATAAAGAGTCAAAATCTTGAAAACGTGAAAAGCACGCGAGGATGTTCCGTTACAATTAAGAACATCGATTTTCTTACACGGTTTACACCTATTGTAGGCCCCATTCGGTCATGCATGCAATTTGGAATTACAAGCCATGTACAACTTTGAACAAATTATTGACTTATTTCATCTTCACTAGAGAAAGGTCCACATGATGCCTAGGCCTTTTGGAATTACAGGCCTGTTTGTAGCCATTTTTAAAGGAGTGTTAATAAAGTGGGAGTTCAAGGTGTTGAGATATGATTTGAACGCATTAATGTCCTGCCATAAGTAATCGGGGGTCTCATTACGTGAACACATTTTCGCATTTTGTTGCATGAACACATTTTGATGTGTATAGAGCATTCTGTGGAAGTTTACGCATTCTGTAATAGGGTTTAATGAAATTGCATATATACACTCGAATTATACTCTAGTATAATTTGCCTCTTCTTAATAGAATTGTTCTCCCTCTTTGCCTGTGTACTAGCTAACACAACGTTAGTGAACCACATAATGTTGTGTGTTGTTTTTTCTTTTCCGTTTCATAACATAAGGATATGGAAAATGACACACTACACTTAATTTACTTTTACTATTAGAGAATATGAGATTCTACCTCAAAACCAATTGGCAATGAGTGAAGTAACTCATATCTCTCGCTTAGATAAGATTTTGGGAGACCAATAACCCACATGGGCTATGATACCATATTAGAGAATATGAGGTTCCACCTTAAAACCGGCAATGAGGAGAGTAACTCATATCTTTTATAAATGTGTCGAAGAATTCTCACCTTACCAATGTAGGATAATTACACCACAAATGTGAGTATCTTCAACATTTGCCTAGTTTATAATGAGCTTTTAGTCTTTTAAAGAATAAAGTCCTTCAAACAAAACTTGAAATATAGTATATGAAAGGTTCATCGAATAAGTTGAAGATTTTTTTTTTGACCATAATAAGTTGAAGGATTGAATCAGCCTTACGGAAACATGTGATGAGGGAAGAATAATATTTCTAATTATTATGAATTGTAAGAATATACAATAAATAATACAAGAAGTTAAAATCTTATTATGGAATTCAGTTATATTTTGTCTGTATATGAAAGGGAAAAAAAAAATCAAAGAGTGAGTCAAAATCTTGAAAACGTGAAAAAACGGCCAGAGAGGTTTCGGTTACATTTAAAAACTGGCGATTTTATTAGAATTCAGTGTAGGCCCCACTTTTACAGGCTGAAATTCCCTTGTTTGTGTTGTAATGGGTCTTTACTAATGTGGGTAGTTTTTAAATGCAACACTGTGACTTACTCTTTTCTCTCCAAATATTTGCAGAAACAAAAGATCAGAGAATATTGTGAGGCTGATATATTAAGAAGTTGAGCATATCTATTTAGTGTGTTGTTCAAGTATTTTTCATTATACAATTCATTTGCATATCCATATTTTTATAAAATAATCTAGAACAATATCATGTTGGAGGGTCCATCTAATAATACTACTACTTTGCAAGTGAATTATTGTAAGAAACATGAATTGGAAGATGCGGAAGAACCGTCACCAAAAAAGCTGTTGGTTGATGATCATGGTCGTCGAGATTATAAGCAGCGGTACAACTCGGATTCAAGCAGCTTACTGATCCACCAACTGGGTAGAGATATGTCCATTAATTGCCTCCTCCACTGCTCAAGGTCAGACTATGGTTCGATCGCCTCACTAAATCGAGCCTTTCGATCTCTCATTTCGAGCGGTGAACTGTATAAAGTACGGAGACAAATGGGGATGATTGAACATTGGGTTTATTTATCATGCGGTGTTTTGGAATGGGATGCATACGATCCCAACTCGAACCGTTGGATGCGTCTCCCTATCATGACATCGATTCATAATCAATGCTTCATGTCATCGGATAAAGAATCCTTGGCTGTTGGTACTCAACTTCTTGTTTTCGGTAGGGAAATAATTTCCCAAGTTATATATAGATATAGCATTTTAGACAACAAATGGTCAATTGGGAAGGATTTGAATGCGCCCCGGTTCCTGTTTGGTTCGGCCAGTGTTGGTGAAATTGCAATCGTGGCTGGTGGATGCGACCCTGGAGGGGAAGTGCTGGACTCGGCGGAGCAGTATGATTCGGAGAAGGGGAATTGGGTGAACCTTCCTAGGATGAAGAAAGCGAGGAAAATGTGCTCCGCAGTATTCATGGAGGGGAAGTTTTATGTGATTGGGGGAATTGGAGCAGCTAACACCCCTCTTACTTGTGCTGAAGAATACAATTTGAAGACTCGGACATGGCGCGAGATACCAAACATGCACCCGCCGTGTCAAGATGCTTATTCCGTAAGACGATTTGCTGAAGCACCTCCTTTGGTTGCAGTGGTAAAGGATCATTTGTATGCTGCAGATCATGCACGTAGCCAGGTTAAGAGATATGACAAGGCTACACAATCCTGGGTGGTGGTAGGCTCAATGCCCGAGCGTGTCGCATCCACAAATGGTTGGGGGTTGGCATTTAAAGCGTGTGGGGACCGACTCATTGTTGTTGGTGGACCGAGGTCGTCGTCTTTTGGTGGAAGTATGGTTGAGATATACTCTTGGATTCCAGATGATGATGATCAACAACAGGCCATGGTGCAATGGACTCTGCTTGCCACTGCCCAATTAGGTAACTTTGTGTATAACTGTGCAGTCATGGGATGCTGAAGGAGGACTTCTCTACTATATATCATATGCATATTTTCATGCCACCAATTCATTCACCTATATGTTTTCCTTTCTATTGTTGTGGATAACACAGAAAGCTGCCCTACCAAGGACTTCTATATTTGATGATTCTAATCTTTCTGTTATTTTTTTCATTACTTTCAAATGTCCACACACAGTTATATGAATCATCAAATAAATTTATAATTTCAAGTTTTAATTAGTTGTTTTCTGCAGGATTCATTCAGTGTCCTTATGATCATTCTCTTTTCTCTCATATACACACACACTTTCAGGTTTGTGATATATATTTTTATTTGTTATGAAAATGGCAATCAACAATCGTAAAACGAAAATATAAAAGACATATAACGATAAACGTGAAAGATGAAAGAGAAAACAACACAAAAGTTTATGTGGTTCACCAACGTTGTGTTAGCTAGTCCACATGCAAAAGAGGAGAACAATATTATTGAGAGAGACGGAAATTTTACAAATACAGAGATTATGTCATAATACGGCTAGAGTTTAATTCGAGTTTATATAGACACCCTCATTAAACTCTATTACAAAATGTGTAAGCATTAAACGGAATATGGATGCGTGGACACGCTGAGGAAACATAATGCTCTGTGGAGTGTGGTTAGTGGATGCAAAATGCGGAATGCACTTGTGCACATAGATGCGTTCGCGCAACAGAATGCTAAACGCGCAAATCGTAAGGCATTGGTACGTTCAAGACATAATACAACAATATTAAAAAATTCAAATAAAATTAATTCTATCAAGATCATCCTCTTTTAGTTAGGGTGTTCACATCAACTCTAAGGATTAGGTCAAACATGAATTGTTTTAATGATATATATCAATCTTGTTTGGCAATGCATATATGAATTGCTAAAACCGTTATGTTACAACCAAACGGCGGAGGCCTAGAGCTACACTTCGAGCTCTTGTTTCACCTTTTATAATTTGCGGAAAGACTTATAATTAGGAACAAAATGAAAATAGCTTCAACTCCATCGAGGGTTAGTAGCGCAGTTGGTTATCTTGTTTGGTGTTAATCCATTTTAACTCCACGGTCATGAGTTCGAGCTCGAAAATCGATATTTGGCTCTCATATTATTTGAGAGTAGTTGTGCCCTCTATCTAGATTTTATTTTTGAATTTTTCAATCCTATAAATAGTTGTCTACATTTTGTTTACAAGAACAGTTTCTATTTTCGAATTTACTTTTCTTTTTTTAATTTTATTTTTTTATAATAAGTTATCTTATTTTTATTGAATTATTTATCTTTAACTTTTATCTAATATCTAATTTTTCTTTTGTTGTAAGAATTTTTGTAGGGAAATTTTTTTGCATAATTGTTGCCTTTTAAAAAAAGACTTAGAGATCTGTAAAAAAAGTTTGAAGAATGATAAAATTATCAGCTGGGGTTAAAGTGCATAAATTCATGAGTTTCAAAAGTTTGGTAACAATGATTTCCTACTATATATAGTTCTCTATATTTTGTTTACAAACACATTTGAAACTATCTCTTTACTTGGGGTTACCTTTCTTGGCTTCTTTTTCTTTTTTTTTGTTTTATAATAAAAAATTTAATTATCTTATTTTTGTTGAATTATTTACATTAACTTTTAGCTAACTTTTCTTTTGTTGCAATAATTTTTGTAGGAATCTTTTGTTGGACTTAGAGATGTGGAAAAAGAAAATTTGAAGAATGATAAAATTATCATTTGAAGTTAAAGGTAAGTTCATCGATGTATACAAATAAATAATTTAGCTTATTTATATTTATAATTACAATAATGATATAATTGTTATAAATTTTATATAATAGTTATAGAATTCAATATTAATTTTATATAATTTATTATTTAAAAACTTATCACGTGCAACGTCTTGTTAAAATTCTAATATATATATAGTGGTCGTGTTTGTCAAATAATTGATCAATTTCCTCTTTCTAAACAAGCTTTTCGTCTAGATTAGAAATACTCTCAAACGAACATTTCTTTTATTTATTTATGAGTATTTGAGATACCTTACACATTTTGACTATTTTCAACATCTAATTCTAAAACATTTTATTGTCAATAGGAGGAGACTGCTATTTTTTGGTGGTTGCGGAATAAACGAAACAATAGTTTTTTTTTACATATTCCAATACAGCCAAACAATTATGGGAAGATATTATCTTAACAGCTGTTGCCCAACCATTCTATTAATGATATTACCGGTAATTTGACATGCTTTTTTGTAATTTCTGTTACATATATATAATTTTTCTTTTTTTTAAAAAAAAAAATCAAAATTGGTGGTTGAGTGTTTTTTGTAAAAATAGCCAGTAATGTGTTTTAGAACTTGTTTTACCATTGTTATTCAAAATGGCCAGTAATGTGTTTCTTGAATTTTAGAACTTGTTTTACGATTGTTATTCAAAAGTTAATAATATATTTCATTTAATTTCATTAGTTTTTACAGAGAAAATGCATATGAATAGAGAAGAAAAAAATCTTTTTTTAGTAAAAATAACTTTTAAAGTTTTTAAAAGATCAAAATATTTTTAATCTAAATGTTTTTATTGATGATATTTTTAATGTCTTTTTTAAGTGGAAGATAATTTTGATTTTTTTTAAAAAAAATTTGAGGGCATTTTTTAAAACCAAACTTTAACGGTTTTCATCCAAATTTAGCAGTAAAGTATTTTTGAAATTAGGTTAAAGTTTCAAGTATTTTTAAAACTTTTCAAAGTTTAAAAATATTAAGATTATGTATAATTTAGCCAAAAATAAAATAAAATAATATATATATATATATATGTTTAAACAGAAAGCTAACCTAGAAAGTAGAAACAAGCACACGCAGTCGCTCGTCCCCGTTGTTGATTTTGTTGAACTTTGTAGAGGCCTCCACCGCCACGATTTCATAAGACGAAAAATGGAAATCGAATTTACATAACTTTGTGGTCGCCTCCGTTACAGTCGCACGCCGCACCATTGTCTCCCTTTCATTCTGTTCGAAGCAGTTGCGTTCAGTTTTCTTTTGTTCATCCAGAAACACAGGTCGTACTTTTGAACCTTTCTGTTGATGACAAGCCATTAGTTACTTAGTTAAAGCTATTAAATCTCTTAAACCTTTCTGTTGTAGTATATATCAACACTCTCCCAGTAATAAACCTACGGATTACACTATATCTTCTTTCCCTTTTCCTGTGTTATGGATTGCAAAAAAAATGAAATTTGTCCCTTGTTTTTAACATTCATGGTGTTAAGAAAAATATGTGATCGATAGTTCTTATATTTGAGAATTTGAGGTTCTCGCTCAGCTCATCTCAGCTCATTAATTTATCTCTATTAATGTGGCCTAGCTGCTGATTGCCAAATTCTTATTTTTCAAAAGCTCTTGGTTGTGGTTACAACAACAAAATTGACTTCTTGGGTTGAGTACTGTTCTTTCATTACTAAATAAATAGAGGACTTTCCAATCAAAATATGGTTTAGAGAAAAGGAGATATGTAAGTTGATTGTCTGATTATTGCTTAAACTTTGAGAAGTTTAAACCCTTATGGATTTACTTTTCTGCAGAACATCATAGGTCAGGAAATGGGGAAAAGTGTGATAGATGAGTATTTGCAGTTGACTAATTAATTGACAATACCTTCTGTTCTCAAGCTCTGTAAATATGAGTCTTGTTAATCCATAAAACAAACGCGAGTTACAAGGGTTATATTAACTCGGATTTTCCTGATCTGTTCACCAAATGTGCCCTTAGGCTTTCCCTTTATCCGCATGAACCCAAATGAATTTTAATGCAGTTCAAACCTTTGTAAACAAAACATTATTCTCTCCACTTAGATTGATTTCCTCTGTTGGGACCGTGCACAATGTTTCGAATTTTTCCTTGATCACCAGAATTGAAACTTACCCTCTTTTCGACCCTATACAGTTGCTCAATGATTATGTAAAATCCAAAAAATGCTCTTTGAGAAACACCAAAGTTCTACACGCGAATTTGCTCGGGGCAACTCTTCTTCATTCCAATATCCATGTTTCAAATTCTTTGCTAGATTGCTACTCAAAGTCTAACTCTATAGACAATGCACTCAAGCTGTTCTATACAATGCTCCACCCAAATGTCATTTCTTGGAATATCATCATCTCATGTTTCAACTGCAACTTCTTGTTTTTGGATTCGTGGAGAACATTCTGTAGGATGCATTTCCTGGGTTTTGAACCTAATGAGATAACTTATGGGAGTGTTTTATCTGCTTGTGCTGCCATTCAAGCTCCAATGCTTGGTAAGCAGGTTTATTCACTTGCGATAAGAAATGGGTTTTTTGTTAATGGTTTCGTTCGAGCTGGGATGATCAATTTATTTGCAAGAGATTCTAGTTTTCTGGATGCTCTAAGGGTGTTTCGCGATGTTGATTGTGAGAATGTGGTGTGTTGGAATGCCATTGTCTCTGCCGCTGTTAGAAATAGAGAGAATTTGATGGCTTTGGATCTGTTCAACACAATGTGTAGTGGGTTTTTGGAGCCAAATAATTTTACATTTTCTAGTGTTCTAACTGCGTGTGCTGCACTTGAAGACCTTGAGTTTGGGAAGAGAGTTCAAGGGAGAGTGATTAAATGTGGTGGAGAAGATGTTTTTGTAGAGACAGCCCTTATTGATTTGTACGCCAAGTGTGGAGCTATGGATGAAGCCGTTAAAACATTCTTGCGGATGTCGGTTCGAAATGTGGTCTCCTGGACAGCCATAATATCTGGTTTTGTGCAAAAGAATGATAATATGATGGCCTTCAAGTTTTTTGAAGATATGAGAAAATTGGGAGAGGAAATTAATAGCTATACAGTTACTAGTGTGTTAACTGCATGTGGTAATCCAGCCATGACAAAAGAAGCGATCCAACTCCACTCCTGGATTTTAAAAGCTGGGTTTTCCTCACATGCAGTAGTGGTAGCAGCTTTAATTAATATGTATGCAAAAATAGGAGCTATTGATCGTTCTATGATGGTTTTTAGAGAGGTGGACATTCAAAGGAATCTCGCTTCTTGGACAGCTATGATAACTTCGTTTTCACAGAATAATGATGGAGAGGAAGCAGGTGAATTGTTCCAAAAAATGCTATGGGAAAGTATCAGACCTGATACATTTTGTACTTCAAGTGTCTTGAGTGTCATAGACTGTATTACTTTTGGGAGGCAGATACATTGCTACTCTCTTAAAATTGGATTAATATTTGATGTTTCTGTCGGCAGTGCTCTTTTCACAATGTATTCCAAATGTGGCTATCTGGAGGAAGCTTTTCAAATTTTTGATAACATGCCAAAGAAGGACAACGTTTCATGGGCTTCTATGATTGCCGGTTTCAGAACATGGCTATGCAAAAGAGGCCATTCAATTATTTAGAGAAATGTTGTTTGAAAAATATGTACCTGATCCTATGACTTTTAGTGCAGTTTTAACTGCATGTTATATTCTTCATTCTATTCAAATAGGCAAAGAAATTCATGGTTATTCTATTCGAGCTGGACTGGGAAAAGATCTAGCTGTTGGAGGTTCGCTTGTGACTATGTACTCAAAATGTGGTAACCTGGAGATGGCTAGGAAGGTGTTTGAAACATTACCCCAGAAAGACCATATTGTAGGCTCTTCATTGGTTTCAGGATATGCTCAACAGAAGTGCATCAAAGAGGCACTTTTGCTATTCCGTGATCTTCTGGTGGCTGGTTTAGCCATCGATCCCTTTTCAATCTCATCCATACTGGGAGCCATTGCGCTTTTAAATCAGCCTGGCGTTGGGACTCAACTCCATGCACTAATTATGAAAGTAAGCTTGGAGAAAGATGTTTCTGTTGGGAGTTCGCTTGTCATGATGTACTCCAAATGTGGAAGCATAGAAGACTGCTGCAAAGCATTTGAGCATATTGGAAAGCCTGACTTGATAGGCTGGACAACCATGATCGTTAGTTATGCTCAGCATGGGAAAGGTGTAGAAGCTTTATGTGTCTATGAACTTATGAAGAAAAAAGGAATCAAACCTGATCTAATCACCTTTGTTGGGGTTTTGTCTGCTTGTAGCCACAATGGTTTGGTCGATGAAGCTTATTTCCACCTTAATTCAATGGTGAAAGACTATGGTATACAACCGGGATATCGACATTATGCTTGTATGGTAGATCTTCTTGGTCGGTATGGGAAACTGAAAGAGGCAGAAGAATTGATTAACAATATGCCTATTGAACCCGATGCTCTCGTTTGGGACGCTTCTTGCTGCTTGTAAAGTACATGGAGATATTGAACTTGGAAAACTAGCAGCAAGAAAGGTGATGGAGTTGAAGCCAAGTGATACAGGTGCTTATGTCTCTCTTTCAAACATATGCGCTGATATGGGCCTGTGGGAAGAGGTCCTGAACGTTAGAAGCCTAATGAAAGGAGCTAGAGTGACGAAGCAACCTGGATGGAGTGTTCTATAAGATGCGATTATCATTATGCATAGTTGGTAAGTCCCGTATGATAGAAAAATGAAATTTGTCTCTTGTTTTTAACATTGATGGTACTAAAAAAAAATATGTGATTGGTAGTTCTTATATTTGAAAATTTGAGGTTCATACTCAGCTTAGCTCGTTAGTTCATCTTTATTCATGTGGCCTAATTGCTGATTGCGAGATTCTTATTTTTCAAAAACTCCTAGTTGTGGTTACAACAGCAAAATTGACTTCTTGGGTTGAGTATTATTCTTTCGTTACCAAATAAATAGAGAACTTTCCAATCAAAATATGGTTTAGAGAAAAGGAGATATGCAAGTTGACTATCTGATTCTTATCCAAAAAAAAAAAAAAGACTCTGATCATTGCTTAAACTTTGAGAAGTTGAAACCCTTATGGATTTACTTTGAGAAGTTGAACATCATAGGTCAGGAAATGGGGAAAAGTGTGATAGATGAGCATTTGCGGTTGCAAGGCCACTCTGACCACTACATCAAACCACCGTTGAATGTTCCAACTTCAAACTTACATGCCTATGTCAAGCCACAAAATTTGATTGACAATTGTTTTTGTACTACAAAATTACAATTGTTTTTGGATATCAGGAAAAGGAACTTTTGAGAAAGAAACAAGAGATGATCAAAGAGGCTGAGCGAGCTAAACAGAACAAGGTGGTTGTAACCTTTGACTTGATTGGCCGAAAGGTAACAAATCATCTTCTATTTAACTATTGTTGACTAAATGTTTTCTTCTTAATGATTAACTATGTTTTAGTTCTAGCCAACAACATGGATAATAGACCACCATCCCTTACAGTGTAAAATATTGTTGGAAAGTTAGCTTCTCCAGGTTCCCTCTACATTTGTTAATGCGTAATAATTTGGTGGATTCATTCTGGAAATATTAATCTAATCTACTTTTCTCTTGGCCTGCTGCTCTCTATATTCTCTTGTGTTTTGTTTATTACATGTTTGGAAGTGATTTAAAATCATTTTGGTCACGTTCAAAATTACTCATAAACATGTTTTGTATCTTGGGTAGGTTCCTATGAATGAAGATGATGCTTCTGAACATGAATCACACAACAGTAGCTTGTGACCACCAGACGAAAGAGAAGTGAACCGGATTAAACCACTTAGATCCGGGCCCTGGAGAGAAGTCTACCAAAGGGAGAAACTCAAACAAAGCCGTAAGCGAAGGAGTATGTCTGGAGATTACTGGGAGGGTGCAGCATGAATTAAAGAACTTTATGGTGGAAAATTAGTTGGAATTATCGGTTAACAGGCTTCCTAATTATTAATGTTATCTAGATGCTCATTAAAGCATAATCAACTTAACAGATTTATGTTCTATTGTCCCTAAATGCAACGTTAAATATTTCACTACAGAAGATTTCTCTTCTAATTTCATTGGCCTCGTATATTCCATTGGCCACATTTTACTTCCGAGCCGACAGTTTTTTTAATACTTATATTATGTACTTTTTTTGGTTTACTTGCATAGGAATTTAATTCTACTTTAAAGGGCTCATTTTGGTTCGTTTCAGATTGGAAAGCCTGACTTGATAAAAGCTGGACAGCCATGATTGTTAGTTATGCAGATGCTCAGCATGGAAAAGGTGCAGAAGCTTTGTGTCTATGAACTTATGAAGAAAGAAGGAATCAAACCTAATCCAGTCACCTTTGTTTGGGTTTTGTCTACTTGTAGCCATAATGGTTTGGTCGATGAAGCTTATTTCCACCTTAATGATATACAGCCGGGATATCAACATTATGCTTGTATGGTAAATCTTCTTGGTTGGTATGGGAAATTGAAAAAAGTAGAAGAACTGATTAACAATATGCCTATTGAACCTGATGCTCTCGTTTGGGGGATGCTTCTTGCTGTTTGAAAGTACATGCAGATATTGAACTTTGAAAACTAGCAGCAAGAAAGGTGATGGAGTTGAAGCCAAGTGATACAGGTGCTTATGTCTCTCTTTCTATCATATGCGATGATATGGGCCTATGGGAAGAGATCCTAAATGTTAGAAGACTTATGAGTGACGAGGAACCTGAATGGAGCGTTCTTTAAGATGCAGGCTATTATGCATAGTTGGTAAGTCCTTGTGATTTTCTGTTTTTTGTTTGCATGTCTTGACTTTATTGTTAAAATTTATTGGCAAGAATGCCAAAGAATTGCAGTTTCCATGCTCGAAGAGTTATCAAAACAACAAAATATGCTTTGGGCTCAACTTATTGGTTCAGATTTCTTCCTATGATAGATTGCATAAAAGCTTGGATGTTTTGATCATTTTGAATATCGAAAATTGTTCAAAATGCCTAAACATGTAGGGCTAAGGCCTAAAGCTTTTTCTTTTATCCAATCTTTGTTACTTGAGCGTAATGGTTTAAGGAACGGATGACCATACATACCTTGTTATAGTGAAACATTGGATGATTAATGTTGGCACATTACCTGAATTTACCAATGTTTTTTTCTACATTCCCACTCTCAGTGGAAAAAGGATTCACAGCTTTTGTTGCTTTGTTTAACTTCATCGCCAAAGTTTCATGTCAACTAATCTATCATGTGATCATTATATTATTGGTAAAGACCCAAATATTAGAGGATCGCATTGTGGCACATAACACTAACTGATGTTCCTGTTTTTTGCTGATATGTTTTGTTCTTCTGAGAACTCTGCGTATCACTTGCGATTATGAATGTTACAATGACAATTCGTGTTCAGAAGGTGAAATATCCATAAAGCTTCAAGTAAATCAGCTAGTCTCACTATTTTGTCGTAGATTGGCAGATGCAAAGGACGAGAATTTTTTCAGTCTCCTACGAATAACTGTAATATAGGCTTTTAAGACCATGTTAAAATCCCCACATATACAAAATTTGATCTTCACTTAATCTGATCTAGAATAACTTGGTAAAATACTCTGATAGTTCGGCATTAAATGTTTCTTATTTTATGATTTTTTTTTACATATGTAAATTTACGGGATACATCGACTATTTTTACGGGAGAACCACCTAATCCTAAATTAATTTTCAAGTAGATGGCTATCATAAATGAACTCATAATTTTGACTACCAAAATTTTGAAGTTATGATGCCATTTAAATTTCCATGTTCTTTTTAGAAGGTTCAAATTTCCATGTTCTTTTACATTACGGGTAAGATAGTTTGAAAATAACCTTGGGTTTGGATTAAAATATGTTTGAAGTCGAGTATGATGCTTCACATCGTCCAATTATCATTCAAAACAGAGCTTAAAGTTGACACTATGTTGTACTCGTATATTATACCATATTGAGTACAGGTTGATACAGCTCAAAACAAGTATATTTATTTTTTTTAAAAAAAGAAAATATAGTATTAAAAATTAATGAGTATTTATAATACAGTATTAGAGTGTATTAATGATTATGGATGCAAATTTTTTAAAACTTATCTACAATTGTAATTATTTTATAAAAACAACCATTCGATACAATTTTCCTAATAAAAATGTGTTCAATTTATGCCAAAATTGATATCCTATTTTGAATTCCAGCTAATGTTAGTACAACTTTATCCCTTTCTCTCGTTCCCTCTATACATTTCCATTTTCTAATGGCAAAATGCATAATTATCCTTATACATTGTCCGTAAATTCACTACCAAGCTTTCTTTACTTCAGTTCATCAGCATATTGAGGGTTGAGAAAGCAGAAACGCCCAAAAGAAAGCTTATACCATCGGACAACACTAGCAATAGCAAGGCATTAGTTATTAAGAATCCATACAATTGACATTTATGAAGATCCTTTACTGTGCCTATGAATATTTGAATGTCTCTTTTCTGAACCTATGGAAGGGCTTTTCTTGACCTTTTTCTTGTCCAACTTTCTATCCCTAACTCCATCATATAACAGCTCATAACTATAGTATGTGATATGGGACTTCTTCATTAGATATTCTACAACAATTTTAGGTGCAGCCACTTCCCTCTTGTCATTTTCAAATATTGAATTCACTTCTTCAGGAACAATGCCATTCTGCACCATAAGTTTAATAATACCCACTGCCTCACTCAATCTGTGCTTCACACAAAGACAGTTCAAAACCCTTCCACAGGTTGTGAATGATGGAACCAACCCTTTATTGATCTTTTCCAGGAGAAAAGTGTGTGCAGGCTCAATCGTCCCCGTTTTGCAGTACGAATCTATCATGACGCGGTAGGTGTAATTGTCTGGAACACAGCCATGGACACCCATCTTATGAAACAGCTTCTCTGCCATTCTAATGTTTAGTTTTTCACAAAAGGCACTGATCATTATGTTGAATATAGCTGTTGAATATGAGAATTTATATTCTTTTTCTAGTGTCACAAATAGCTGATATCCTTTATCCAGCTCTTCATTACTGCACAACCCAGAAATCAAGGTGCAAAGAGTAACCATATCCGGAGTCAAACCTCTAGTTTTCATCTCCTCAAACGAGCCCATTGCTTCACTGACTTTTCGAGCCTTACAAAAACTTTCAATCAATATGTTATATGTAATTATGTTCGGTAGACACCCCTTCTCAAGCATCACTTTGAAAGTGTCCACCACATTCTCAAGCTTTCTCACCTTGCAAAGGCCATTTAAGAGTGTGTTATATGTAATCACATCTGGAGTTATACCATGACTTAACATTGTGTCTAAAATCTCAATGGCTTTGTCCAAGTTGAGTTGTTTACAGTAACCATCAATCAATGTATTGAAGGAAAATATATCAGGAATACAACCTTTGGCAATAGCATCATTCAAAAGCTCACTAGCATCAGATAGACAACCCAGTTTACATAACCCATTCACAACTAGATTGTAAGTCCAAATATCAGGCCTACAACCATGTTCCATCATATCTTTCATCAGCTGCAAGGCCTGCAAAACAAGTCCCTGTTGGGATAAACCTTTTACGAGTGTATTATAGAGAATAATGCTATTCTTAAATCCTTTTTCCACTGCCTCGTTAAATACAGCCATGGCTCGGTTCATATCACCATCATCGCATAGCCCATTAATTAAAGAGCTATATGTGAACTCATCGGGCACAAACCCTTTAAACAATGCATCACAGAGAATTTTATCAGCATTTTGCATCATACCTGCTTTGCAAAATCCATTAATAATTGTATTATAGGTAAACTCATTGGGCTCAAACCCACTATTCACCATCTTACGCAAATAACACTCTGCTTCGACTACCTTCGAATGTTTACATAAGCCACAAATCAATGTGTTATATGAAACTACATCAGGAGTTAGACCTTCTAATATGATACTCTCCAATAATCTAGCGGCCTCATCAATTGCACCTTTTCTACAAAGACCCTGAATGAATATATTGAATGTGAACAGATTTGGACTCACTCCCCTCTTCAGGACCTTGTTGAAGAGTTTTTCACTTTGTTGAACATAACCCTTCTTACAAAGAACATGAATGAGCTTATTGAATGTTAAAATATCAGGGCATATACCTTTCTTAAGCATTTCGTCGAACAAGTCATATGCCTTAATTTGACAGTTTTCTTCATAAAATCCACCAATCACAGCACAATACGAAACAGCATTGAACTCACATCCCTGGCCAGGCATGTTATTAAGCAGCCTTAGGGCAGCACTCGGCCTGCCGGTTCTACAAAAGGACTTTATCCTAATTGTGTGCGTATAAACATCTGGATGGATTCCAACATCTTTCATCCTCATATATACTTTGTGCGCTTGATTGAAGTAACCATACTCAACCAGAATGTTCATGATGACATTAAATGAATGGACCGACGGCTCACAATCATAAAAGTCCATCCTTTCAAACACATTCACAGCTTCTTGAACTTTTCCTTTCCTTCCATAGTCCCTCATAACTCCAATATAAACCCCTTCAAGCATTTTATTATCCACATTCTTCCTCAATTCAGCAAGCACATCCTCCATGGCTTCAAACTCTCCATGAAGTCCAAGCTTCTGAATCACGCACTTGTAGGTTGCCAATGTGTGCTTGAAACCATCTTCTCTTTTCACTTGGTTGAACGTTGTGAGTGCTTTAAGTGGATCATTTTGATACCTTATTACAGCAGCTACATGTTTTGGCAGCAAAGCTCGATTCATTCTCAACAAAGAAAATGATACATGTGAACACAACAAAGCTCCCCAATACTGTTGCTCTGATAAAGATTCGGGCTTTCTAAGAGTTGACAATATGGGCTCCAAAATTCGAACAAGTCGAGGAACAAAAGAAACAGAATCACCCGTCCTGCAAGTGTTAAGTCCCGATCAAACCATGTGTGCCACAACCCACCCCCATAAATCTGAACACCAACTTCAAGAAATCCACCCTTTGTAATCTGCACAAGATTAAGCATCTTGGGTGACAAAAACATCAAGAGAAATAAAAGAACAAACTCAATGAAAATGAATGATTACCTTACCTGGGCTTCAATTTTAAACAAGGGCTATGAGAATGAGCACCAACAATATGAAATCCATTCCCAGCAACGTATCTAAACAAGAGAAGATGACAATGTAATCAGTACCTCATCGGCAATTGAAAGATTCAAACACGAATTGAAAAATCATACAACATGAAATTTGTTTTCGTGTATTTCTAATCTCACCTCAAATGCATTGAAATCAAAGCTACAGCGATTATGAAATCGAAAACCCAACTTTTTAGCAATCGCGAAAGCGAGAATAGTGGAAATGTTTCCAAACTGGAGAAATGAGACATTAACGACCTTGTTCCCCGGAAGATCGAAATTGAGAAAATAATATTATTACACATAGAAAATGAGGAGAAAAGATAACAACTTGCCTTGAAAAGAAAAGAAAACAGGGAAATTCAATCAGATTACAGGTTACAAGCTCTAGTAGGGTGGAAAACCAGGTTTCATCTTCTGGTAAATACTGTCGGCTGCATTTAAAAAACGAAAAACAGCAAAGTTTCCTCAATAAAAAAAACAGCCAAAATTTGTAGACCAAAACCTGGGAATCCAAGAAAAAATGTCTAATCCACATCTAATTGAACAAAGCCCATCAATTTTTTAACGTTCCTGAGTGAAAATTCACAGAAAAAGAACCCACTAACCTATTGTTTATGGAAAAAGCCCATCAATTTTTCACCATTTATATCCCAACTTTAATTTGGCATTTAGCTGAAAACGTGTGTTGTTTATGGATTTGATTTCATTGTAATTTTGAGTGTTCTCTTACAAAAAATTTATGTTTCGAGGAGACTAAGATTAAGTTTTGTTGGGTCCCAAGGAGTGGCACAGTAATCGAAGACTTGAGCTTTGAATGTATGCTCTCTTCAAAATTCTAAGTTCGAGACTCACTTAAAATATTGCTCCTTTTATGTCTTTGAGGCGTAGGGACGGGCATGACTACCCTTGTTTGAAAAACAAAAAAAGATTAAGCTCTGAGTTGGGAAGCCTATTCCAAACTAGAATCAGATAGGAGAGTTGTTAAAAGTTAAAAAGTATGGCATTTCTGAGATATGGTTGAATATTAAAATCGTTTTTGTAGGATGAAATTGTTCTGGAACCTAAAGGAAGTACTCGAACTACGAGACTTGAAGCCGAAGAGTTAAGTTAGTATGAGAAAGGTAGGTATGTGTTTGGGTGGAATTGAAACTATTGAAGAAGAAGAAGAAGAAGAGTAGTGTGGATTATTAAAAAGAGTATTGTATGAAAATATTTGATTTGGTAAATTTAACAAGAGTTTCCAAAAGAGAAGAACTGACGGTAGAAAGTTCGACGGCGACTAAAGTTTAAGCTAACCTGAACTCAGAGGCCAGGCGACGGAGGCGATACTGAAAGCCTGAAAATTCAACAAAAACGAGAAATTAGGGCTCTAAATTAGTAGCTTATATATATATATATAAAAGTTTAAAAAGAAAGGTAACCCTAGAAAGTAGAAACACGGACACGCAGTCGCTCCTCCTTGGTGGCGATTTTATTGCCTCCGTTACAGTCGCACGCCAGCACCATTGCCTCCCTTCCAAGCAGTTGTGTTCAGTTTTCTTTTGTTCATCCAGAAACACAGGTCATACTTTTGATTTTATTTTTTTTTGGTAAATGTTGCACTTTTTCCCTTAAAAATAATGTTGGAGTCTTGGATCGTGTTTGAAAAATGCTCGACTAAATGAAAAATTAAAACTGGTTTAATGCTAAATCCTAAATCCTATGCATTTCCTGAAGTAATCTCCAATTGATATTCTTAAATGAACTAATCTTCTTGCAAACACCTAAATCCTATACATTTCCTCAAGTAATTTGCTCTATTTCTAATTACAATGAATCTTGTGGCTGTATTTTGTTGTTTTGTTCATTTTTTCAGAAAAAGGATGTAACAAGATTTCTCAACACCACATCATCGAGGCATTAGAAATAATATTTTCCGAGAGCATGTAACAAGATTTCTCTTTATGTTGAAGGTTCAAAATTATCCCATTTCTTTCGAGCCCCCCAAAATGTGGCATCTGATAATTCTTCTCTGTTTAGTAGGATTAATATTAAAAAAGGAAAGCATGGTAGCTTGGAAATGAGGCCTGCCATCAGAATCATGAAAGCCAAAAAGTTGATATTGGTGTTCTTAAGTATTTGTGTTTATGATTTGGGGTTGGGAAATTCCATCTCCTTCCCCTTCCTCTCCTCTCCTCTCCTCAACACCAAATCCCAAACACCCCTCTAGGTTTGGAGACTCCAAATTGAAGATGGCGCGGGACGATGTATACAAGAAGATGGAAAGTGGTGGTTGGGGTCTTGATATGGATATGATTTCGGGATTGGTTTCCTATTATGAGCTCACTCTTTCAAGTACATGGAGATATTGAACTTGGAAAACTAGCAGCACAAAAGGTGATGGAGTTGAAGCCAAGTGATACAAGTGCTTATGTCTCTCTTTCAAACATATGCGATGATATGGGCCTATGGGAAGAGATCGTGAACGTTAGAAGACTTATGAGTGACGAGGAACCTGGATGGAGCATTCTTTAAGTTGCAGGCTATTATGCATAGTTGGTAAGTCCTTGTGACTTTATTTTTAAAATTTATTGGCAAGAATGCCAAAGAATGGCAGTTTACATGATTGAAGAGTCATCAAAACAACAAACTATGCTTTATGCATAAAAGCTTGGATGTTTTGACCATTTTGAATATCGAAAATTGTTCAAAATGCCTAAACATGCAAGGCTAACGCCTAAAGCTTTTTTCTTTTCTCTAATCTATGGTTTAAGGCACGCTTGACCATACATACCTTGTTATAGTGAACCATTGGACGATTAATGTTGGCACATTGCCTGAATTTACCAATGTTTTTTTCTACATTCCCACTCTCAGAGGAAAAGGGATTCAGTGCTTTTGTTGCTTTGTTTAACTTCATGGCCAAAGTTTCATATCGACCACTCTATCATGTGATCATTATATTATTGGTAAAGAGCCAAATAATAGAGGATCGCATTGTGGCACATAACACTAACAGAAGTTCTTGATTTTTGTAGATATGTTTTGTTCTTGTGAGAACTCTGCGTAGTACTTGTGATTATGAATAATACAATGACAATTCGTATTCAGAAGGTGAAATATCCGTAAAGCTTGAAGTAAATCAGCTAATCTTTCTATTTTGTCGTACATTGGCAGATGCAAAGGACGAGAATTTCTTCAGTCTCCTACGAATATCTACATCATAGGCTTTTAAGACAATGTTAAAATCCCCACAGATACAAAATTTGATCTTCACTTATTCTGATCTAGAATAACTCGGTGAAATACTCTGATAGTTCGGTATCAAATGTTCCTTATATTATGATTTTTTTACAAATGTGAATTTACTGGATACATCGACTATTTTTACGTTAGAATCACCTAACCTTAAATTAATTTTCAAGTAGGTGGCTATTATAAATGAACTCATAATTTTGACTACCAAAACTAGGGGTGAACATAGGTTGGGTTGATAGAGGTTTTCAATCTAACCCAACTTTTTGGGTTAGTCGCTTTTCCAACCCATCTCGACCCAATTAAAGAGATAACCTATTCCTATATTTTCAGGTTGGATTAGGTTAGATTGTCGGGTTCATCCATACATTGAAAATATAAATATCTTTTGTCAAATTAGTCCTACACTATATATAAACAAAATACAATCTCTATTCATTATTATATTAATGTAATGAAATTAATATAAACATTAAATATGCAAAATATTTAAATAAAAAGTCATCCATCATTAATTATACTAAGATGATTCATATTAAAGATCTCAATTATAGAACATAAAAGATTTGGCCGTATATTTTTAACATTATAGATCATAAAGACTTCGAAAAACATAAAAAAAATATTGAAAAAAAAAGTTTAAAAACAATAATTAAATAAAATAAATATACGCATATATATATATTTCTTTTCAAAATTCAATTTCCCAGTTTTATTTTTTTTCCCTAAGTTTTTAATTTATTATATTAACATTTAATTTTTATTTTCTCCAATATTCGGATTTTTAATTTCCTTTTTCATGTTTTTTTCAAGATTTTATTTTATTTTTTTTATATTTTTTCAAAATTAAATTTGAGTTTTCCTCCAAATTTTTAGTTTCATATTTTTTCCAAAAATTAAGTTTTAAATTATTTCTTTTCTAAATTTCGTTTTTATATTTTATATGATATACTTTTTTATTTCTGTTATAAAAAAATTATTATTTCTCCTCTTCCCTTTTATATTATATTTTATTTTATGCAATATACTTTATAATTTGAATTTATGAATTTTTACATGATCAGATTTATTTTTTATTTAATAATTCATTTTTTTACTATTGGTACAAAAATATTTTCACCAAAAGATAACAATATGTAATTTAATAATATAAATTTAAAACGAAAAATATAAATATTGGAATTACTAAGGAAATTTTCAAACATATTAAAGAATAATTTGAGATTGAAATAATAAATAAATAAATAAATAAAATGACATTATTTTAAATTAAAATAAAAAACAAAATTCATAAATGTTACATTATTAAAAAAAAAAAATAATATGTCTGTCATGCAACTCCTCTACAAAAAACACATCCAAACGAGTTATTATTATAATTATTTTACAAAAAACCATAAACAAACAAGCTATTAACCATAAAAGTGTATTCAAACCCTCCTTAGTGTACCTTGTCTAAATGGGGATTCATAGTCCCATAGGAAAATGGCATTTGGAAGATGAGAGTAGGGGTGATTTCAGTTCGATTTTTGTCGGTTTTGTACAAAATCGACATCAGAACCGATATACCCAACTTTGTGCTAAAAAATCGATTTGATCCATTGAGTTAGATTGGTTCGGTTGGATTTTTCAGTTTTTTGTATCACCCCTAGATGGGAGGGACAAAATAGATTTTTGCATACACGTGGCAAGATCGTAAAGGCGGGTGTATGAAATAAATGTGGTGCGCGTAAGACCGGATTACCGATCGTCGTTCTCATAGTTTCTTGAGGCTCGGAGTTGCAGGTTGGGGGAGAGAAAATGGCGAGATCCGGCGAGTGGCTGGAGAGGGCGCTGGAGGATTTATGCACGAAGATTGAAAGCGGTTGGGGTCTCGATAAGGACATGATTTCGGGATTGGTTTCCTATTGTGAGCTCGCTCAGCCCCAAGACGCTAAAGAGTATCTTCATGTAAGTTTCTAATCTCTTTTTCCCTCAAATCTCAACAGCAACGCCTTCATCATATATTGCCCATCAATACTCATGCTTCGATTCCCCAATTAGGGTTTTCAGTAATCTATGGTTTTCTCTGTACAATTCCCAAACTAACTCACTTTTCTGCATATCAAACTGAGTACTAGAGAGGACTTTCCAATCAAAATATGGTTTATTGCTTCACCTTTGAGAGATGTTTAAACCCTTTTGGATGTACTGTTCTGCAGAACATCATTGGTCAGGAAATGGGGCAAAGTGTGATAGATGAGTATTTGCGCTTGCGAGGCCACTCTGACCATTTCACCAAACCACCCTTGGATGTTCCCACTTCAAACTTACATGCCTATGTCAAGCCACCCTCCCATGAAGCCTCTTTTGGCGGATCCAAGAAACCTGTTAAAGCCCCAAAAACCATTTCTATTTCCACGAAAGAGATGGAGCTGAAGAAGGTTACGAGCTCTAGTAGGGTGGAAAACCAGGTTTCGTCGTCTCAGAGTTCTTCCCGAAAGAAGAAGGCTGCCAAAGTTTCTCTGGCGGAAGCTGCCAAAGGGTCGATTGTGTTCCAGCAAGGAAAACCGTGTACATGCCAAGCTCGTCGCCATCGACTAGTGAGCAATTGTTTGTCATGTGGCAAGATTGTTTGTGAACAAGAGGGAGAAGGGCCATGCAGTTTTTGTGGCTCCCTTGTGCTGAGAGAAGGGAGCACGTATGCTGGTATGGAGGAAGGTTTTACCCCACTTTCAGATGCCGAAGCAGCAGCGGAGGCTTATGCAAAAAGGTTAGTTGAATATGACAGAAACTCTGCTGCTAGGACTTCTGTAATTGATGATCAATCTGATTATTATCAGTTTGAGGGCAACAGCTGGTTGTCTAACGAGGTATGCCAATTTCGTGCATCATCAGTAAATGATACTTCTCGAATTTTGTACTACAAAATTTGAATGAAAATTGTTTTTGGATTTCAGGAAAAGGAACTTTTGAGAAAGAAACAAGAGATGATCGAAGAGGCTGAGCGAGCTAAACGAAACAAGGTGGTTGTAACCTTTGACTTGGTTGGTCGAAAGGTAACAAATCATCTTCTATTTAACTGTTGACTATATGTTTTCTTCTTAACGATTAACTATGTTTTAGTTCTAGCCAACAACATGGATGATAGACCACCATCCTTTACACTGTAAAATATTGTTGGAAAGGTAGCTTCTCCAGGTTCCTATGCATTTGTTTATGTTAATGCGTAATAATTTTGGAAATATTATTACACACCTCTCATGATTAGTTAAAACTAACCCTCTAATTAACCTAAGTTACATTTAACTTATCTAGGACTAATTAATGATGTGTAATTCATCTATTACAGTTGTCATTGATGTGATCTTTGATTCATTCTGGAAATATTTAATCTCATCTACTTTTCTCTTGGCTTGCTCTCTAGATTTCTCTTTGTGTTTTGTTTATTACATGTTTGGAAGTGATTTTACAATGGTCAAAATCATTTTTTTCATGTTCAAAATTACTTAGAAACATGTTTTTATCATGGGTAGGTTCTTATGAATGAAGATGATGCTTCTGAATACGAGTCGCACAACAATATCTTGCGACCACCAGATGAAAGAGAAGTGAACCGGATTAAACCGAACCCATCTCTTCAAATACATCCTGTCTTCTTAGATCCGGGCCCCAGAGAGAGGTCTACCAAAAGTAGAAACTCAAACAATGTCGTAAGCAAAGGAATATGTCTGGAAATTACTGGGAGGGTGCAGCATGATACCAATGAATTAAAGAACTTTATGGTGGAAAATTAGTTGGAAATATCGGTTAACAGGAAAGCTTCTCAATTATTAATGTTTTTTAGATGCTCATTAAAGCATAACCAACTTAACAGACTTATGTTCAATTGTCCCTAAATGCAGCCTTAAATATTTCGCTAGAGAAGATTTCTTTTGTGATTTTTTTTTTTTGAAATTGATTTCTTTTGTGATTCCATAGAGAAGATTTCCTACAATAAAAATAGCTTTTCTTTCCTTTGAGAGTGCCACATTTTACTTCCCAGCCGACAGATTTTTTTTTTTAAAAACTATATTATGTACTTTTTTTTTTTTGGTTTACTTGCATATGAATTTAATTCATTTTGGTTTGTACACTTTTTTTTTTTTTTTTTTTTAGTACAAGTTGGGGGAAGGGGATTACAAATACCGATTCCAAATATCAAATTCGTGATCGTAGAATGAAAATGGATTAACGTCAAACTAGATACTTTTTGGCTTTGGTTTATTTTGTTCATCTACTATAAAGGGCTCATTTTGGTTCTTTTACTGGTAAAAAGTGACCATTTTAGTCCCTTTATATATACACCTCTCATTATTTTTAGCTTAGTTTTAACTTGATGGTTTTCTAGTCATAAATTTGTATTACAAGGCTTCTGTTATATATATGAAATTTACAAGTGTAGTCATCATCTGCATACGTACTAAATTGGTCATTTAAAAAAAATACAAGGATGAATATAAACATTTTTAAAATACAGAACAAATATTTTAAAAGTATTGGAATCCAAGAAAAGAAAAAGAAAAAGAAAAAGAAATTAGTATTATGTGTTTCCACGTCCAAACAATATATATATATATATATATATAGGCACCGGAAGACATGGAAAGAGTATTGTCACGGGTAAATCTTGAACCTGGGAGCTTGAAGATAGCATACCTTCAAAGTCAAGTCTCCAACCATTGTGCCACCCCTTAGGTAATATTCTATATCACCGGCTGCGGGCAATTGAAAATCAATGTGTGGAGATGGTCAAGGGGTTCTGGTACAAAGGAGGATTTTAAAAAATTGTCACTTTCATTCTCAAAGATAAAATCCTAACATTCAAAAATTGCCAATTGTTGTATTCTCTGAATCCTGATAACAGCACTAAACTAAAATAATGTTAATGCCACAAAAGCTAGTTTTGTCTTTTTTCTGTCATTTGACAAAAACTAAACATTTTCTTCTGTTTTTTTTTTAATGTATATGCAGGTAATCGTAATACTATTCTATTTCCATATGGTCTTCCATATTTTTCCAGAAGAACAAAAAGTGAAAAGAAGAGAACATTTAATGCCTCTGCAACTTTTAGAAAATTAAAAAGCATGTACCATGTGGCTTTTAAGCGCATAATTGGAGACAACTAAATTTCCAATTTCAAAGTTCATAATTTCAGCAATGATATGGATTTCCATGCATAACAGTGGATCTGTTTATAAAGCTTATCTGTAACAGTTGGAGAAACCTTTTAGTTTACAGAACTATATCTACTCTAATGAATGATTAAATGCAAGTTAAATCAAGTTAATACTAACTCATCCAAGTAGGACCCTTCATTATTCTATACTTTTTTTTTTGGTGTCCACAGTCTATGATCCAATCCTTTGAAGCCTACTTAAGACTTAAGATGGAACCGGTTCCAACTTGCCTTGCTATCTGCAATCTCTTTTGCCTTAATCAGTTTCTTTTCTTCTTTTTTTTTTCTTTCTTATCTCTTTGCTTCTTAAAAGCTTGTCTTTGCTTTGAAATTTTCCAATAACTTATATGCATCATCCACACTGGTGTTTGTTCATTCTGCTCTTGTTTCTTGTTCGTTTCTGCTCTTCCCATAGCTTCTATTCTCTTGCTAATGTTTTGATTGTGTTTTCTTAACTCCTTTAGCCATTAAAATCCTTCAAGTTTTTATATTTCTTTAGTTTTTATGTGAGCTATGGACAGTGAGTACAAAACCCATCTTGCAAATGTTTTTATCTCTTCATATCTTGCACCAACTGAAGACAAATTTGTACAAAAGAATCCTCCTGTGAAGTTTGAACGTCAGCAACTTCCACCTGCTATCTGTTCATACCAAAAGGCTCTATGTTCCAAAAACATGAAGAAGACAGCCAGTGAAGAAGAGGAGATTGGAGTATTCAGAGCTGAAAAGTATTATGGCATGAAACTGGAAGATGACAGCACAAGAGTTGTTGAGAATTGTGGTGGAAACCCGGAAAAGAAGAAAGAACAACGACCTGATATGCAGTACAGGAGACAAAAGAGCAGATCTGGAACTCCAAGTGTGACTTCTGAATCAAGTTGGAATAGTCACGCTGCTTTGTTTCCAAGTTTGTTGAGGAGTTCATCTCATAACATCCAAAACAAAGCTAAAGGAAGAAGCCTGTTGGTCAAGCTTACCTGCAACAGGTCTTGTTCTGACAAAAAGTCTATTCTTGTCCATAGGAATTTGTATGAGCAAAAAGTTCTGCAAGGGAGTGATGTCAGAAAAGAAGCTTCAAGGAGTGAACAGATTCCTGTCATCATGGATGGAAGAATCAAGTTTCAAACAGCTACTTTGCTGAAACACAAACCAAAAGGTTCAATTTCTGGTGGGTCAACCAGAGAAGAAGAGTTGGTGTTTCCAATTTCAAACTCTCTGTTGCAAAATCTTACAAAGACAAAAAATGAAGATCTAAGAAAATCCATTGAAGTATTTGGCTCAAACAAGCTGGATAAGAAAGACATGGTGGCTGAGAATCTAGAGAGGAAGCTGTCTGTTCTGAAATGGGATGCCATTCCAAAAGCCAAGGCCACTCGAACTGCTCCGAGAAGCGATCAAATGTTTGAAGATATAGGGAGCGATGCAAGTTCCGATCTGTTCGAAATTGAAAACATATCTGGAAGTAATGAAAAGACATTCACAAGGCAGACTTCAGGTGTTGTATCGAGCTCCATGACAGCTTATGAGCCAAGTGAAGCCAGCATTGAATGGAGTGCAGTCACTGCCAGTGCAGCTGATTTCTCATCTGTTGCAGACTACGATGAAAAGAAAGTCATTGCTAAGCCTAAAACTGCAGTAGACAAGGGTTTACAAAAAAGTCACCCAGGTGGACTGTTAGGCTGTAAAAGTCACAAGGCAGTCAGCATATCTGAAACTACATTCAGAAATATCGAGAAGTTGAATTCCGACTCGAGACCTTCCCAAGATTGGACTAAACCATGATCTCTAGTAATGCAACATGCTGAGCTGAGATTGATGTTGAAGATTATGGTTTCCCTATCAAAATTATGTTTCTGCTTACACAAAATTGCCATTATCTCAGTGCTAAATGGCACTACTATCTCTCTGAATGTGCAGTAGAATTGAAACATTTCGATGGAAGACTACGATTGTCCATCCAAATTATGAGGTTTACATAAATACCTGATTATCTTGCTCTCTACTTTACACCCTTTTAGTTTATGCATAATGGATAAGCACATGATCTAGCCTTTGAAAATGAGACAATTTTGGCTTGCAAAGTCAGTAAGGTCAAAGAGGGACATTTACTCGGCAACAAATTTCTGAGTTGCTTTTCTCGTTTTAGTTCATGATTCATTGATTCATAGCCATTTTGGTCTTCCATGTTTCGTTTTTTAGTTCTAAACTGAGACATACATTTGGAACACAACCATGGCCTGTTAAGGTGGCCAGGCAGCTTCATTGTTTTTTTTCTAAAAATAAAATGAAAAGTCAAGGCCCTACAGGTAATTCGTGCCTAACAAAGCAACACATCGTTGAAATCATGTCCCTAACTGCTGCCTAACTGTTTCAAGATATGTGTCGTTAAGCTTAATCAACACATCCGACAAGACGGAACTTATGTCTGTATGATATGGCAATCACAACATATTTGCACCAGTAAATCTGGTTCAGAATTTATGTCCAGGTGACAAATCCCATGAGATCTTTTTGCTCAATAAAAATATCTCAAGGGAGATTGAGAACAAGCACAATATGAAATGGGACATATGGATAAGAACTGCATGATCAAATTCTCAATTAGGTTGTTAATTAATCATAAAACTCTCACAAATCCTTGAACAAATGAAGAATCTTAATTGGGAAAAGTAATCGATCAAGTGTAAGTGACAAGTATAGCCTTTAGGGACAAGAGCCTTGTGACTTGTAACATCAGAATTGAAGAAAATTAATCCTTTGTGTTTGGAGGGTGAGAAACATTCAGGTAATTAAGTGATAGTACAGAGAAAAAAATGTAAGATGGAACAAGTTGGGTTGTCAGCATTAAATTCTGCAACCATCTTACTGCTATGGTGGATCCCAATGGTCTTTTCCTTAGCTTTCAATCCACAGAAATTGGTTTGGAAATCTAGTAAGCACTGCATCTACAAGATGTTTTCAAATCCATAGTCAAACAAAAAATCAAACTATTAGATAATTACTAAACATAATACTGTACAATTTTACAAGCATACCTGAAAAGCTATATGATGATAAAAGCATTTGGCAGGCATGACAAGATTGATCCATTGTTGGCTTGTTTGAATAATAAGACACTCATCTAACAGCTGCTTCCACCACTTTCTAACACATTAAAACTTCATCTCCAACCATTTTTTCTCATGTTCTTCCAATTCAATCAGTCAAGAGGGCTATCCACTCAACTTTGATGAGGAAAAGTCAGTGATTTTGATATATGGGAAGTGAATTTATTAAGCTCTAAATAAAAAAAGATGAAGTCTTTAGAGATGGGTTCTGTTGAAAAGGATTATTTGCGGGCAAAGCTATTGCAAAAGTATTGTTTATGGATGAATGACAGCACTTACTGAAACAAAACTAGAAACTTGGGATTGGTCCATAGAGAATATGTCATGTTTGCCACTGAAGGAGCAAGTTACTGTTAAATTTGTTTTTTACATGTTTGGATGCTAACACACTTGCAAAGCAAAAATATGTTTAGCTCCACCGGAGTTGAGTTCAACCGACATAATATATGACCTGATAAACATAGGCTCAAATCCCTCACTTGGTTGAATTAAAAAAGAAAGGAAGTATCACTTAACTTAAAAAAATCCATCTATAAAACTATTAGAGTTTATAAACCCTTTGTGCATGAAGTGACAAAGAAGAAATACAAAGAAGTAGGTAAAATAAGTTACAAATGCACATGAAAGAGAGAGAGCATGTAATTAATTTAAATTAAAAAGAAAAAGAGAAAAATTGAGCCTCAAAACATAAGAGAGCATGGTCCATGGAAGGAATGTAGTGAAGGGGACCAGATTGAAAGTTGGATTAATATCACATCTATAAGCTAAAAGGCATGCAGATAGTGATTAGTAGCTTCATTTGAAGCATTTGAAATGGAAGGATGATATGATGAAGCCTCTACTTCCCTTTCCCCTTCATGTTTAAATTTTCATTTCTATAATTATATGGCAATCAATCCATCAAAGTTTATTTAATAAGTTCATACAATTAATTGTCTAGTTGGAAGGAAGAGGAAGAAAGAATTCTCAGTTTGATAATCAACTTAATTATCAGCTATAAGCCTAGCTATATCTAAGTATCTAAGTGGCTCATTAATAACAGTTGAAATGATAATTACAAGCTAGGGTGTGTTTGTTTTTTGGTAGAAAAGAGTGGATTGGAAGGGAAAGAAGTGGTTAATAGTAGTTTGAAGTCATTAACTACTCGTTTGGAAATTGAGGTTAATAGTAGTGAAGTAATCAACTACTTATTTGTGGATTGAGGTTAATAGTAGTTGCTATAATTTTTTTCTTTTTATTTTTTGAAAATGTGGCTGGAGTAAATAATAATAATTATGGATTTATAATTAAAAGTTTATGAATTTTAGTTATTCACCTTAATCGTTGTTAATTGATATTAAAAAACATTTTTATCTTTTTTAGTTTACCTTGTTTCAAAAAAAAATGAAGACTTCAAATTCATGACATTTTAATTCATAGACACATATATATCCCAAGATAATTAAAATCTATCTTATTGAATTATCAATCAACTTTTAATTTTATATTTTGTTACTAAACATATTAATAACATGTATTAAGCAAAAAATTAAAAAAAAACATAAATTAAGCAAACAATAATAAGTTAAAAAAATAGACTAAAATTTAACATTGAATAGACCGTTAAAAATGTGAATTATTAAGGAAGTAGTAGAAAATATTTTATGTTTTTTTTTTGAAATGGAAAATATTTTTATGTGAAACTTGTAAAAATATATTTTTCTAGAAAATAAAGAAACAAAAAGAGGTAGGATATGATGGACTTATTAAGCAAAATATATTATATACTAGTTAAAATATTTGTTTCCTAACATATAAATGGAAGAAAAAAAAAGCATAACTTTAAAATATTTGATTTTTTCTTTCCTTGGTCTAACTTTAATAAATTTTGTTTCTTGTTTTTCTATTATTTCTTGTGTTTTTTTTAAATATTAACTATTTAGAAAAACAAAATAACTAAAATGTCATTTTAATTTATGTATTCAATTTTGTTTTATTTTGATTCTTTTACTTTTAAATATCAATTTTTAATTTTTTTAACGATTATAAAGCAAAATTTTGGTATTTGTTGTTAATTTATTACTATATTTTTTTTTATTAATTTTCATAATTTTATTAATATGTTTACATGAAACTTTTTATTAAAATAATGAGATTTTTTATCAATTAAAATTATTGTTAATTGATAAAATTTTGTGAATAATTAATTTCAAGATTGAATCGAGTTATATTAGATTACAACCAATCAATCAAGCCAAAGTGCTATTAATAAAATTATTTTTAGAAAAAAATATTTGACTATTGATGTTGACCAAGATTAAAAGATAGGTTTAATGAGATTTGATGAAAGAGTTTTTTTTTAAAAAAACAGAGGATTTAATGAGTGATTGTTTAACATAGAAAACAAAGGATGAATTGCTCTCCTCAAGTTTCAAGAAACAACATACCCCCTTAAAAAAGTTTTAGTTCTATTTTTGGAGAAACAGAGATGTTATTACTAGGTTGGCTGTATTGTCATGTCATGTACTGATCTCAATGAATGGGCTCTAAAGATTGAAAGTGAATGCACTAACAACGAAAGATGGGGCGTTGGAGTAGTGATGGGCTTAAGAGAGAGACACAAAGGTTCGAACCCATGGGTCTTCACTTCTTTCTATGGGGCTATTTGGTTCCGAGGAAGTTAAGACGAAGAAGAAGAATTGAGTGATTTGAATGTGAAAAACATTTTTTTGAATATAGATGGTTTTTTGGAGAAGTTACATGAAAATCTTGTTTGAATATGAATATTTATAAGAGAAGTTAAGTAAAATAAGAATGATAGAATTTTGTTATCTTCAATAAATTTTCTATTCAATAAGTGAATCTGGTTATGATCATACTGAAAATTAAATTGGATTAAGAATAGATATAAAATTGTAAGAGCAAAAAAACAAAAAGAATTACAGAGGGAAATGAAATGAGAAGCATCAGTGTAGATGGAGTCACCCAATAGGTGACGCAATGATTTCATTGTTTGGTTGTAAACTGGTTCAACACTAGCGTCATAGATTCAAGCTCGAGAATCAGTATTTGTTTTCCTTCCTCAATATCTACTCAAAAAACAAAAATAGATGGAGTCATTGTATTTATGATTGGGTGGCAAAAAATGATTGGGGATTGTAGGAGATTTAAGCTTCCAAAACCCTAAGTACTGGTGAATGGGGTTTTAGAGAGAGAGAGAGAGAGAGAGAGAGGGGTGTTTGTTTTGGGGGTTTTACACAACATGGTTGGGGATAAGGGCAAGAAACCCAAGCACTCCGAAAACCCCGAAGACGACAATTCGGAGCTCATCGACCACAAACTCCTCGTCTCCATCGGAAAGTTGCAGGAATTTCAAGACCACCTCGACAAGGTACCCACATTCTTTCACTCTCTTTCTTACTCAATTGCTTGCTTTCTGATTTCAGTTCAATTCTTACCAAAAAGACTACTTCCAGAGGTTTGCTAACGATTCGTCCTCCTTCATTCATGGACAAAATAAATTACATTCAATTCAATGTTATTTGTCGAGAATTGAGATATGCATGCCCCTACCATTACTTAGTGGCCCAAAACTATGCGTTTCTATTTTGTATATGAGCTTTTTAATGGGAGTGCACCATCCATGTCCGTGGAGTAGCTAACACAATTCAAATTCTGTGTTGTTTTCTTATTTTCGATTGGTTGGTTGATTGCCGTTTTCATGACATTCTTCTTGAATTACACTCTGCAATTTATTTTTGAGATTACAACTATTAGGGTGGGGGATTTGAATCCATGACCTCTTGGTCAATGAGTGTACACTAATGGTGATGAGTAACTGCTCTTGTTGGCTACACCCCACGAGTTTATTGTTCCTTCCTGTAACCCAAGAGTTAAGTTATATGTATAATAGTTTAGTTGTAACTTATGGAGACTTGATTCTCCCCCTTTCCCTCTATGCCAGTTCCATTGGAGTTTCCTCGACATACAAGTCCCACTTGATTCTAGGATGTACAGCTGAGATTCATGAGATAATCTTTTGGTTGTGCAACCTCCCTTTTAGGAACCAATGTTGGCTCTTCTGACTTTCTAAGAGTTTCAGAATTGTATTTACGGTGTTATCTCATTGTAAACAAGACTCGCAACCTGACCCAAAACATCTCTAACAATTTCATCTTATCTTTTTTTTTTTTTTTTATGTCTTATATAAAAAAGAACTTATAGTTGGGGGTTTCTGTTATTTCTGTTCCTGTACGTGCTCCTAAATTAGACGAAAAGATGGCATGTTGATAGGGTGTATGTTTGGAGTAACTACTATCTTGTAATCACGTTGTTCATTTGGTTGATTTTCAAGATCAATGAGGAGGCTAGTGATAAAGTCTTGGAAGTAGACCAGAAGTACAATGAGATACGAAAACCTGTCTATGATAAGCGGAATGAGATCATCAATTCAATTCCTGACTTCTGGCTAACAGCTGTTTGTCCTCTCAAACCTCTCATTTTTTGTTTGGTAATGAACTGATAGAATCTACTACTAATATTATTAAGAAACTACGATAATCTCTCGAGAGGATCTCTCAAAGAGCCAAATACAAAGACAACAACTGTTTGAATGAATTGCTAGAGGCCTAACATGACCTATTTATAGTAAACCTAGTATTTAACCTAATTTAGTAAGTAGTCCCCATTAAGGCCCAAAAGCCCAATACAACTTAAATAACAAAACATAATTATATTTAATAAAGCAATAAAAGAGATCCGTCACTTCTTGGTTCGCCTTGAGTAAACTTTCAATGACCCCGGGTTCGTATCAATACTTCCCCCCCAAAGAGCCACCTTGTCCTCAAGGTGAAAATCCGAAATTGGAGCTCTAGATCTGCGCAGCAGACTCCCAAGTAGCGTCGTCCGGAGTGGATCCTTCCCATTGGATCAAAACTTGGCGCGAACCTCCCTCCTGCGAAGACTCTCGTAGACCCAAAACAGCCTCGGGGCAAACGAGCACGCCTAGATCATCTCCTACCAACGCCGGTGTCGGAAAACAAGCCCAGGAGGAACCCACCGCCTTGCGTGAATGCGGAAACATGAAAAAGCGGGTGAATCCTTACCGTCCTGTGGTAAGTCCAATCGGTGCGCCACGCACATGCCCCACCCGAGCTAACACGATATGGCCCGATGAACCGTGGTGCTAACTTGGGGTGTGTAAACTTTGCCAAGGACGGTCGGCGGTAGGGTCGGAGCTTAACATACACCAAATCGTCCACATCATATCGAACATCCGGCGCTTTGCGTTAGCACGCTCCGTCATTAATTCTTGTGAACGCAACAAATTTGCTGAAGCTTCTCCAACATTCGATCCGTTCCATCATTAAGGAATCCATCATTGCTACTGGACTAGCCCCATAATCATAACCCAAAATGGTCGGCGGAGAACGCCTCGTAAACAACTTCAAAAGGAGTCATCCCCATGGATGAGTGAAAAGACGTATTGAAACCGAACTCACCCAAGCCACCAATGTAGTACGGGACTTCTACTGTGTCAACACAAAGCATCGTAGGTATGATTCTAAACAGCGATTGACGACCTCGGTTTGGCCATCGGTTTGGGGTGGTAGGTAGTACTCGACGTAGTTGAGTCCCGAAGCCTTAAATATCTCTTCCCGGAGGAGGCTAGTGAATATCTTGTCACGGTCCGACCACGATACTCTTAGGCACTCCATGCAAACGGACCACTTCCCTGATAAAGACCTGTGACACTGAAAGAGAAGTAAATGGGTGCCGAAGGGGTATAAAGTGCGCGTACTTAGATAGCCGATCCACCACCACAAAAATAGTGTCGTAACCTTCAGAACGGGGAAGTCCTTCAACAAAATCCATCGAAATGTCCTCCCAAATCCTGTTCGGAATCGAATAGCAGTTGCAACAACCCAGCTGGGGACAACGATAGATGCTTCGCTTGAACACAGATCGAACATTCGGCCACAAATGCGCGAACGCGAGCCTTCATGCCAGGCCAATAGACCTCTTTAGCGAGGCGTTGGTACGTCTTCAGGACCCCAAAATGTCCCCCGATGGCCCCCCCGTGGAACTCATTCAAGATGCGAGGAATCGTGGCGGCGGCCGAGTAGCACCAACCGTCCCTGATATAATAGCACATCACCCATGACGGAATAACCTGGCGGACCCTCCTCTCCTGCAACTATAACACTATAAATAGCAAACAACTTTTCATCTTCCCGCACTTGCTGAGTGAACACTGCCGTGTTAACTCCGGCCACACAACTCAACATGCTCAACTCCCCGGTCGATGGCATACGAGAAAGGGCATCTGCCGCTCTGTTTTCTAATCCTTTCTTGTATTCAATATGGAAATCATAACTCAGTAGTTTCGCTATCCATCGCTGGTACTCCCCATCAACTACACGTTGTTCAAGCAGGAATTTAAGGCTCTTTTGGTCCGTACGTACAATAAAGTGGTGTCCTAATAGGTAAGCTCGCCAACGCTGGACTGCAAACACGATAGCCATGAGCTCGCGCTCATAAACTGACTTCACGCGATGTGTAAGGGGAAGAGCCTTACTGAAATAGGCCAACGGTACATCCTGTTGCATCAAGATCGCACTTGCACCCACGCCAATACCAGAAGCATCCGTCTCCACAACAAACAACTGATCAAAGTCCGGCAATCGCAATACTGGTACACTACTCATTGCATGCTTAAGTCTCTGAAAGCATTCTTCCGCTGTTGGCCCCCATTCAAACCTTCCTTTTTTTAACAGCTGAGTCAATGGAAAAGCCATCGACCCATAATTCGCCACAAAACGACGATAGTAACCTGTGAGCCCAAGGAAGCCCCGTAAGTCTTTAATGTTTTTAGGGCTTGGCCAACGTTCCATGGCCACAATTTTCTCCGGATCGGCCGCCACTCCCTCAGCAGATATAAAATGCCCCAAATACTCAATCCTGCGCAGTCCAAACTGACATTTCTTGGCATTTGCCACCAAGGCATGTTTCTGTAACACTTCAAACACGCTGACTAAATGCTCCTTATGCTCATCGATGGTCACACTGTAGATCAGGATGTCATCAAAAAATACTAGCACAAAACGGCGTAGGAACGGACGCAAAAGCTCATTCATAACTGATTGAAATGTCGCAGGCGCGTTGCGTAACCCGAAAGGCATGACTACAAACTCGTAGTGACCCTCGTGAGTTCTAAATGCTGTTTTGTGAACATCAGCCGGCTTAACACGTATTTGATGGTACCCTGCCTTCAGATCAATTTTTGAAAATATCGTTGCCCCATGCAACTCATCTAATAATTCATCCACCAATGTATTATTGATACTTATCGAACACTGTCGCTTTGATTCGGTAGCGCGATAGTCGACACAGAAACGCCAACTCCCATCCTTCTTTTTAACCAACAGAACTGGACTTGAAAACGGGCTCGTGCTGGGACGGATAATACCCGCCAATAACATTTCGCCCACTAGTTTTTCAATCTCGTTTTTCTGGTACTGCGGGTACCGATACGGACGTACATTCACGGAATCCTTGCCTGGTAATAGCGCAATAGCATGGTCGCAATTACGCTGTGGAGGTAGACCTGTCAATGATTCAAAAACCGGTGAGTATAAACAAAGTACGTCGTGGAGTTCTGTGGGTACCTGAGACAAATCAGGTAGGGTCCCGGACTGTTCACGTGGCGGTATCAGGGTTTCAATCATATTCAGCTCGACCAGAAGCCCCTGCTCCTCGGGACGTAAGGATTTCATCATAGATTTCAAGGAAACCTGGGCCTTGACGGTAGTGGCTCGCCCTGCAATTCGACCTGCCTTGACCCTAGCTTGAATTTCATTTTTAGCGCTCGATAGTCAAATTCAATTGTTCCCAATGTGGCCAGCCACACAACGCCCAAAATCACATCCGCACTACCCAACGGTAAGGGCAAGAAATCATTTACTATTCTCACCTTGGTCAACTGAAGTTCCACATTCTTACAAATGCCCGCAGTTCTCACAGAATCCCCAGTCCCCAACATAATGCCATAATCATCAGATGGTTCTACCGGTAATTTCAATTTCGCAACCATGTCCTCGGATATGAAGTTATGCGTAGCCCCACTATCGATTAATACTACTACTTCATATCCCCGTATCGAGCCTGTCACCTTTAGAGTTTTTGGAGAACTTAGTCCAGCCATGGAGTGCAATGAAAGGGTCGCCATATTCGATGTATCCACCATTTCCTCAACAAAAGTCTCTTGAACGTACATTCTTGGGAATCATCAATTTCCTCATTTTCCGTGTTTCTCTTGCATCACGTACAACAAGAATTTCCAAAGCTTGCGCCCTTTTTCTTACACTGCGTGCCGATGACGAACTTCTCATCGCACCTAAAACATAGCCCTTTGTCTTTACGAATGCGGATCTCACTATCTGTTAAACGTTTATACGGGATGGCGGGTGTGGGGATGTTCGACGGTGTTGATCGGCTAGAATAGACTGAGGCAGGTGTGATGGGTTTTTGGTTCGTACTCCCTGCTACTCTGGTACTCATAGTACCTGAACTCAGGTTTGGTCTAACTGTTGACGTCGTGCTAACTCCTTTGACTTGATTTCGAAAAGCCAAGTCATCTTCGATTACCTGTGCCATGAATTTCTTATCCTGGATTCCGACTGGTCTCAGTTTCCTCATTTCACTTCGTATTTCTGCCTTTAGTCCACTCTCCCATTTCCCTTCCAAGGCACTCGCACTGATATCGCGCATACCCTTTGCATATTTCTCAAACAACCGGCGATATTCCTTGACTGTTCCCACTTGTTGCAGACTCATCAAGTTGGCATATTTATTGTCATTGATCGTTGGTTGGAAACGATGCAATAGCAATTCTCGAAACTCCTCCCATGAAGCAATCGGAGCTCGATCCTCTTCATACTGTAGCCATTCCAATGCCTCCCCTTCCATACACAGGGCTGCTGCATCAACCCTTTCATGGCCCGTCAACCTATTTACCCAGAAATACCTTTCTACTCGGCAGAGCCACCCGTCCGGATCCTCATCAGTAAGACCCTTAAACACCGGCATTTCCAATTTCCGTAATCGTCTATCAACAGTTGGTCCATCCCATCCGCCTGCTCCTGGTCCCCCTCGGTCACCCCGTTCTTGCCTGTCCCTCCAATCCTCCCGCTCGTTCCAACCGTCATGCGCAATCGGCCTTTCATAGCCTATGCGCACCTTCCTCTCCTCCGGCAAAACATTTCCCCTGCCCTCGAACCGGCCATCTCCCCTTCGTCCGAATTCCGAACCCATATATTGTTCCCCATCGGCCCAACCACGAAAATTTTCCCTCCGGTCCACCTCGGCTGACCCGAACTCGCTCTCGGACCCCAAACTCGCTCGGACCCCGGCCCGACCGCTCGGCCTTTGTCGCCCATACTGCTCGCGCCTCTGGCCCGTTCTCCGCCAGCCTGACCCGCGCCCCATTCCGTTCCACCAGCACAGAGCCCCGCGCCCCACTCGCCAGCCCCCCCGGCCCCGTCCCCCGACCAAACCCGCTCACCCCCGCTAGGGCTCGCGCCCCACTCGCCCATTGGCCCCGACCACCCTCGCTCACCCGCGCCCGAAACCGCGCCCAGACACGCGCTCGCGATCCCCTCCCGTTCGCCCGCGCCCGGTCCGCCCCAGCCCGCTCGGCCGCACCCCCACGGCCGTTCTCCCTCGCGCCGGCCCACGCCGCCCTGGCCTGTCCCCTCCGCGCCGCCGCCCGAGCCCGCGCCCGTGCGCCCTCTCGCGCCGCCTCCGCTCGCCACACGTCCCCCGGTTTCGGCCCCCAGCCCCGTCGGACCGACCGCCCTGCTCAACCCCTCCGCCGCCGACGCCCCGTTCTCCCCTTCCGGTTCTGCCGCAAGCCCTTTCCCTTTCTCCGCGACAGTTGGTTCGGGATTCGGCGGTTCCGATTTGCGTTCTAAAAGCTTCTGTATGTTGAGATTCAACTGTCCAAACTCCTGGTCCATCCGACTCCCCATAGCTGCCAACTGAACCTCGAACTCTTTCTGTTTTTTTAGCATCTCGGCACCGTTTTCCTCGCACTCTTGCACCCTGGTCTCCATCTTAGTACTCACCATTCCCGGATCGGCAAATGGCTCTGATACCAAAATGATAGAATCTACTACTAATATTATTAAGAAACTACGATAATCTCTCGAGAGGATCTCTCAAAGAGCCAAATACAAAGACAACAACTGTTTGAATGAATTGCTAGAGGCCTAACATGACCTATTTATAGTAAACCTAGTATTTAACCTAATTTAGTAAGTAGTCCCCATTAAGGCCCAAAAGCCCAATACAACTTAAATAACAAAACATAATTATATTTAATAAAGCAATAAAAGAGATCCGTCACTTCTTGGTTCGCCTTGAGTAAACTTTCAATGACCCCGGGTTCGTATCATGAACTTGCAAGTTCATGCTGAAGAGTTTCATAACTTTCTCTTCCTCAACGTGCAGTTCTTGAGCCATCCTGCTCTGTGTGAACTTTTGACTGAAGAGGACCACAAGGTTTTCTTTTTCTCTCTCTCTCTCTCTCTTTTTCCATTAATTTGTTTCAAAATTGTAAATTAAATTGCCAGTAAAACGCTCGATTATACAAGCGGAACCGATTTTGATCTCTCCCAATTTGGTTACTTATAGCATTGCGTGTGTAAATGTCAATTCAATGTTGTTCACTGTGTTTTATTTTCTGGTAGATATTCAAACATCTCACCTCCCTGGAAGTGGAAAATTTTAAAGATGTCAAATCGGGTTACTCAGGGCTCGTTTGATAACGTTCCTGTTTCTTGTTTCTGTTTCTTATTTATTGAGAAACAGTCTTGTTTGATAACTGTTCCCGTTTCTTGTTCCAAAAAATACAAGAAACGTTTCTCAAATTACGTGAAAAAATGAGAAACTCTCAAAACTTGTTTCTCTTGTTCCGTTCTTTTTTTTTTTTTTTTTTTTTTTTTTTTTTTTTTTTTTTTTTTCAAACCCTGTATTGTTTTAGTTTTATATTATGCGTTCCAAAAAATTAACAATATTTTCTTGTGGTGTGATGGTTGCGTTGTCAACCTTTTTTACAGAATTTGACTCAAGTCCCCATGGTTCAAATCCCAACTTTGCATTTTTTTTTCAAATCATTTTTGCAATATTTATATTTTGCAATTTTTAATTCTTTTAATTTTGTATGTTTTTTTACCATTTTATTTTTTAGTTTTAAATTTTGTAATCTTTTATTGTTTATATTTTTAATGGAATTATGTATTTTTAATTTATGGGTTGATTTGAAAATTTTGTATATGTGTATTTATTTATTATTTAAGTTAATAATACGCTCGGAATCCGTAAAAAATTTGGTATCCTGAAAAATTTGTTCACTAAAATATACATCTGACACTACCTTAATATTTTACACTCACAACATTTTTTAAACACGTCATTTGTGACAAATAATTTATGTGAGAGATAGCATATTAAATTTATGGTTAGTTCTATATTAAGATTTTTTTTTTAATTATAAAAGATTTAATTATACTAGAAAATGTAAACTTTCGATAGTCATATTTTAATGCATGTTATATTTTGTTAGAAGCTTAAATACATACATATATATATAAACAAAAAAGTAAGAAATAAGAAACAAGAAACAAGAAATAGTTATCAAACAAGTTTGTTTCTGTTTTTTATATCTTTTAAGAAACAAGAATCAGAAACGGTTATCAAACATATTATTGTTTCTTGTTCTCAAAAAATAAGAAACAAGAAACTAGAAACAAGAACTAAGAAACAAGAAACAGGAAACATAAACGTTATCAAACGAGCCATCAATTACATTTGTGAGTTCAAATCATTCCTCCAGCTTTCCCCTTTAAATTTTTTCCCTTCATTTTGCTTTTTTAGGTCTCTTATTGTGATTTCTTGCCTTTTTGTTCTTTACATTCTATGAAAAAAATTTCAACCAACGAACATCCTTAGGTATAAATATTTTGTTTCTTTGGTTCTACAGAACTTCAACACCAACCCTTATTTTGAAGATACAAAACTGACAAAGACCTTCACCTTCCTTGATGAAGGAACCAGAAAAACTAATGCTACATCAATAAAATGGAAAGAGGGAATGGTGCGAGTTGTTTTCTCAGATTAGGATTTGTATTAATTAGTCTAATATTTTCACTAACTGTCGACTGTCCTTTATATATCTGAAGGGCTTACCCAATGGATTTAATCATGAGAAAAAAGGGAACAAACGGCCCCTGGCTGAGGAAAGGTTGGTTGTTAAAACCTGTTTATCTATGATCACCATTTAGAGTCTTTTTTTTTTTAATAAAAAATTATTGTTTTATGGTTATTTGTGAAATCACTGTTACTGTAGTATTTAAGCTTGCCTTTAGTTTAAGGTCTCAAATGCACCGCGTGCGCTCCTCAAAGGCTCCAATCATTAAGTCAAAGATCAAAAGTTCGTTCTCATTTTTATCCTGCAAAATCTTGACACATTCAGAAACATCTCATGATGGGGAAAAAGATAAACCCTTCATGATAATACATCAGTTTGAATGATTGGACACTGATAATCTCTTACTTTCTGAGCATGAAATTTAGCTATACTACAGCGTATTTTGGGACTTGGGTTTGAAAATCTGGAGAATTTGAGATGGAACTACCTTTTTCGCTAAATAGATATTGTGGTATATATTGGGACTTGGGTTTGAAAATCTGGAGAATTTGAGATGGAATTACCTTTTTTGCTAAATTGATATAGTGTTGGTTGATATAATTAAATTTATTCAAACCTACCAGGTTAAACTTTTGAATTAATTGGTGATTTAACATATTTCGACATGGTATCACGTATGACGTATCAGAGCATGAGGGTTTTGGGTTCAAACACATGCCAAGGTGTTTCATCTCCAATTAAAATTGATTTCCACTTAGGACATTTTTCAAGTTTGCTGGCCAACAAGTGAGGAGGAGAGTTGGTAACCCAAGGGGTGGCACGGTGGTTGAAGACTTGGACTTTGATGGTATACTCCCCTCAATGTCCTAGGTTCGAGACTCAACTGTGGCGATGTCTCCGGGTGTCTAGCCTAGGAACGGGTGTGGTTACCCTTTTTTTTTTAAAAAACATGACGTTTAGTAATTTGATGTCATAGCTGTAATCTCACTTTCTAAGATTGTATTTGCAAGCGACATATATCCTGTGGAAGAAGCGAGGAAATGCCTGATTTTTTTTCCCATGATCTCACGTGCTCCTTTTCCTGTTTTGTACGCAGCTTTTTTAGCTGGTTTAGTGATACAGAACAGAAAGATATTGCCGACATTCACAATGAGGTAAGATGAAAATATATTGCATACTCTTCAGATCACCCCCACAAAATTTTTTTTGTTTGAATATGACATTTGCATCACTCGGAAGCAGGGCAGCAGTTCATGGCGTTAGATTAAATACCTCACCCAAACAGACACAAAACTTTCCCAATTCAAAAAAGAGAAAACTATAATTATTACGATGATTTCCCTTTCACTTTAAAATTAAAGCTGTGTTTTGAAATGCATTTTGGGTTGCAGGTTGCAGACGTCATCAAGGACGACTTATGGCCTAACCCTTTATCCTACTTCAATAATGTTAGTCTATTTCTGTTTCCTTCTCAGCACAAAAGCTGACATTGTATTTGATTGATGTTTGCTACATAATTATTTTGTCTAACAATTATTTTTTTGATTGATGTTTGCTACATAGCTTCTCAGCACAAAAGCTGACACTAAATTTGACTGTGATACAGGAGGCTGACGAAGACGAATCTAATGAAGAGGTGAAGAAAATTACTTTTTTGCTTGATTGTTGTTGTGTAGTTCACTCATGGCTGTTCTGTAATCTTTTGTGCGTTCGTTACTCCATTGCTAATATTAGTCAAGGTTTTAATTCATATATTTTGGTCTTGCTTCTTTGACGATAATTTTGTTGCCCATCATTGATTGATGCCTCCTGAAGTGTCTGGAAATAAAATGAGTGGGTTTGTGTGTCAAGATTATAATCCACTTACCACCTTTTGCTTATTCAGTTCTACATTGTGAGTGGAGCTGGCCATTATTTTATATTTTACCATGAAGTGACCTAGTGGTTAATAGGGTATTGGAAAACTAAGAGATGTTGGGTTCAATCCATGAGATGTTGGCATCTAAATGTTGTAGAGTCCGGTGGTATGACTGTGACATTAGTCGAAGTTAGTTCAAGCTGGCTGGATAGTCATGGATTATTTACAGTAGAAATGAAATTGTCCCCAAGGGGTGGCACAGTGGTCAAAGACTTGGGCTTTGAGGGTATGTTCCCCTCAAGGACTCATGTTCGAGACTCAGCTGTGGCATTACTTCTTCGATGTCTCTCAGTGCCTGGTCGGGACGGACCTCAAGTATCATGTGGTAAAGGAGAATGTTGATCGTTTCTTGTGGTAGCCTTCTTTTGGTGAGTCTATATGGCCGGGTAACAGTCTGTAAGTTCAGTTGGTCAAGCATTTTCGACAGCCATTTCGTTTTTTTCTTCGGCGTTGCCTATATTACTCTTCTAATATATAGATGGTGGAGGATATTGTGGTTTTAATCTTATGTTTTGTTCAAATGCCAACATTGGAGAAATTATTTTGGTCTGTAAAGTTATTTGGACTCCCTCCCTCTTAATGCATATATGCATTCATTGTGGTTTTCTTGTCATCCTCCCAAACCCGCCACTGCTTGAAGGTGACCTTGGTTCTGTTGTTTCCATGGCCGCTGTTCCTGAACCCGAGCGAGTGCTGGCTTGTATTGTCGTCACACTAAACGATTAATACAAAATTATTCTCTGTAGAGTTCAGGTATGAGCTTTTCAGTTGATTCATTTGACTCAGTGAAGTGAATTAAAATGTAGATGTTGATGAGTATTATTTGACCAAGTGAAATTAAATTACAATGAAGAATGATTTGTGCACTTTAAATAATTTATGGATATTGCTACTTCAACATTTTTGTGATTTGGTGATGTTGGAATCAAAATTTCTAAGATTACACAGAGTATGACAAGCTATAGGATGCCTTCTCCAACCTTATCCTTGTAGGGATTTTGGTGCTCATCCCCAAAGTTGGAGTTCTTCGAGATAAAATGCACAATTTTATAGAAGATAATTTACTATTTTTTTTAAAATAAAAAATCAATAGAAATTATAAATACTATATGTTTATGAACAAAATTTTAATTGAATATAATAAAAATTCTTATAAAAATTTGGGGATAGAGGGCGGATAGCGTCATAACAGGAATATATTCCTTCAATTTCTTTTTTAAACATATTTCTTTGGAAATTAAGTTACTGATCTTTCAAAAATTAATTTTTATAGTATCTCCATCTCGATCTAAGAAAATTTGAGGAGGTATTCTATGTTTATGTATATCATTAACACATTTATTTTTTATTTTTATAAACAAAGTTATATTAAAAAAAAAAAAAATTGTGTGCCTTATCTCCGTCATGAATAAGTTTTTCTCTTCTAATATCTTAGAATTATCTATCTCGTTTTGTTATAATATAAGCAACATTTTAAAATTTATGTAGTGTAATAAAATTATGTTGACAAATAATTAGGGATGTCCATTTTTTCAACGGGGACCAGCCCTTTAACGGGTGGGAAATCTTCGATTAAGTGGGTAACGGGAGCCGGGGACGGGGGATTTCACGTTGACTAAACGGGGCCAGGGACGGGGATTGTACTCTCCGTCCCCGATCCCCGCCCCAATTATTTTATTTATTTATTTTTTAATATTTTTTCTTAATTCTACTCATTTAATTTTCAAATAAATATATCTTTGTCGATGATATTTTCTATGCATATGAGTCTTTTTTTTTTATAATTAACATTATAGTTGAAACTTATAGATATATATTTTTTTGAATTTTTTATCCAAAAAATATATAAAAAAAAAAGAAAAAAAATTGTAAAAAATCCCCGCGGGAAATCCCCACCCCGATCCCCGAAATAAAAATCAAAGATTTTTCCAGGGACGAAGATTGAATTTTATGGCAGGGATGGGGACAGGGAAGCCATTCCCCAACCCCACCCTGCAGACATCTCTACAAATAATGTTGATATAAGCATCATCTTAAAACAAGAATCTCATTTGAGATGAAGTTTTCAAGAATCCAAAGAATCTCATTTTAAAACAAGAATGAAATCCAAAAATAAACATGACGTGCATATTTTTTTTTCAAAATAAGGTAACCACACCCGTCCCTAGATCAGGCACCGGAGACATATGACATGCATGTATTAAACATCACATTGAGAAAAGTACCTAGTATGAACATGCATGCACTGTATCTCATACCTTTTTCTATATATTTATTTAATTTTTGGAATCAAATTTGAACCAACTTTTTCACATTCAAAGGATTGGAACTGTAACCGAGGCACACCTTACACTTGTTTGGATAATTTAAACGACATGCAAAATTCTATTACATACCAGCAGATCACTATCAATTAGTTTCTTGTTGCACCCTAAACTAAAAAATGGCATATATTAAATTAAACTCGGACAAACATTTGACTTTTTATTTTTAGTTTTTAAATTTGTTTTTACTCAAATTTTTTATAATGTATTCTATCTTTCTTATAATTGGTCCATCTATACCTAAAAAAGTAGGTGAATACTAATCACATTTCAAAAATAGGGTAATTTGGGTGCAGCCATGGCTACACCCCACCCATAATGTCAACATATGTGGTACCTTTGGTGCCACACATCTCAGCTCACTTTTTTTTTAATAAAAATATATTAAAATGTGTGTGTGACATCATGAGAGAGGTGCAGTCATCACTGCAACCAAATTGCCCTCTTTCAAAAATAAAAACAAACTTTTGAAGTCACTTTTTTTTTTTCTAAATTTTGATTTAGTTTCTAAAAATATAGATATCCAAGTAAGAAAAAAAATATGGTTAGATAATTGTTGTAAGTTTAAATTTCAAAAACCAAAAATTAAAAACAAAGGGTGTGTTTGCGCCCCCATTTATGTAAACGGCCGAATTGGTTATAATAACATGTTTGCTCCACCGTTTATTATAAACAATGGTTACAAAAACTGCGTGCCCGTTTATCTAAACTTACATGTCCGTTTATTTAAACCTTACATATATTACTTTTTGTTACATAACCAGCCCCCAAACATCGTTTATTATAATCCTTGTTATAATAATCTTCCCATCAAACATCATTTATAATAACTCACCGTTTATCATAACCTACGGTTTATAATAATCTCCCGTCTATTATAACCAAACTAGTGCTCCTAATACACAAAAAATGATTATCAAACGAGATTTTAGTTTTTAGAGTTTCAAAGTCTTCATATATCAAATTTATTATGCTAAATAAGATTCTTAATTGAAGTTTCTTCACTGTCGTTTTTGTTTATGGTTTTTTTATTCAACGGTTCATGTACACAACCTGATACCAAGATAAACATTTTCAAATAGGAAGGTTGGCCAAAATTTTCTCTTTTTCCTTTTTTGTTCAAAAGACTTCAAATTTTGTACTTAAAAGACTAAAAACTATATGAGAAAAAAAATTAAATTATGATAAACCCAATTTGGAAGTATGAAACAAACACTTCAAAAACCTCTTTAAAATGACCAAAGCATGCCTTCCAAGTGTGTCATTTTCCATGTTTGACAGATTTTTTTTTTGGTATAAAAATGCATTATAAAAATCAAGACTCCCACTTCAGTTTGAAACTCCTTTGAAAATGGGTAACACAGGCATTCCAACTGTGGACCTTTCTCTGTTTTTAAGCCAAGGTGAAAATGAAGCAAAAAAAGAGGCCCTTGAAACCATAACTGAAGCTTGTTCAAGCTATGGCTTCTTCCAAATTGTGAACCATGGGGTTCCCATTGAGTTTCTCAAAGAAGCTCTACAACTTTCAAGAACATTTTTCCATTTCCCTGATGAGATAAAGCTCAAATATAGCTCCAAGCCTGGGGCTCCCCTTCTTGCTGGTTACAACAAACAGAAGGCAAATTGTGTAGACAAGAATGAATATGTTCTTGTTTTTCCTCCTGGTTCAAAATTCAACATTTACCCTCAAGAGCCACCACAGTTCAAGTGAGTTTTTGAGATTTGTGTTCCTCTTCTTTTGATTTTCATGTCTTTGGAATGTTTGAGGTTCCTTTTTGATGATATATATATCTATCTATCTTATTTTTGCTTTCATGTTGTGTTGGTTCCAAATTATCATTTTGTGTGGTTTGGTTGGGCATAGTAGTTATTGTTTTTATTTTTGGTTTTCAAATTTTTGGTTAGTTTTTACAAATATAGGTGAGATGTAGATATTCAAGTAAGAAAAAACATACGGTAAAGGTACTTGTTATAAGTTTAAATTTCAAAAATCAAAAATAAAAAATCAAATAGTTATCAAACGGGGCTTAAAGGATTTGTTTATGATTTTGATGAGTTGAAGGGGGTTTGGGTGTGTGGTAGGGAAATACTGGAAGAGATGTTCGAGAAGCTAAGCAAGGTGTGTTTGGTTCTAGAGAGCATTGTAAATGAGTGTTTGGGACTTCCTGTTGGTTTCCTGGAAGAATACAACAATGAAAGAAGTTGGGATTTCATGACTTCTCTGTACTACTTCCCTGCAAGTGAAGAAGGTGAAAATGGACTCACTCACCATGAAGATTCAAACTGCATCACTTTGGTCCTTCAAGATGAAGCTGGAGGCCTTCAAGTCCAAAAAGACAACCAATGGATTCCAGTCACCCCTGTTCAAGGAGCCATAGTCGTCAACTTGGGAGATGTTATTCAGGTAACCAAAATCTCTCTTTGTTTCTTCACTACTATAACAGCCCGACCCATCGTTAGTTAAGATATTGTCCATTTTGGCCCACTGGTCTCACAGATTTATTTCTCCTCCATGGAAAAATGCATCTAGGAGAAGGTGTCCATACTCTTTATAAGGAGTGTTTTGTTCCCCTTCCCAACCGATGTGAGATTCCCTATAGGTTTCAGAGCCAGACATTGAGCAGGTGTGCCGGGTCCATTGGGACACTGGACCCATAAGAGAATCCAACATCGGGATGCAGCACAATTTCCAAAATAATTTTTATATAGCACATGATTTCTATTAGAAATAGAACTAAACTAGTGATGGAATGAATCTATTAGTGATAGAAGTAACCAATCATAAAACTTTATTAATGATTGAATTCTCTAGATGATAAAAATTAATTTTGGATTTCCTATTACAAATATATTAATTTTGATTTTGCGCTATAAATAAAAATATTGTACATTTTTTTATTCTACATGCAAAATCTCTTAAATGAGATGCAATATATCCAAAATATAATTAATTAATTGACCCAAGTTTTTGTTTTGATGAATATATAATTAAGGTGTTGAGCAACAAGAAATTCAAGAGTGCAACACACAGAGTGGTGAGGCAAAAGGGAAAAGAGAGATACTCCTATGCATTCTTCCACAACTTGCATGGAGACAAATGGGTTGAACCCTTTTCACAGTTCACAAAACAGATTGGTGAGGAACCAAAATACAGAGGATTTCACTATAAAGACTATCTAGCACAGAGATTGAAGAACAAAACCCATCCACCTGCTAGAGTTGAGGATGAGATTCGCATCACACATTATGAAATCAGTTGAATCTATGCATAACAATTACCAATTATTTTTCTTTCAGTTTTAATCACAGGGAAAAATAATGTACAAGCACTTCCTGCCTGTCTCTCTGTTTGTTGCTTTTACTGTCCTGAAACTTGAGAGTCTCAGTTTGTTTGTAATGTCTTCATTTCATCATCCTATCCTAGCTATATTATGTTTTGTCTTTTATATCCCTCCACTCATAGCTACTTTCTAGTTAAATTTAGGCACCAATGAATTTTGATCATGGAAACACACAACTATTGCTCTTATAAACTCAAGCAAATGTGTTTAGAGAATCAATCACCTTTTAGTTGATCATTTGATGTAATATTGTGTGCAATAGTTAGAAGTGTTTACCCATATCTTAGTTGAACACTTCACCCGTCTTTCATTTCTCCAACCCTTTGAATATTCTTTTTCTCTTCCTCGTTCCCTTTTTTTTTTCTTTTTAAGTATCTGTTGTATTATGCCTTGAACACTTAATCCATCTTTCATTTTTTCAACCCTTTCCAGCAATGCAGTCTGCATGTGTTTGCACATCAGCATTCTGTTTTCCACAGCGCGCGTCTACGTTCGCATTCCGTTTAATATTTACGGATTTTGTAATAGAGTTTAATTAGAGTGCATATGTAAACTCAATTTAAACCCTAACCGTATTATGACACTCATTCTGTAAATTATGTAATTTCATTCTTCTTAATAAAACTTCGTCCCTTCTCTCACGTTTATCATTATCCATTTTTATAACTCAATAGTTGATTGCCGTTTTCTTAACAATATCTCTCATATGTATGCTACAATCTGATTAAGAAAACTTAATTGATTTTGTTAATTGGACTCAATTGGTTTTCCTTCCACCGACTCCAAGTACTTATGCATTGGAATTGATTCCTCTGCTTTTCTTTCTTCCCATATGACACTTGTTACTCTTTTTTGTTTCACACGCTCGCACCTCCACCGCTTGGAAGAATAAGAAAGGCAAGTTCTTTTCGAGTTTTTCTTCGTTTTTTGGATTCTGGGTTTTCAAGATATTGATTTATTAACCCAAACATGGGATCTGGGGCTGGAAGTTTCTTCAAAGTTGTTCTTAAAAACTTCGACGTTCTTGCCGGGTATATCTCTCAATCTTTCTGTTGCTTTTTTTTCTCTCCTTGTGATTGATTGAATTGAAGTAGAAAGATGAAAAAAAAAACTCCATAATGGGGAATTAGTTATTTAATGTTCCTGGATATTCATATTCATACGTTGGGATGATTTGATTTGCAGGCCCATTGTCGGTCTTGTCTATCCTCTGTGAGTTTCTTTTTACACTCTCCTTCAAAATTTGTTGTCGATTGACTGAATTCCAACATTTTCAATGCTGGGTTTTGGGCTGGTTTTTGCAGATATGCCTCAATCAGAGCCATCGAGACCAAATCTCAAGTAGATGATCAGCAATGGCTTACTTACTGGGTTTTGCACTCCATGCTTACCCTCTTCGAGCTGACCTTCGCCAAGGTTCTCGAATGGTAAGCATTTAGGGATTTCTCAATTGGTTTGTGTCGATTTATGTCTTGAACTGTTTAATGCTTTACGATTACTTAGTCGAGGGTCTCGCCCCTGTCAGCGAAGAGTCTGTTTTTGTATATGGACTTTTATGTATTTGGACCTTATATCTAATAGAGTTTAATGGGGATGTGCGGTATGAACTTGAATGAGAACCCTAGCTCCATCGATTCACATTCTGTTTTTTCGATATCTCCTTAATAAAAATGTTTTCTTTCTGTCGAGTTTGTAGTAAACCATATAAATTTCTATGTTATTCTCTTTTACGTTTTCTTGTATTTTTTATTGATTGTTGATTGTCGTTTTCCTAACGCTTTGAGTTTGTTTGTTCTATTCCCTTAAACTTTGTGATGGCAGGATTCCAATATGGCCATATGCGAAGCTGGTTGTGCTATGTTGGTTGTCCGGGTTCAGTGGAGCTGCGTATGTGTACGAGCATTACTTACGACCTCTAATGGCGAACCAGGAGAAAGTGAACCTTTGGTATGTTCCGAAAGGGAAGGACCCTTTGAACAAGCGCGGCGACGTGATCACTGCTGCAGAGAAATACATTCAACAACATGGAACTGGAGATCTTCAATACATGCCCGACTATGTAAAGACCATTTTGTGCTTCCCCCTTTAGAATTCATTGCCTAAACTGATATGCACGTTTTCTTCTCCTTGTGTAGGCTGAAGTGTACACGAGAAATGGCAGCGGTTATTATGGTTATGCACAAGACTACGAATACTGAAACTTGATTCCATGCCTAATTCAGACTAAAATAGCAGGGGAGATCAAACATAGCTGAAAGTTTGCTCTTTTCTTTTTTGTTTGTTTTTTTGGGTCTGAAAAATAATCGCTTTTCAGTAGCATATATGGTTGTCCAACTTAAGCTGTTTTATTTTTGTCTTTGTTGTAATACAAAAGCACTTAAACTGTAGTTACTATAATCAATTTTCATTTAAACTTAGCATATGTGGGCAACATTTTCTCGCCCAAGAAAAAGAACAAAAGCAGCTAATAATGTTGTGCATGTGGTTATTACAATCCAATGGTCAATGTCCATTGTCCAGTTAACACAGAACATACAAAAAATGTTTTCAGGTCATGTCAATCACCTGACACTGGACACAAGGAAAAAGAGCTATGAAAAACAAATCTCTAGCTTTTTCAGTGGATGGATGCTGTGAGAAAATGTGGCTACACAAAATTTGTCCATATCAACAATTATTTCTGTAACCTCTTCAATGGGTAAAGAGAGAAAAGAAAAGCCATAAAAGTACATCTTCAATGCGAGAGAGATTGAGTTGAAGGCAATTGTTGATCCATGTCAAAATCTCATTCCCTACCAACAAAATAAGCACTGTCCAACAAAAACACATTCTCTCATAATCTGGGATTAACAGCTCTAATTCGCTTATATTTTAGGACGGGATGTTGAATAAACTTAAAGAGAATTTACGAATTAAATAATTCATCTATAACATATTAAAATCTATCACTCAACTCCTCATAGAACTCAATTTGAATTTCTAGATTAAATTTTATTACTATTAGAATTCACTTTGAATTTTCTACCACAAACAAATTAATTTTGATTCCTATGACCGTGAATTAGAAATGGATTAAGACTAAACCAGATAACCAATCGCGTCACTAACCCATTTAATAAAATAATCTTTAAATAATCTTGATCAAAAGTTATTAATTCTTTTCAAACACATGAGCCAAATTAATGTGATCAATATAAATGTTATTAAAGTGTTATAAATTTAAATTATTCATCCAATGAAGTTGAACGAAAATAAGGTATTTTATTACTTATTTGTAAGCCATTTTATGTATAGATTTTCTATGCCTATTAATAATAATAACAATAGCAATAATAATAATTATTATTATTATTTCAAGAAAATATTGGTTCACACTTGCAATAATAAGCAATAGCCACAGCTAACATCATATAATATATATATATATATATATATATATATATATATATATATATATATATATATATATATATATATATATATAACTTGCAATTTCTATATATGAATCCGCACAAATGCATTTATTATTAATATCTGTGGTTAATAAGTCAATTTTTTAATGTTCAAAATTGAACCAAACAGGCCGTGGCTTTTTATGTGTTAAATGAATTTTGTTTAGGCCTTCTTTAATGTTTTTGTAGAAGGTACTTGATTGGGAAAAAAATATGGGGAAATGACGTTGCATAAAATTAGGTATACATATATGTAGGGGAGATTTCAGATGTATATTAAAAAAAAAAAAATTCATGTATATAGCACAATTTCCAAATTTATTCATTTGTGACACAAAAATGATTGAAGTCTATCAATTTGTATAGTTCAATCACTCAGAATCGATTGAAGTCTATCAGTAGAACTGATACAAGTCTAAGTCTATCAGATGAACTGATAGAAATCTAACGTCTATTAGTTGAACTGATAGAAGGTACTCTAAAGTCCATTAGTTGAATTGATAGAAGTTAGAATAAGAATTTTGGGCAAAATATACGATGAATGAAATTATTTTAAAAATGTGCTACAATCATAATGAAGAACAAAAACATATACGGTGAAAGATGAATTCCCATAAAAAAAGAGTATGAATAAAGAGAGAAAAAAGAGATAATTAAAAATGAAAATACACACACACAGAGAAAAGTTTGTCTCTCAACAACAACTGTGTGGTTGGTAATGCTGAGAGACCAAACAGAGAGTTTGAAATTACAAACAGGTAATGTAATAATAATAATAATAAAAATTAAATGTAGAAATTAAATTTGGAAATTAGTAAGAAGAAGATGTTTAAGGATGTCAAAGTCAAGGCCAGGATCCATTGATTCCAGGTGGCTCCACAGCCTGTGACTTAGATCATCCACCTCCCTCTGCAATTTCTTTATATAATCACACGTCTCCTTCAAAATCTCCCCCGCCGCCGATCCCTGCATGCACCATACCATATTCTATAATATTCTACGTCACAACCACATCTCGTATATTCTATAATTTATTAATTAAGGTTCCGTCTAATAATTATTTAGTTTTTTGTTTTTAATTTATAAAATTTAAACTTATTTCTACTCAAATTTCTTACCATGTGTTCCATCTTTCTTACAATATATTCATATTTCCTTAAAAAAATAGGTGAATACTAATCAAATTTCAAAACGCAAAAACAAGTTTTTGGAAGCTACCTTTTTTTATTTTCAAATTTTAGTTTTGTTTATTAAAATATAGGTAAGATGTAGATATTCAAATAAGGAAGAAGGTATAGTAAGATAGTTGGTGTAAGTTTAAATTTCATAAACAAAAAACGAAAAACAAAATGGTTTATCAAAAAGGACGTAAGTAATATGTTCATTAAATTAAGAAGAGAATATAGATTGATAACCGTAGAGTTCATGTCGCCCAGCTTACGACCGTTGAGGTGAGGTAGCAAGGTTTGTAATTTCAACACTAGATTTTGAATCTCCTCGTCGCCTAATTTCGAGGAACCCATGAATATTATATTGTTTTTTTTTTTTTTGGTGAAGAAGGCATAATGGAAGGGTGTGAGCTTAAATAGGCAGTTAGCTAGGAAGGACTGCATGCCCCCACAATCCCCACATCTCACCCTACCACAATTTAACACCTGTCATTTGCCCCTTCCTTCCACTACATGTTTCAGACATCGATTTTGAGATTTTATAATTAAATCAACTCGTAAGTTTCGAACTTATTGTTGGAAATACATACAAAATATTGTATAATCCCACATTGGTTAAATAATGAATATATCTTGAATTTATAAGAGAAAGACAATCTCCATTAGCATAAAGTCTTTTGAAAAAGTCCAAAAACAAAATTACGAGGACTTGGGTCCAATCTGAACAAAATCTTACTTCATATCAATATGGAGATCTTGCTAGATTTTTTTTTTATATGATTCTTAATTATAACGTTGTCTTTCGAAGAATAAATGGTTTCTTAATATTAAAGCCCCATCTTTGTTTATACTCTCTTAATGATTAAAAAAAAAGGTGCCAATAGAGCAGTAGCTCAAGTGGCATTGTTGTACACCTAATGATGTTAAGGTTTTAGGTTCGAGTCTTCCCCACCCCTAATTGTTGTAATCTCAAAAAAAAAAAAAAAAGTGATGAGTTGAGGCTATATACAGTCTATTTTGAGTTCCTTTAATTCCAAATGGAATCTTTGAGGCAATTTCAATGCCCATTTTGCCTTTGCAGGTATACTTTTGTACCTTCGTCTTCTTTTTAACATCGTTTTTTATACACTACAATTATAGTTTGAGTTATGCTATTTGTTAAAGGGACAATAAAGCCTTGAGGAATTTTTACATTGAGTATGATATTGTCCACTTTAAGAATAAATCATTATGACTTTTGTTTTTATTTTCACCCAAAAAGTTGTATGATTCTACCTTACAAAATTCATGATCAATCCTTTACACCTTGTATGTATTCTCAACAATTCTCCCCTCAAACAAAGTATCGCATGCGACTCTTCTTTATTGAATATACATTTTTTAATCATACTTGAGCACACCTTAACTCGAACCATGAATCCTTCCAAATTACAATTGAGCTAATAGAAAAGCTCAACCACGGATCCACCTGATTTATGTTTGAGCACAGAACAACTATCCTTCATCAAGACAAGCATATCAAAAGCACTCGTTACTTAGAGTACATAGATTCTCAATCACAAGCACATTTAGAAATACTTCCATCGGAGCACACCTTAGTTGGCTCAACCATGAATTTTCATTAAATGACTATTTCATATCATATCGAAGCTTACAAATTCTATATTTAATGCTCAAGGTTTCTTCCGCTATGGCTCGTTGAGGAAATCCGCTCTGTTGCATTATGCCTTGAACGCACTAATGCCCCACAATTAGTAGTCGGAGGTCTCACTGCCCGGTCAGCGAATGGGGGTGCGGGGGCAACGCCACCGCAGCAAAAATGTAAATTAGCATTATGTAATTAGGTTTTAATTAGAGCGCATATATAAGCTCGAATTAAAACCCTAACCGTTTTCATGACATTTATCTTTGTAATTCGCCTCTCTGAATAAAACTCGTTCTCCCTCTCTGCCCGTGGACTAGCCAACACAACGTTGGTGAACCACGTAAATCCTTGTGTGTGATTTCTATTTTTCTTCCTCTTTTACAATTTCTTTATCTTCGTTATTGATTGTTGATTGCCGTTGTAATAACACGCTCTAATACCACTTGTTAAGGGACGACAAACCCTCAATAAATCTCCACATTAGTATGATATTTGTCCAATTTGAGAATAAGCATTCATGACTTTGGTTTTTGTTTTATCAAAAAGTCTTTGGGCCAATGAAAATGTTTGTGCTCCCTTATAATTAAATTCATAATCTATTCCTTATTTAATCAATGTGGAATTACAATTTGCTTGCGTTCTCGACTCTATTATTCTAACCATTCCAATCTTTTACTTATTTATTTATCTTATTATCATTTCAAATTTGTTGATGAGCTTTCTATTTCATGGTGACGTGTTATTTCCATGTGACATGTACCGATCTTGGCTTTAGCTAAATTGTCCATATTGGTTTGAGTACTCACTGTTGTCTACTTCAATTAGCTATATGTGGAAAATGTGTTGTTGTGTCGTATCATTCATAGATGGACAAATACTTAGCTACTTGAATTCGAGTGTGTAGTCATCATCCAGAGATCAAACACGAAGCCAAACTAAATGTGAAATTTATTTCTCTTTATTTTTTTTAGAGTTTATTATCGGTGACTAATTAATAAAAAAAGAAAAAGATAATAAAGATAATTATTTAAAAAGTAGTTCGTTCTTCTTATTTAAAAAAAAAAGAAGAGTATCTAACACCTCATTTTGTTTTTTGAATTTTTATTTTTGAAAATTAACTTTATAAATTCAACTTTTATATATAGATTTTCTTGTTGTATTATTATATTTTCAAGAACCTAGCCATATTTTAGAAACAAAATTTTAAAAAATAAATTATATATATATATAGAGAGAGAGAGAGAGAGGGAAATATGGCTAAAAAGTTAAATATTTTCATGGAGAGGCAAAAATTATGATAAATAAATTGAGAGAAAATAACTTAATTTTAAAAATAAAAAATCAAATGATTCTAAAATTAGTTACAACCTATATCAACTCACAATTAATTAATTTAAAGTCAATGAGAGTATTGGGTTGTTTGAATGATTATAGATATTAATATCAAATGTATGAATTATTGTACACTAAAAGACAAAAACCACTCACAATTTTAGAAGAAAAATAACATTAAGTTATTCCATGAGAAGATTAGAATTATATCTACTACTTTAGTATATATATACTACAAGGCATAAAAGTATACTACAAGAAATAAAAATGATTTCTTCTCAAAAAAAAAAAAAAAGAAATAAAAATGATTTTCACGAACTTATTATCATAAACAAAAAAAATAAATAAATAACTTTTCTGAAATGACTTGGAAACACAAAAACAGTGTTTATTTTCAACATTTAAAAACCTTTTAAACACACTGTTAATTTAAAATTGTTTAGATTGAAGGAGAGCATGGTCATAATTTTAATGGTTCGCAACTTTGAGATCATTGGTTAAAGGCTTAATTTGATATTGCGGATCTTTTTATTTCAGTGACTTTTTATTCCTACGTACTATAATTTTATGAGTAGATAGCGATATTACAATTAATTTTCTCTTGCCAATCTTGTATCTTTGGGTACATATTAGTCAGTCTACTACCTAATTGTACTAAAATAAAAAGTCTATTGCCTATTTGTACTAAAAAAAAGTCGACTACCTACTTTAAAAAGTGTTACCTAGTTATTGACTATTACAAATAGTAATTTTATGAGTTAAAAAAGTGATTTTATGTGGTTTGTTTTGATCATAAAAGACAGAATTATCTTTTAAGTACACAATTAATAGTGTTTGAGGTGAATGGTTAAGAAGGTAAGATATCATTTTTTTAAAAATAAAATAAAAATTTGAAATGTCATTTTGAAATTCATGATTTATTATTTAAATGAAGTTTTGAAATTTAATACATTTTCATCATTAAAATTCTAAAATAAAGGAAATAAAGCAGTTCAATAATTATAATTGACCGTTGAAATAAGAACAATCAAAATAGATTACTTAAAATAATTTATGTCAAAAGAATTGAATGTTTTGAAAACGAAAATCAACAATCATTCGAAAAAAGAAAAAAAAAATGTAAAGAAAAATACATAAAATTTGTGTAGTTCACTAACAATGTCTAAGCTATTCTACGAGTAGATGAGGAACATTTTATAAGGAGACGACGAAAATACACAATGTCGAATCGTGGTAACTAGAGTTTAATTCGAGTTTATATAGTGTACTCTCATTAAACTTTATTATAGATAAAATCCAATTACATAAAAGCTCATATACAAAAAGGAACACAGAATTTATGTGGTTACTAACGGTGTGTTAGCTACTCCACAAGCAGAGTAAAAAACATTTTATTAAAGAGATGACGAAAATACATAATGTCAATCGTGGGGGCTAGGGTTTAATATAGTGCACTCTCATTAAACCATGTTACAAATAAGGTTATGAGTTACTATTATCAATTTTTTATTCTCATTAGACTTCCACTCACTGGTCGGACAGCAAAACACGACTGAGTAATCATAAGGTATTAAACCGTTTAAGACATATCTCAACATTAAGTTTGATGCTAAAAAAAAAATAGTAGCATAAAAATAAAACTAATCAATTGGGGTCGTGAAACCCAACATGTGTATCTAATGTAAAAGAAGATAGATTATGAGTTTACTTTCATTGTTAATCTTTGAATTTTACTCATAGCTTGTGAGTCAATCAAAACATCTCTAAGATCTTTATAACTCTGGGAGAATTTTATAGTCAAATGACTCGGCCACAATTTGATAAGAAATAATTGATTAAATTACCAAAAAAAAAAAAAAAAAACCATCCCGTATTGGCCATCTCGAATGGGAGGTTAGAAGATTTGAACAAATAACCTTAGTTTAAAAGTTATAATTTTATGTCAGTTGTTACATTTTAGTTAGCAAATTCCAATACTATTGTGGTGGCCATATGAGATAGAGTATTTCACTTTAGGGACATTGGCTTTAATTTGATATTGTTGACCTTTCTACCTAACGATTGAAGGCTTTATTTTCCTGTATCATGTGAAGACACTTAAATCAAATCGTGTCCAATTTAGTACTATATATTATGTAGATTTGGTCTATTACCTATTATAGTTTAGGCATGTGAGAATATTAAAATGGGGTATTTTTTAGGAGTAAGCCAAATTTAAAAAATATTTACAAGTCCAAATTTTTTTTTAGTAACATAGTCATATCGTATACAAATTATAATATTGTATTAATCTACAATACTGTATTATTAATATATAATATTGTATTAATATAAAATACTATATTAATATCTTAAATTATATCGTATGATCAATATTAACTATATCGTACATTTGACTATGGATGTAAAAAAGTTCAAATTTACCTAGATCTACTATTATTTTGTGAAATTGGACCATAATTTTTAGTACATATTGGGGGAGGGGAGACAAATACCAATTCTTGGAATGGAACATGTGATGGTAGTATTGAACTGGTTGACTATCAAACAAAATAAACTTTTTATAGTTATAACAATAATTGGTGATGGAAATTTAAATAATTTTCTTTAAAAAAATGGATACTTTAATTCATTCATAAAGGTCTGAAAGGATGGAATCAAACGTCAAAAACAAGAAAAGTCACAAGAAAGAATGGGCAATTGATGGCAATAAAAGTAACAGAATAATTCTTGAAATGTTTTGATTTTATACACTAATTTCCACTGGTGAGGATGATTTTATCCCATAAATGTTGATGAGGCAAGACCTAACAACGAAATTGTGTGTGAGATTTTTCAATTTCTTTCTTTCTACAACGTCCACCATAATATCGAACCTTCGATGTTTCTGATTAGCTCCATTTTTTGCGAGCTTCAAGACAGACATAAAAGAGTTATATCAGAAAGCATTTATTTTCAATTCTTTCCTTAAAAAATTCTAAAACTAAAGAAAATAAATTTTAAAAAAATGTTAAGATTTTCTCTTTTTTCTTAATTTTAATTTAAGAATATGAGTTGTTCCTCTTGGAAAAATATCTTTTTAGTGGCTCACGTTTTGAATTAGCTGCATTTGAGTTTTCCGTTTTCAAACTTAATAAATATATCTTTAAATTTTGCATTTATTTACCCCTATAATTTCATCCGATTTTTTTGTTAATTACAAATAGAAAGTTGACGACAACTAATTAAATTAAAATTTTATAATTTTTGTAATTAGAAATAATAATTCTTTTTTAGGAGAGGTTATTTTTTATTTTTTTATTTTTTGAAGGAAAGGAGAGGTTATTAAGTTTGAATATTGAATAATATTAGCGAGGCTAAAGTTTCAATTGAATATTAAATAAAACCCCTTTGTTAGTTATTTTGAACTTTCAAAATGGAAAAAATTCTCGTTTTTTGCTGGACAACTGAAAATAAATATTTTCTGATACCCCTTTGTTAGGTTTTGGAAGAGGAGCGGTTTGTTTGTCATATTTAACTTGGATTTAGTGGTGACTCTTCTTCAAAAATTTACTACCAAACAAATTTTTATTAATTTTTTTCCTTTTTACTTTTAAAAATAATTCGCATTTCTAATTATTCATTTACACTCAATCATTTTTAACTAATCATTTTTAATCATTCATTTCAAATAAAAAAAAATACACACACATATTTTTAATCATTACTTTTTTAACTAAACTCAAAATAACTATTCTTTTTAAATCTTATATCTAAATAAGATTTTGATTCTCACTTCTTTACACAAAAATCACATCCAAACAAACTTTTGATTCTAAATCCTCTACACAAAAATCATATTCAAATTAATTTTTTGCTACGACTCTTAATTTTTAAATACTCGTAATAACTCTTCAATATAATTTCATAAGTTAAATTTTTTTTAAATATGACAAACGCAAACAGCCCCTTGAACAGGAAACTGTAGCCTCGCTAATATTCATTTACGGAATGGGTAGATTTCTCAAGAGACTAGGGGGCTGTTTGGTGGGGGATTAAATTACCCCGTATTATCTTAACCCCTATGAGGTATTTGGTGGAGGTATTAAGTTAATTCGGATTAACTTAATCCTTCTAATTTGTGTTTGGTAGACGGATTAACTTAATCCCTCAGACTAAATTAATCATTCACAAACTCCAACAATAATCCTCATATTTTTTCTCTCTGTCTCGTTTTCCGAAATCATCTTTCATTATATTTTTCAAACTATTTATTCAACTTTAAAATTTAGATTTAAAAGTTTATTCAAATTATTATTATTATTATTTATGTTTTATAGTTCATTTAATATTTTAAAATTTAATGTTAAATATTAAATAATCTAAAAAAAATGGTTTAAGAGAATAAAAGAAATATATTTCAATTTCAAGAGACAATTATTTGAATGAAACAAAATTTGGTTATTGAGACAATTAATTTCAATAGACAATTATTTGAATGGAACAAAAGAAATTGTTAAATTATAAAACTCAACTTAGAATATAATTAGTTTTATCATTATATACTTACAAAATTTTACTTTGTGTTATTTTATGACTTGTTTTCTAAGCATCTAAATACCCATATGTGAATATACTTTTGTTATTGCTATATTGACTATAATTTTAATTCAAATGAGTATTAACCAATAAAATAAGTAGAATGATTTAAAAAATACATGAAAATTAGGTTTATACTTTCATTATAACTTTCATGAAGATAGTATAGTCCAACATATTTGAACTACTTTAAAATATGAGTAAAATTGAATTTCAAACTTAATTACCATTCACACAAGTAAGTTAGGGTGTACTAAATAAATTAAATTTATTTTTTTAATTTTAAATTTATATCAACCTTGTAATTAAGTAATTAAAATGATTTTTTTTATATAATTTCCTATATCTTTCTAAATTTTCTGAATGAATATAAAGTTTTTTTTATATTGCTTTTAATTTTTTTTTTTTTTTGAAACAAGGGTAATCACGCCCGTCCCTAGCCCAGACACCGGAAGACATTGAAGAGTAATGTCACAACCGAGTTTCGAACTTGAGACTTTGAGGAGAGCATACCTTCAAACCTAAGTCTTCGACCACTGTGTCACCCCTTGAGGACTGCTTTTAATTAAATATAGATATTAAGTTAAAATTGAAATAAATAATAAAATATATATTCATCAAGCATACTTTATTATTATTAATTTATTGCTACTTTTTCAAATGAATGTCATTTTATCACGTAGCTAGTGTAGAAGAAAACAAATTAAAGAATAGACATTTAAAAAAATGTATAAAAAATGTTAAATAAAAATTCAATTTAACTTAATCCATTCACCAAACAACAGTCTGCTTAACTTAATCCAACTTAACATAACATGTCCACCAAACACGGATTAACTTAATCCTCAGCTTAACTTAATACCGACTAACTTAATCATAATCTCTGCACCAAACACACCCCTAAATTCTGTTTGGTGCACGATTTTATTTAACTCGGATTTGTAAAAGTGCTACTGTTCAAATCCGAGCACTGTTCCAGATCCGAACCCTTTCCACCTTTTTTTTCTCTGAACCTCATTCTTTTGCTCCCTTTTTTCTCTTTCCTAATTTTTTTTCGATCTGGTTTTCTATTCTCCTTGTCTTCTTCGCTCCTCTTCTAAAGTTTCTAGGATTTTTTTTTTTCAATTGTGTGTTGATTTCAAGTATTTTGAGTTTCAATTTCAATTTTGTTTCATCGATTTTATGATCAAATTTTCTGAGTCCAATTATCATTTCGAGTTTTGGGTATTTTTCAATTAAGGAATAAAAAAACTGCTCAAAGTTGCATATTTCTTTTTTAATACTGTTTCAAAATTTCTTCCTGTAATTGAGATGAAAGTTTTGTTTTGATGTGGCTCTGCTCGTCGCGGTTGGCATCTGGGTTTGCAAGATTTTGTAGCTTAAGATCATTATGTTTGTTGGATTTATTGTTTGAATTTGAGAATAATCTTATTAAATCAAAATCTCAATTAGAGAGTGATGTTGAGAAAGAGGGTTTGTGAGATGTTGAGGTCAAACTAAAGTTCATAATATGTAAATTTGTGATTTTTGCTTTAAGTTTTAAATTCTATGTATTTTTTTTTTCTGAAACAATTATGTGTATTCTTTTTATTAAATCTATGTATCTTCAACGACTTAAATTTACGATCTAAAAAAACTTATATTTGCTTTATTTTTTTAATCTTTATATTTGCTTTTTTATATATTAATATTTCTATATCAAAAAGATATATTTATTTTATATCTCAAATAATTTTTGAAAAAATCATTGAGATATATCAAGATTTTTTTAAAATATATATAGTTTATTAACAACATTTTTAAAAAAATTAATAAATTTAATAATTTATAAACATTATATATATATATATATTTAATTGTTAAATATCAAGTTTGATCACCAATAAAAAATTTTGATTTATTATTATATATTTTTGTTTGGGTAGTTAATTTTATTTTGAATTAAATTACAATCTAAATTCTAAGTATAAATCTCAACAATTATATATATAAAAAAAATTAATTGCTATATTGTAAATTAGTATGTATTAAATAAATTAAATTAATTTTTTTAAATATTAAACTTATACCACCCTTATAATTAAGTAAATAAATTAAAATGATTTGTATAAATTCTAGAAGTGTTCCTACAACGGTAGAATAGATATAAAACTTGTTTATATTGATTTTAAATTAAAATTTAAATAAATAATAAATATATATTGATCTCATTAAAAAAAAAAGTATGAAATTTAATAAATAAAAATTCAGCTTAACATACGTATCAAAGACAACTTAATACTCAAAAAATACAACTTAACATTCAGCTTAACTTAATCCTTACCTCAAACAACAGTCAAATTAACTTAATCCAGCTTAACTTAATCTCTACCCCAAACAACAGTCAAATTAACTTAATCCAGTTTAACTTAATTCGCTTACCAAACACAGATTAACTTAATTCTTCAGCTTAATTTAATACCGACTAATTTAATCTTAATCTCTGCACCAAACACACCCTAGAGGTATTTTAAAATCTATGTATTTTACATATATAAATGGACCAATATTGTGCTTAAATACTTTATTTTTTGTCTTATATGTCATAGTGTGCATCCCCAAATTTTTTTTAATATTCTTTTATATGTCATCATTATTATACACAAATTTTGAAATTTGTGCATTATATATATATAAATGAAGTAATATAGTACTTAAATACATATCTTTTGTCGTACATGTCATAGATTGTAGGGTTGATTTCGGTTCGGTTGTTGTCAGTTTTATATCAAATCGACAATCAATCCAATATCTTTAGTTTTCAAAAAATAGTATCAATCCAATGACCAATAAAGTATAGAACTATTGGTTTGGTTTTCAATTGATTCCGTTCGATTTTGTATCTGATCCAATGTCCAATTTTTTCGTGACAAAAAAGTCATGAGAGCAAGTATGATTCAATCTGTATTGGAAGGTCTAACTCCTGATAGTTTTGTATAGCACATTGATTTGTGGCCTATGTAAACCTATAATACAATTATTAATGGATTTTGCAAAGCAGGTATGATGCAAAATGCTAATAAAATTCTCTGTGATGCATTGTTTAAAGGGTTTGTGCCTAATGAGTTCACATATAGCTCTTTAATTAATGGGCTATGCGATGATGGTGATATGAACCGAGCCATGGCTGTATTTAACGAGGCAGTGGAAAAAGGATTTAAGAATAGCATTATTCTCTATAATACACTCGTAATTAAAAGGTTTATCCCAACAGGGACTTGTTTTGCAGGCCTTGCAGCTGATGAAAGATATGATGGAACATGGTTGTAGGCCTGATATTTGGACTTACAATCTAGTTGTGAATGGGTTATGTAAACTGGGTTGGACTCACAACGTTCAACCAAGTGAAAAGAGAAGATGGTTTCAAGCACACATTGGCAACCTACAAGTGCGTGATTCAGACATATTCCTTTGCTTGCGGCTTTGTTTCAGTTTCTACCTTTGGTCGACTTCTCTCTGGGGTCCGGATCTAAGAAGATTGGATGAATTTGAATAGATGGGTTTGGTTTAATCTGGTTCACTTCTCTTTCGTCCGGTGGTCGCAAGATATTGTTGTGCGATTCGTATTCAGAAGCAACATCTTCATTCATAGGAACCTACCCAAGATACAAAACATGTTTATGAGTAATTTTGAACGTGACCAAAATGATTTTAAATCACTTCCAAACATGTAATAAACAAAACACAAGAGAATATAGAGAGCAGCAGGCCAAGAGAAAAGTAGATTAGATTAATATTTCCAGAATGAATCCACCAAATTATTACGCATTAACAAATGTAGAGGGAACCTGGAGAAGCTAACTTTCCAACAATATTTTACACTGTAAGGGATGGTGGTCTATTATCCATGTTGTTGGCTAGAACTAAAACATAGTTAATCATTAAGAAGAAAACATTTAGTCAACAATAGTTAAATAGAAGATGATTTGTTACCTTTCGGCCAATCAAGTCAAAGGTTACAACCACCTTGTTCTGTTTAGCTCGCTCAGCCTCTTTGATCATCTCTTGTTTCTTTCTCAAAAGTTCCTTTTCCTGATATCCAAAAACAATTGTCAATCAAATTTTGTAGTACAAAAACAATTGTCAATCAAATTTTGTGGCTTGACATAGGCATGTAAGTTTGAAGTTGGAACATTCAACGGTGGTTTGATGTAGTGGTCAGAGTGGCCTTGCAACCGCAAATGCTCATCTATCACACTTTTCCTCATTTCCTGACCTATGATGTTCAACTTCTCAGGGTTTCAACTTCTCAAAGTTTAAGCAATGATCAGAGTCTTTTTTTTTTTTTTTGGATAAGACTCAGATAGTCAACTTGCATATCTCCTTTTCTCTAAACCATATTTTGATTGGAAAGTTCTCTATTTATTTGGTAACGAAAGAATAATACTCAACCCAAGAAGTCAATTTTGCTGTTGTAACCACAACTAGGAGTTTTTGAAAAATAAGAATCTCGCAATCAGCAATTAGGCCACATGAATAAAGATGAACTAACGAGCTAAGCTGAGTATGAACCTCAAATTTTCAAATATAAGAACTACCAATCACATATTTTTTTTTAGTACCATCAATGTTAAAAACAAGAGACAAATTTCATTTTTCTATCATACGGGACTTACCAACTATGCATAATGATAATCGCATCTTATAGAACACTCCATCCAGGTTGCTTCGTCACTCTAGCTCCTTTCATTAGGCTTCTAACGTTCAGGACCTCTTCCCACAGGCCCATATCAGCGCATATGTTTGAAAGAGAGACATAAGCACCTGTATCACTTGGCTTCAACTCCATCACCTTTCTTGCTGCTAGTTTTCCAAGTTCAATATCTCCATGTACTTTACAAGCAGCAAGAAGCGTACCCCAAACGAGAGCATCGGGTTCAATAGGCATATTGTTAATCAATTCTTCTGCCTCTTTCAGTTTCCCATACCGACCAAGAAGATCTACCATACAAGCATAATGTCGATATCCCGGTTGTATACCATAGTCTTTCACCATTGAATTAAGGTGGAAATAAGCTTCATCGACCAAACCATTGTGGCTACAAGCAGACAAAACCCCAACAAAGGTGATTAGATCAGGTTTGATTCCTTTTTTCTTCATAAGTTCATAGACACATAAAGCTTCTACACCTTTCCCATGCTGAGCATAACTAACGATCATGGTTGTCCAGCCTATCAAGTCAGGCTTTCCAATATGCTCAAATGCTTTGCAGCAGTCTTCTATGCTTCCACATTTGGAGTACATCATGACAAGCGAACTCCCAACAGAAACATCTTTCTCCAAGCTTACTTTCATAATTAGTGCATGGAGTTGAGTCCCAACGCCAGGCTGATTTAAAAGCGCAATGGCTCCCAGTATGGATGAGATTGAAAAGGGATCGATGGCTAAACCAGCCACCAGAAGATCACGGAATAGCAAAAGTGCCTCTTTGATGCACTTCTGTTGAGCATATCCTGAAACCAATGAAGAGCCTACAATATGGTCTTTCTGGGGTAATGTTTCAAACACCTTCCTAGCCATCTCCAGGTTACCACATTTTGAGTACATAGTCACAAGCGAACCTCCAACAGCTAGATCTTTTCCCAGTCCAGCTCGAATAGAATAACCATGAATTTCTTTGCCTATTTGAATAGAATGAAGAATATAACATGCAGTTAAAACTGCACTAAAAGTCATAGGATCAGGTACATATTTTTCAAACAACATTTCTCTAAATAATTGAATGGCCTCTTTTGCATAGCCATGTTCTGAGAAACCGGCAATCATAGAAGCCCATGAAACGTTGTCCTTCTTTGGCATGTTATCAAAAATTTGAAAAGCTTCCTCCAGATAGCCACATTTGGAATACATTGTGAAAAGAGCACTGCCGACAGAAACATCAAATATTAATCCAATTTTAAGAGAGTAGCAATGTATCTGCCTCCCAAAAGTAATACAGTCTATGACACTCAAGACACTTGAAGTACAAAATGTATCAGGTCTGATACTTTCCCATAGCATTTTTTGGAACAATTCACCTGCTTCCTCTCCATCATTATTCTGTGAAAACGAAGTTATCATAGCTGTCCAAGAAGCGAGATTCCTTTGAATGTCCACCTCTCTAAAAACCATCATAGAACGATCAATAGCTCCTATTTTTGCATACATATTAATTAAAGCTGCTACCACTACTGCATGTGAGGAAAACCCAGCTTTTAAAATCCAGGAGTGGAGTTGGATCGCTTCTTTTGTCATGGCTGGATTACCACATGCAGTTAACACACTAGTAACTGTATAGCTATTAATTTCCTCTCCCAATTTTCTCATATCTTCAAAAAACTTGAAGGCCATCATATTATCATTCTTTTGCACAAAACCAGATATTATGGCTGTCCAGGAGACCACATTTCGAACCGACATCCGCAAGAATGTTTTAACGGCTTCATCCATAGCTCCACACTTGGCGTACAAATCAATAAGGGCTGTCTCTACAAAAACATCTTCTCCACCACATTTAATCACTCTCCCTTGAACTCTCTTCCCAAACTCAAGGTCTTCAAGTGCAGCACACGCAGTTAGAACACTAGAAAATGTAAAATTATTTGGCTCCAAAAACCCACTACACATTGTGTTGAACAGATCCAAAGCCATCAAATTCTCTCTATTTCTAACAGCGGCAGAGACAATGGCATTCCAACACACCACATTCTCACAATCAACATCGTGAAACACCCTTAGAGCATCCAGAAAACTAGAATCTCTTGCAAATAAATTGATCATCCCAGCTCGAACGAAACCATTAACAAAAAAAACCCATTTCTTATCGCAAGTGAATAAACCTGCATACCAAGCATTGGAGCTTGAATGGCAGCACAAGCAGATAAAACACTCCCATAAGTTATCTCGTTGGGTTCAAAACCCAGGAAATGCATCCTACAGAATGTTCTCCACGAATCCAAAAACAAGAAGTTGCAGTTGAAACATGAGATGATGATATTCCAAGAAATGACATTTGGGTGAAGCATTGTATAGAACAGCTTGAGTGCATTGTCTATAGAGTTAGACTTTGAGTAACAATCTAGCAAAGAATTTGAAACATGGATATTGGAATGAAGAAGAATTGCCCCGAGAAAATTCACGTGTAGAACTTTGGTGTTTCTCAAATAGCATTTTTTGGATTTTACATAATCATTGAGCAACTGTATAGGGTCGAAAAGAGGGTAAGTTTTAATTCTGGTGATCAAGAAAAAATTCGAAACATTGTGTACGGTCCCGACAGAGGAAATCAATTAATTAGTCAACTGCAAATACTCATCTTTCACACTCCCCATTTCCTGACCTATGATGTTCTGCAGAAAAGTAAATCCATAAGGGTTTAAACTTCTCAAAGTTTAAGTAAAAATCAGACAATCAACTTACATATCTCCTTTTCTCTAAACCATATTTTGATTGGAAAGTCCTCTATTTATTTAGTAATGAAAGAACAGAACTCAACCCAATAAGTCAATTTTGTTATTGTAACCACAACCAAGAGTTTTTGAAAAATAAGAATCTTGCAATCAGCAGTTAGGCCACATTAATAGAGATAAATTAAGGAGCTAAGCTGAGCTGAGCATGAACCTCAAATTCTCAATTATAAGAACTATCGATCACATATTTTTCTTAATACCATCAATGTTAAAAACAAGGGACATAGCACAGGAAAAGGGAAAGAAGATATGGTGTAATCAGTACGTTTATTACTCCGAGAGTGTTGATATATAATACAAAAGAAAGGTTTAAGAGATTTAATAACTTTAAGTAAGTAACTAATGGGTTGTCATTAACTTATCCCTAATAATACTATCATCCAATTCCAAGTTTGATATGCAGAAAAGTGAGTTAGTTTGAAACAGTCCATCCGTATAGGCAACCAATTGTATAGAGAAAGCCAAAGAATAGTGAAAAACTTAATTCGGGAATCTAAGCATGCATATGAATGAGGTAATCGTGAATATTTCAGTTTGTAATGTAAATACATGGACAATACATCTTCTAAAACGAGAGGTGAAGGTTAACCTATGATTAAGCGTTGAGATTTGATGGAAAAAGAAAAAGGCGAGGAGAGAAGAAATTTACATGAAGAAGATACTGTTACACGTCTTGGGGGTGAGTGAGCTCATAATAGGAAACCAATCCCGAAATCATATCCATATCAAGACCCCAACCACCACTTTCCATCTTCTTGTATACATCCTCCCGTGCCTTCTTCGATTTGGAGTCTCCAAACTTAGGGGGTGTTTGGGATTTGGTGTTGAGGAGAGGAGAGGAGAGGAGAGGAAGGGGAAGGAGATGGAATTTCCCAACCCCAAATCATAAACACAAATACTTAAGAACACCAATATCAACTTTTTGGCTTTCATGATTCTGATGGCAAGCCTCATTTCCAAGCTACCATGCTTTCCTTTTTTAATATTAATCCTACTAAACAGAGAAGAATTATCAGATGCCACATTTTGGGGGGCTCGAAAGAAATGGGATAATTTTGAACCTTCAACATAAAGAGAAATCTTGTTACATGCTCTCGGAAAATATTATTTCTAATGCCTCGATGATGTGGTGTTGAGAAATCTTGTTACATCCTTTTTCTGAAAAAATGAACAAAACGAACAAAATACAGCCACAAGATTCCATTGTAATTAGAAATAGAGCAAATTACTTGAGGAAATGTATAGGATTTAGGTGTTTGCAAGAAGATTAGTTCATTTAAGAATATCAATTGGAGATTACTTCAGGAAATGCATAGGATTTAGGATTTAGCATTAAACCAGTTTTAATTTTTCATTTAGTCGAGCATTTTTCAAACACGATCAAAGACTCCAACATTATTTTTAAGGGAAAAAGTTCAACATTTACCAAAAAAAAAAAAAAAAAAAAAATCAAAAGTATGACCTGTGTTTCTGGATGAACAAAAGAAAACTGAACGCAACTGCTTGGAATTGAGGCAATGGTGCTGGCGTGCGACTGTAACGGAGGCAATAAAATCGCCACCAAGGAGGAGCGACTGCGTGTCCGTGTTTCTACTTTCTAGGGTTACCTTTCTTTTTAAACTTTTATATATATATATAAGCTACTAATTTAGAGCCCTAATTTCTCGTTTTTGTTGAATTTTCAGGCTTTCAGTATCGCCTCCGTCGCCTGGCCTCTGAGTTCAGGTTAGCTTAAACTTTAGTCGCCGTCGAACTTTCTACCGTCAGTTCTTCTCTTTTGGAAACTCTTGTTAAATTTACCAAATCAAATATTTTCATACAATACTCTTTTTAATAATCCACACTACTCTTCTTCTTCTTCTTCTTCAATAGTTTCAATTCCACCCAAACACATACCTACCTTTCTCATACTAACTTAACTCTTCGGCTTCAAGTCTCGTAGTTCGAGTAATTCCTTTAGGTTCCAGAACAATTTCATCCTACAAAAACGATTTTAATATTCAACCATATCTCAGAAATGCCATACTTTTTAACTTTTAACAACTCTCCTATCTGATTCTAGTTTGGAATAGGCTTCCCAACTCAGAGCTTAATCTTTTTTTGTTTTTCAAACAAGGGTAGTCATGCCCGTCCCTACGCCCCAAAGACAGAAAAGGAGCAATATTTTAAGTGAGTCTCGAACTTAGAATTTTGAAGAGAGCATACATTCAAAGCTCAAGTCTTCAATTACTGTGCCACTCCTTGGGACCCAACAAAACTTAATCTTAGTCTCCTCGAAACATAAATTTTTTGTAAGAGAACACTCAAAATTACAATGAAATCAAATCCATAAACAACACATGTTTTCAGCTAAATGCCAAATTAAAGTTGGGATATAAATGGTGAAAAGAAACAGTTCTTCAACATCAAGAATGAAAATGAAAGCAACTTAACAATGAAATTAAACAGATAGAAATTTCTAAAAGGGGTTTTGCAACTATCCCTAAACCCCTAAGTCCATAAAGCAACTTAACAATGAAATTTTAACCGATATCAGAATCCCTAAACCCCCATCATATGAGAATCGACAAAATTACAACTATCACTTTGCAATTTATCAAAATCCCACTCAATTCAACCACAATAAACAAAATCAAACCCAGAATCAATTAAGATCAGAATTCATCTCACTTAGGTATGTTTATTTCTTTTTGCAATCTAGAACTGGATTTATTTGCATGATTCATTCGATTTCGGTTTGGTTTTGGATTTATTACATATTGATTTCGATCATTTTTCTTTGCTTGGTCAGCTTCTTTTTTAGGATGTTCTTCACCAATAGGTTAGTGGGTTCTTTTTCTGTGAATTTTCACTCTTTTTCAATTAGATGTGGATTAGACATTTTTTCTTGGATTCCCAGGTTTTGGTCTACAAATTTTGGCTGTTTTTTTTATTGAGGAAACTTTGCTGTTTTTCGTTTTTTAAATGCAGCCGACAGTATTTACCAGAAGATGAAACCTGGTTTTCCACCCTACTAGAGCTTGTAACCTGTAATCTGATTGAATTTCCCTGTTTTCTTTTCTTTTCAAGGCAAGTTGTTATCTTTTCTCCTCATTTTCTATGTGTAATAATATTATTTTCTCAATTTCGATCTTCCGGGGAACAAGGTCGTTAATGTCTCATTTCTCCAGTTTGGAAACATTTCCACTATTCTCGCTTTCGCGATTGCTAAAAAGTTGGGTTTTCGATTTCATAATCGCTGTAGCTTTGATTTCAATGCATTTGAGGTGAGATTAGAAATACACGAAAACAAATTTCATGTTGTATGATTTTTCAATTCGTGTTTGAATCTTTCAATTGCCGATGAGGTACTGATTACATTGTCATCTTCTCTTGTTTAGATACGTTGCTGGGAATGGATTTCATATTGTTGGTGCTCATTCTCATAGCCCTTGTTTAAAATTGAAGCCCAGGTAAGGTAATCATTCATTTTCATTGAGTTTGTTCTTTTATTTCTCTTGATGTTTTTGTCACCCAAGATGCTTAATCTTGTGCAGATTACAAAGGGTGGATTTCTTGAAGTTGGTGTTCAGATTTATGGGGGTGGGTTGTGGCACACATGGTTTGATCGGGACTTAACACTTGCAGGACGGGTGATTCTGTTTCTTTTGTTCCTCGACTTGTTCGAATTTTGGAGCCCATATTGTCAACTCTTAGAAAGCCCGAATCTTTATCAGAGCAACAGTATTGGGGAGCTTTGTTGTGTTCACATGTATCATTTTCTTTGTTGAGAATGAATCGAGCTTTGCTGCCAAAACATGTAGCTGCTGTAATAAGGTATCAAAATGATCCACTTAAAGCACTCACAACGTTCAACCAAGTGAAAAGAGAAGATGGTTTCAAGCACACATTGGCAACCTACAAGTGCGTGATTCAGAAGCTTGGACTTCATGGAGAGTTTGAAGCCATGGAGGATGTGCTTGCTGAATTGAGGAAGAATGTGGATAATAAAATGCTTGAAGGGGTTTATATTGGAGTTATGAGGGACTATGGAAGGAAAGGAAAAGTTCAAGAAGCTGTGAATGTGTTTGAAAGGATGGACTTTTATGATTGTGAGCCGTCGGTCCATTCATTTAATGTCATCATGAACATTCTGGTTGAGTATGGTTACTTCAATCAAGCGCACAAAGTATATATGAGGATGAAAGATGTTGGAATCCATCCAGATGTTTATACGCACACAATTAGGATAAAGTCCTTTTGTAGAACCGGCAGGCCGAGTGCTGCCCTAAGGCTGCTTAATAACATGCCTGGCCAGGGATGTGAGTTCAATGCTGTTTCGTATTGTGCTGTGATTGGTGGATTTTATGAAGAAAACTGTCAAATTAAGGCATATGACTTGTTCGACGAAATGCTTAAGAAAGGTATATGCCCTGATATTTTAACATTCAATAAGCTCATTCATGTTCTTTGTAAGAAGGGTTATGTTCAACAAAGTGAAAAACTCTTCAACAAGGTCCTGAAGAGGGGAGTGAGTCCAAATCTGTTCACATTCAATATATTCATTCAGGGTCTTTGTAGAAAAGGTGCAATTGATGAGGCCGCTAGATTATTGGAGAGTATCATATTAGAAGGTCTAACTCCTGATGTAGTTTCATATAACACATTGATTTGTGGCTTATGTAAACATTCGAAGGTAGTCGAAGCAGAGTGTTATTTGCGTAAGATGGTGAATAGTGGGTTTGAGCCCAATGAGTTTACCTATAATACAATTATTAATGGATTTTGCAAAGCAGGTATGATGCAAAATGCTGATAAAATTCTCTGTGATGCATTGTTTAAAGGGTTTGTGCCCGATGAGTTCACATATAGCTCTTTAATTAATGGGCTATGCGATGATGGTGATATGAACCGAGCCATGGCTGTATTTAACGAGGCAGTGGAAAAAGGATTTAAGAATAGCATTATTCTCTATAATACACTCGTAATTAAAAGGTTTATCCCAACAGGGACTTGTTTTGCAGGCCTTGCAGCTGATGAAAGATATGATGGAACATGGTTGTAGGCCTGATATTTGGACTTACAATCTAGTTGTGAATGGGTTATGTAAACTGGGTTGTCTATCTGATGCTAGTGAGCTTTTGAATGATGCTATTGCCAAAGGTTGTATTCCTGATATATTTTCCTTCAATACATTGATTGATGGTTACTGTAAACAACTCAACTTGGACAAAGCCATTGAGATTTTAGACACAATGTTAAGTCGTGGTATAACTCCAGATGTGATTACATATAACACACTCTTAAATGGCCTTTGCAAGGTGAGAAAGCTTGAGAATGTGGTGGACACTTTCAAAGTGATGCTTGAGAAGGGGTGTCTACCGAACATAATTACATATAACATATTGATTGAAAGTTTTTGTAAGGCTCGAAAAGTCAGTGAAGCAATGGGCTCGTTTGAGGAGATGAAAACTAGAGGTTTGACTCCGGATATGGTTACTCTTTGCACCTTGATTTCTGGGTTGTGCAGTAATGAAGAGCTGGATAAAGCATATCAGCTATTTGTGACACTAGAAAAAGAATATAAATTCTCATATTCAACAGCTATATTCAACATAATGATCAGTGCCTTTTGTGAAAAACTAAACATTAGAATGGCAGAGAAGCTGTTTCATAAGATGGGTGTCCATGGCTGTGTTCCAGACAATTACACCTACCGCGTCATGATAGATTCGTACTGCAAAACGGGGACGATTGAGCCTGCACACACTTTTCTCCTGGAAAAGATCAATAAAGGGTTGGTTCCATCATTCACAACCTGTGGAAGGGTTTTGAACTGTCTTTGTGTGAAGCACAGATTGAGTGAGGCAGTGGGTATTATTAAACTTATGGTGCAGAATGGCATTGTTCCTGAAGAAGTGAATTCAATATTTGAAAATGACAAGAGGGAAGTGGCTGCACCTAAAATTGTTGTAGAATATCTAATGAAGAAGTCCCATATCACATACTATAGTTATGAGCTGTTATATGATGGAGTTAGGGATAGAAAGTTGGACAAGAAAAAGGTCAAGAAAAGCCCTTCCATAGGTTCAGAAAAGAGACATTCAAATATTCATAGGCACAGTAAAGGATCTTCATAAATGTCAATTGTATGGATTCTTAATAACTAATGCCTTGCTATTGCTAGTGTTGTCCGATGGTATAAGCTTTCTTTTGGGCGTTTCTGCTTTCTCAACCCTCAATATGCTGATGAACTGAAGTAAAGAAAGCTTGGTAGTGAATTTACGGACAATGTATAAGGATAATTATGCATTTTGCCATTAGAAAATGGAAATGTATAGAGGAACGAGAGAAAGGGATAAAGTTGTACTAACATTAGCTGGAATTCAAAATAGGATATCAATTTTGGCATAAATTGAACACATTTTTATTAGGAAAATTGTATCGAATGGTTGTTTTTATAAAATAATTACAATTGTAGATAAGTTTTAAAAAATTTGCATCCATAATCATTAATACACTCTAATACTGTATTATAAATACTCATTAATTTTTAATATTATATTTTCTTTTTAAAAAAATAAATATATACTTGTTTTGAGTCAGTATCAACCTTGTACTCAATATGGTATAATATACGAGTACAACATAGTGTCAACTTTAAGCTCTGTTTTGAATGATAATTGGACGATGTGAAGCATCATACTCGACTTCAAACATATTTTAATCCAAACCCAAGGTTATTTTCAAACTATCTTACCCGTAATGTAAAAGAACATGGAAATTTGAACCTTCTAAAAAGAACATGGAAATTTAAATCGCATCATAACTTCAAAATTTTGGTAGTCAAAATTATGAGTTCATTTATGATAGCCATCTACTTGAAAATTAATTTAGGATTAGGTGGTTCTCCCGTAAAAATAGTCGATGTATCCCGTAAATTCACATATGTAAAAAAAAATCATAAAATAAGAAACATTTAATGCCGAACTATCAAAGTATTTCATCGAGTTATTCTAGATCGGAATAAGTTATTCGTATATGTGGGGATTTTAACATTATCTCAAAAACCTATAATGAAGTTATTCGTAGGACACTGAAAAAATTCTCGTCCTTTGTAACATTAATAAAGAGACTAACTAATTTAATTGAAGCTTAACGGATATTTCACCTTCTGAATACGAATTGTCATTGTAACATTAATAATCGCAAGTGATATGCAAAGTTCTCAGAAGAAGGAAACATATCTGCAAAAATCAGGAACTTCAGTTTGTGTTATGTGCGATCATCTATTATTTGGCTCTTTACCAATAATACAATGATCACATGATAGAGAAGTCGACATGAAACTTTGGCAATGAAGTTAAACAAAGCAACAAAAGTAGTGAATCTTTTTTCCACTGAGAGTGGGAATGAAGAAAAAAACATTGGTAAATCCAATGGTTCACTATAACAAGGTATGGTCAACCGTGCCATAAACCATTACGCTCAAGTAGTAGTAGAGATTGGAAATAAAAAAAAGCTTTTAGGGCTTAGCCTTGCATGTTTAGGACCTCTTAATAAGCCTTGGTAAAGAAATCTTGCTTTCCATAGAGACCGAAACATTTTCATTTTTTTTTTTTTTGTTTAGTTGAGAGTGCCAAGCTTTGTGCATTGGCTTTGAAATAAAAATACAAGGCAAGACATTTTGTGTCATTGTTTGTGTTATCTACAAACTTCAATTACTTTCTTCTTGAGATTTTCAGTCGTTCTGTTTTTTAACTCGATAAGATATGGCAAAATAAGAAAACTCTAATTAAAGTTTAAAATACTTCTGTTTAATTTTTAAGTATTTTTAGATGAGGTAGAGCCATCAACTAATTCTAGGAATCTCGCATTCAAGTTTTCACTCGGGGGTTTGATGCACCACAAAGTCTACGTACACAATAACAAGCACGTATCAAGTACAAAATACAATATGGGCGATGACAGTACACTAGATGTATAGATACATTCCATAACATACTATATACAAAAAATAAAAAAAAACGATTCTAGCTAACTCACGTAGCATATGACATTTTACAAGGTAAAATTGATTTTTTTTTAATTCAACCGGGGGTTTAATACACCACACACCAAGATTCAAGTGCTTTATACAACACACACATGAACACAATAAACAAGCACAAAGTATAGATTATAGTGTGGACGATGACAATAAACTAGATATAAAGATACACTCCCTAATATATCATATAGGGACAACATAAAATGGTCGTAGCTAACTCACATATCATATAACATAAAATAGTCGGTATTAATTTTATGTGAAGGTTGACTAACCCAGGGTTACATAGTCATTTTAGTCGGTTAAATCAATTAATTTTTTTTAAAAATATAATCTTACGACCTTATAATTTGACATGGCATTTTGTATGTTCTATTTTCACAAAAAAAAAAAAAAAAAAAAATCTAACTCTACCAAAAGAAGTACGCTCCAGATGTATGTTAATAATTAATATGATATAAATTTGTTGACTTTAATAATTAAAAAAATCGCTATTATTTATATATATATAAATTCCTTCGGGGCTGTTTGTTTGACATATTTCAGTAGTAGTTAATATTATGATTTATCAATTCCTTCTCAAAAACTTACATCCAAACGAGTTTTTATTAACTCCTCATTTTTACTTTTAAAAATAACTCTCATTTTTATCAACAAAAAAATCTTTAACATTTTATTATAAGATAATAATAATAATTTATTTCAAAAGAATAATAATTATTATTGGAAACATTGTTTCTAACATTTTTTTCCTGTTAAGAAAGTTTTTGAAACTTTTTTAAAATTGATGATTTAAAAAAAATTAACAGTAAGACATTGACATTTCTAGAAGTTCAAGAATACTTTTAAAACTTTTAAAAGTTCTGGGGCATGTTTGACACGAACTTCATAATTCAATGGTATGTTTTATAATTTAGCCTTAATTCTAATTAAATTTTATAAATATATATATATATATATATATATATATATAATTTTAAATAAAAATAAATAATACTCAATCTTTTTTGAATAATTAAATTTTTTATTTTTAAAATAAAATATATAAAATGTCAACGAAAAAATAATTATTATTTTAATCTGAAAATTTAATTTTGAAAATCTCGTTTCTGGAGTCATTACAATAACTTATTTAGATGTAACTCTTTTAAGATCGATTGAAAAACTTATTTTGAAAATCTAATTAAAAATCTTCATCCAAACATCCCCTCGTTCTTTTGGATTTGATCATTTTTTAATGCGCACCAGGCCGGAGCGTTGTCAGCCATACACGTGTTCCTTTTGCCAAGTGTCAGGATTGCTTGGCATTTGTAGCTTTGCAGAGATTGACAAATGGGCACATATCACCATTTATTATTTATCCATAATTAGTTATTGTTACGTGGCACAGTTTAAGTGGCATCCTCGAGGAGCTTCAAATAATTTTTAGTCACACGTGGCACCTCCGTAAAGACTTTGCTCTAGAAGACCTAACACTGTTCTGCGCTGAGTAGTACATATGATACGAAATTACACCTCATTCGTACACGTGGCACCAGCGTCCACGCCGCCGGCTGTTTAAATGCAAATTAATTTACTCACCATTTATTCTACACAATGAGCTCTTGGAGAACATTTCCATCCATGGTTTAAATTTTTATAAATTGGGCATCCATTATTATTATTATTATTTTTTGTAGAAAATTTTGCAAGATTAGTCAAATCTACAAAATAATTATAAATATGCTTATTTTTAAAAAAATTAACAAATATAATTATTGAATATTAATAAAAAATATTATATTAATGGATATTTATAACGTATAATACTATATTGGTGAACTTTTATAATACCATATTAAAATGTATTAATGATTATAAATATAAATATTGTAAAATTTAATTATATTAATAATTATTTTGTGAAAGCAACTCATTTAGTAAATTATTATTTTTTCTGTAAAGAAACAATTAGACTAAAAAAATTTTAAATGTAAAAAATGGTGCAATTTGTTATATATATATATATATTATTTGTTCTTAAAATATTATTAATCTAACAAAATTTTAAAATTGCCCCTTTTTTTGAAAAAGGGACACGAGAAATTTATCAAGAATAGAGAGGAAAAAAGAATAAGAAAGAATAGAAAACGAGAGAAGGGAGAAAAAGTACAGGAGAGAGAAAAGTATGCAATTGTTTACAATCACAATAATAGACTAATTGTTGAAATGCTTGGACTTAAAAGCACCATTCCGCACAAGAATAATTTTTTCCCAATTAAAATTGCTCTTAGTTATCTTTTATGAACGTTTCAAATTTTCTTTTCAAATATATAATCATTTTCTATAATTGATGAAAAAAAACATGGTGTCATGCTAATCTAAATTGAAAATTTGAATCCTAACCCAATTTTAAGTCACCGTTGTAACCGAGTTAATATCAACGTCGTTCGGGTTCAAGAATCAATATTTGTCCCCCATTTATCAATATGTACTTAAAAAAAAGAGTCACCGTTGTATTACAGATCTCTATTTATTTTATTCTTTTATTGAAATTCTATAATAGTAAAATTATAAATATAGTTTTGAAATATTTATAAAATAAAAAAATTAATAATAAAACTTTTGAAAAAAGAAAACTATTTTTAACCAAAGAGATAGTTTAGGTGTATTTTATCGTGTTTAATTTTAGCCTATTAAAATATTTCATTTTTATTTATCTAAAAATTATAAAGATTTATTAATTCATTCAAATTTTTGCAATTTTTTCTGTCTAAATATATATAATTTTCAGAACTATTCATCCACATATACATTTTATGGGTAAAGATATTAATATCAAAAGGATTAATGATCTAATAGTTTTATTGTTCGGTGGTAATGTAATTCAATACTACAGTTATAGGTTCGATAAAAAACAGTATTTTGATATTAAATAACGGATAGGTTCGATCAAAAACAGTATTTTGATATTAAATAACGGTGTCTATGTAGGGTTTGTTAGTTTCCTCCTTCCGAATATTTTTATCAAATTATAAAAATATTTCCAAAATTGGTATGTTAATGAGATTTTGAATTATTCACAATGATAGTTCCTTTTCTTATGTGGGGAATGCATAGTTATTTTTAATTTAGTCTTCTTATAATTTATAAGGATAATATTGATAGTTAAAATAATAATTGGGCCTTTATAAATTAAACATATAGATATTGAGAGTTGTGTGGATGCATGGAAAAGGAAGGTGTGCAAATAGTCAAAGAAAGGATGTGGGCATAATCAAAATTATATCGAGGGTCACATCTAAGTGGTTAGAATAACAAGTTTTGATGACTTAAATGCAACCACATTCATATTATAACCTAATAATGTTTGCTTCATTTTCTTGTCAATATGATTGGGGTACTGATTTTTATTTGAGAAACTCATTTAAATTTCACATTTTTTACTTCGATTGCATTTTAAATCATTTCTTTTCCGACTAGTGTTTGGATTATTTTAATACTTCTTACTTCCAAATCTTTCTAACCTTATTTATTCCTAACCTCTACACACAACCTTAATGTAAAATGAGGACCAAAATAATAACAGCAATACCAGTCTATTTGTACACATCTCTCTTTTAATGTGAAATGAGGACCAAAATAATTTAAACTTTTTGGTACATATTTGTCTCGGAGTGGAATAGACACACATATATACGACGCGTCGCCTTACTTCTGGATATATCCTATCGGCTTTCTCTACCCAATAAATGATAATAAAGTTAATTAGTTATCCTAAAATACTGTTTCAAAAAGAATTATTCTGAACTTCTAAAAAAACAATTATTAAGAAATATGAGAAAAACTTACCTACACATGAATGTGTAGGTAACCCCAACTTATATATATATGTGGTAAATTTAGAGTTACAAAAATTTCTTTCAAACAAAAAGGACATAAATTTTTTTTATTTGTGTGGCATTAATTGTGTCACATATGTAATGAGTTGGGCATACCTACACATTTATATGTAGGTAAGTTTTTCTCAAGAAATATGGTTTATAAGAGCATATTCCCCATGTAAAAATTTATAATCTAAGGTTTAAATACTCACAAAAGATGATGTAAAAGAAATCTCAAAAAAGGGGTGAAAAATATCTTTTTAATAATTCTAAAAAAATTATCTCTCTTTCTAATCTCTAGATTAAATTTTTTGTTTAATTCTTACTTTTTTTTTTTAGTATAAACTTATAAAGAAAGCACAACTGTTATTAAGAACTTGTGACCGTCGAGTTGAAATGAATTAACCAACTGCACTGCACTAATGAACCTTGGTATTTAATTCTTACATTTTAATTGAACTAAAAAGTATTAAAAAACTTTTATTCATAATAATTCAATAGAACTCAATTTATTTTAGGGAAATTTACACTATTGGTTGAATTAAATAAATAATTACAAATATGATTATTTCTTTAAAAAATTTAGAAATTATAATTATAGGATATTATTAATAATAATATCATATTAATTTTACATAATATTGTATTAGTATATAATAATGTATTAATAATACATAATAATTATGTATTAATAATATATAATATTTATATTAATGAATATTAATAATATAATATTAAACCGTATTAGTGAGTAAATATTTTTAAATTTGATTACATTTGTAATTATTTTATTAAAATAGGTCATCAATTACTAGTTTCGTTTATTTTATTTTTTTTAGTCCAAATCAAGTAAGGGGGATCACACAAATTTTATATCGAGAATACCATTTCTCTCGAATTGTAATTAAATATCAATTTTAAGGATCAAACTCGTATTAGTATTGAAGTAGATTATCAACAAACAAATGAAACCAACCCATCATTTTGATAATAAAATGTTTTTTTTAGTATATATTGAAAAAGAGAGGATAAATACCGATTCTCGAGATCGAACTGTGATGCTGGTATTAAACTAGTTTAGTTCCAAACAATAAAACTATTGCGTCACATATTCATTCATCATGTTGATTTTATTTTTTTCAATTCATGTAAAATATTCAACAAGTTGGTTACAGATTTCAAATCCACGAAAGACAATTAGAATTTGACAAATTCATCGATTAAGATTTTCAACTGATTTATCTTTAAAGTTACATCAAAGTCTCGAATGTAGGAAACTTTTTTTTTTTTTGAACAAAATGTAGGAATCATTTTGATATTGATTTACAAGATGAAAAAAAGAAAAAGACGTTTTCCAAAAAATCAAAAACAAAAAAGACTAAATTAAAACTAAAGCAAAAAAGAAAAATAAAGAATAATTTGATTTTGAGATATATCTAATAATAATAATATTATTATTATTATTACTACTACTATCATTGTCATTATTATTATTATATATTTAGATAAAAATTATTATAAGTAGTAAATTTTAACATTCTAGTTTATTTTTGATAATTTTTCAAAAATATTTTATACAAAGCAAAATTTTACAACTTTTATTATTTCCATCATTTTTACTTTTTTTTAAAATACGTTTCCACCACTTTTACTTGAATTGTTTTTAATTAATTTAATTTCATTGAAATGATTTGAAAACTTAAATATCATAATTATAACACATTTATAACACATTTTTGTTATGTTGACATTTGTAACACATCAATCTCATATTTTGATAACATGATATGATATACTTAATTAGAATAGTGGTAAAATATATATAGAGAGAGAGAATAGTGTTCTCTGGATGTTAAAACTTAATGGACGGTGAGTTTGTTGCCACGTAAACTAATGAAATCCATATCACCATTACTCTAACGAACGTCCCCACGTGTCATTAAAATCAAAAGACGCGAACCAAACAAGCCTATAACTTATTTATTTTATTATTTTTTGAAAACAACCAAACAAGCTTTCTTTTGTACTTCTCTCATTTTTAATTTCCACATGAATTTTATGTTCCATTCATTTAATATATGCCCAATTTTCTTCCCATGTATATCAATTATTGAGATTAACAATACACCTAATCTTTCTACTTTCATCAAATTAATTAATTAGTCTAAGAATTTAGTATATAATCACTTAATCCATATGGTTTTAAATTTGTAATCATTTGACCTCTCTATTAAAAAAAAAAAACTGTAACAATTTAATTTTTTTTGTTATGGAAATCTCATTGAAATAAAACTAGGATTTTGACGTACCAACTACACTAACTTGTCATCTTTTGTCGGCACACATATGCCATTTATTGAAATATCCAATTCTAATCAATAAAATTGAATCGCCGAAAATTCAGATAAAAATGAATTTTTGTTCCTGATTTGATTTAGTCGACGATAAATATGTAAAATATTATGATTTTAATTTACAAAAATTAACTACCTAAGAATTAATTTTGGATTTTTTTTATAACTAAATATAATAAAGTGAGACAATCTATCCCTTCAAAATAGTTTAAATATGTATGAACAAGTAACAACACTTATGAATAGTCAACAAGAATAGTAATAGACCTGATAACCAAGAGATCTTAGATTCGAGATTTCTAATCCCCAATTATTATAATCTCAAAGAAAAAAACACGAATCAATATTTAAAAAAAGAGTTTGTTTAATCAACTTAATCTAGAGAAGTACTAGTACTGAACTAAATTAATACAAATTTATTACTTTCGTGAATGTGAGCATTTATTATTTACTAGAATTTTTAGGCACGCGATAATTTTTTAAATAATAAATTATATATATTTAATAAAATATTTCAATTGAGTGCAATAAATAATATATATATTTATTTATTTATAAATTGTTTCATATATCTTTTCCATAAATTTAAATCATCAAATAATAATTTCAATATAAATTAAATTTTATAAATATTTTTTCACATTAATTAAAATTAATGTTAAAAAACGGTTAATATTTTATTTTGAACTTGTTATTATTTATAAAATAAAATAAATAAAATTTATGGCATTAAAATTAAATTTTGTCTGTGATTTTTAAAAATAAATACTCTTTAGTTTTTCTCAATTTATCTACTAATAGACCAATTATTATTGAATTATATAGAATTTATAAGAGTTATATCATAATTATAATTATAAATATAAATAAGCTAAATATATTTATTAGTATAAATCTATGAACTTACCTTTAACTCAAATGATAATTTTATCGTTCTTCAAATAAAAATTTCCACATCTCCACAATTAAGTTACAAAAGATCCTACAAAAATTATTGCAACGAAAAAAAGTTAGATAAAAGTTAAGTAAATAATCAACAAAAATAAGATAACTAAATTTTTTATTATAAAATAAAAAGAAACCAAGAAAGGTAACCGTAAGCAAAGAGAAAGTTTCAAATGTTTGTAAACAAAATATAGAGAACATAATAATAGTAGGAAATCATTATTACCAAACTTTTGAAAATGAATTCATGCACTTTAGCCTCAGTCTTCAAACATTTTTTTCAAGATCTACAAGTCTTTTTTTGAAAGGCAACCATTATGCAAAAGAAATTCTACAAAAATTATTGCAACAAAAGAAAAATTAGATGAAAGTTAAGCTACATAATCCAAAAAAAAATAAGATAAATTATTATTAAAAAAAAAAAGTAAAGTAAATCCAAGCAAAAAAAATGTTCTTGTAAACAAGATGTAGAGAACTATTTATAGGATTAAAAAATTTAATTTATTATTTTAATTATAATATAAAATGCCAAATAAAATCTGAAATTTGGTAAAGATATCGAAAATTTAAATGATATTGAAAATATTTTCACATGATAGTTGAAATCTCTTATCTTCGACATAAAATCTATGAGATTTGATAAAAATATTTTATTTTCTATGGATGAAAATCTAAATGATATTTTAAATATTTTCTACATTATTTATATTTAATTTTTCTTATATTTCAATAAATGACATGTCAATAATTTAGAGTATGACTTAAGGGTAAAGTTGTCCAAAAATGATTTTCCCCTTAAGCCAATGTAGTTTGATTATTTTAGAGAAAGTAGCTTCTATCCTTTCCCTTTTACACATTCTATATGTGAGAAAGAGATGAACAAACTGTTATTTACGATAAAATGAATAATTATCTCTATTTGAGGTGCAAAAAATTTGAGGTAACAGTTAAATGTGAATATGTATAGAGGGCTAAGAATAACTTATGAAAAACAAAATAATAAAAATGAATAGTTATAATGATTTTTTTACATGGAGAATGAAATGCAATATGTATGGATTATAAAAGAATTATTTCTCATAATCCTTTTCATTATTCATGTCTAAACCTCCCTTTTTTTTCTTTTTCTTTTTTTGTTGAAGATATGGGAGAAGAGAAGTTGAAAAGGCCTAAATTTTGCGGGTGTGTTTGGCCAGTTTATGTAAACGGTTGGGTTGCTTATAATAACCCAACTGATATTTGTTCTATCGTTTATTATAAACAGTGGTTATCTAAACCTACTTGTTCGTTTATCTAAACCTTATAAACAGTGGTTACCTTATATATATATATATATATATATATATATATATATATATATATTACTTTTTGTTACATAACTAGTTCTTCAGTTGATCATAATTCTTGTTATGATAACTTTCTCCTCAAATATCTTTTGTAATAATCTACCGTTTATCATAACATTTCATTTACCATAACTAAACCAGTGCTCCAAACATGAAGAGAAACAGCGGCACTCTCTAGAAATGAGGTTTAAAATTCCTTTATGAATTCCGAAACACAAAAAGACAATTTCACTGATCTAAGGTAGTCAATTCTGGCATGAACTAGGGGTTTTTTTTTTTTCGTTTAATGTACATGCCAGCACAGTACCCACATTGAATGCAATTCGGCCTTAAGAGAGAGAGAGAGAGTTGACTTTTTGGTATGAAAGAGTAAATGTGAATTGCTGTAGGGTTTGACTCCTTTTAGTAATCATGAGTCACACAATAACTCTCTTCTCAATGTCTCTGTTTGAATATATATATATTATATAAACACACCCTGAATTTAGGTTTCATTTCAATTCAACACACAAACATATGAATGAGCCTTTACATATCATAGAGGGAGAGAGAGAGAAATTTAGAAGAAAAAGATATCATCTTTATATATTATATGATATGGGAAGGGCTCCTTGGTGTGAGAAAGTGGGTGTGAAGAAAGGGCCATGGACTCCTGAGGAAGATATCATCTTGGTTTCTTACATTCAACAAAATGGCCCTTCCAATTGGAGATCCATTCCCACAAATACTGGTCATCTTCATTCATTTATTTCATTTCTCTCATTCATATTATTCTTTACCTCTCTTGTTACAATTTCAAATGCCCTTAATTCTTCTAATTAAATATGTTCTCTTTATTTTCAGGTTTGTTAAGATGCAGTAAGAGCTGTAGACTGAGATGGACTAATTACCTCCGGCCAGGTATCAAGCGTGGAAACTTCACTCATCATGAAGAGAACTTGATTATTCACCTTCAAGCTCTTTTGGGCAACAGGTAATTCTAATCCAATTTCTTATTCTCTCCATTTTGAGATTTGTTCCATTTTGATCCCTGAACTTTCAAATGTCAAATTTTGGATCATTTACTTTGTTGTTTGGTCCAATTTTGGTCTATTGACTTTGCTGATTGTCCATTTTTTATCTTTTGACCTATGTCCAAATTTAGCTCCTAAACTATCAAAAAAGTTTAAAAATGGTCATTTAGTCTGATGAATTTTTTCTCACTCTTAAATTGTCATGTTTTTTCTTTCTAAAAATTTTATCTCTCTTAAATCCACATCTCTAGTCTTTTTTCATTTGACTAAATGACCATTTTTTAACCTTTTTTTTTATAGTTTAAGGACTAAATTTGAAAACATTTGAAAGTTGAGGGACAAAAATTATATAAATAACAAAGTCAATGGACCAAAATTTGACATTTGAAAGTTGAGAGACCAAAATTGGGCAAACAACAAAGTCAAGAGACTAAAATTAAACATTTGAAAATCTAGAGACCAAAATGGAACAAATTGAAAGACCAAAATGATATTTTAACATTTTTTTTTTAATAATAATATGCTTATGGTGGGTGGTGTTGTGCAGATGGGCCGCGATAGCATCGTACCTTCCACAAAGAACAGACAACGACATAAAAAACTACTGGAACACGCACTTGAAAAAGAAGGCGAGGAAGCATCCATCTGGCTCAGAAAGTGCATTGATCACAAGGGGGCAGTGGGAAAGAAGGCTTCAAACAGACATTCACACAGCCAAAAGAGACCTTTGTGAAGCCCTTTCCCTTCACAAGCCCCAACCAATACAAACTTCATCAACTAATTACTATGCATCAAGTGCTGAAAATATAGCCAAGTTGCTTCAGAATTGGATGAGCAATAAATCACCAAAATCATCACAAAGTGAGGGATCACAAAGTGCAACAAGTTACAACCACTCCCCAGACCCCAGTTTGGATGGTTCCAGCTTGCTCAATTTCAACAACAATAATAACTATTCTTCAACAACCTCACCAGAAAATTATGATCAACTTCCTCTTACTTTTTTGGAGAATTGGCTGTTCGATGATGGAGATTATGGTGATGACATAATTACTCTGTCACTACAACCTGAAACTGATGGCTCACTTTAATTATGTAATAGTTAACTTTGTGTGCTTAATTTATCAAACGTCCTTAAGGAGTGTCTTTGCTTTGTAGAGCTTTACTTTCTTGGGGACTCAAACACTTTATAACACTAGATTACTGTTAAGGGTAAAAAGAAAAGTGTAAATTAGTTGGTAAAAATAAACTTTCGAAAGATTTGGGTGGAACTTTGGTTGCACCTCCATACATGTTGTCGTTGAAGTGATACTTTAAGAATCATAAATTTCTTTTTTCTTAAAAAAAAATTCTTTATATTTATAAGAGAGTTTTTTTTGTGACTCTTAAAGCGACTGCATGTGTGGGAGTGCAGTCAAATCTGGCTCATAAATATATATTTCACATGCACATGAATTATTGTGCTATATATATATATATGGGGTAGAAGCTTCTTATGAACTATCGATTTTTTCTCTTTTATTTGGTGGTCCCAATCAAGTTTGTGAAGTATATTTTAAAGTTGATGTTTTAGAACGTACTACACATCTTATGAATTTTGATTGTCTTTTTCACCATGTGTGAACCTTAAATTTCGACAGAAAACGAATAAAAAACTATATTTTTCTATATTGAAAATAGTGAAAAGATAACATGATAAATAGAAATTAAATGTGAGGTCAATAATTCATTAAGGTGATAAATTGAGTAGATTAGCATCCTGTCTCACTTTTTAAATGGAAGAATTATTAGGATCGTATTAATGTTAGCTATTTAGCTTCTTCATGACCTGTAGAAATGATAAGATTTTTTTTTTTTTTTTTTTTGAATACATAAGATCTTATTAATTAAGGTGGGGCAATGCAACCTAAATTATTAAAACTTTGGCGACATCCAATAAGACAATTAAATACTTTAAAGCAAAAATTGTAGTTTCAGTTTTCAACGTCTAGTTGTTATTTTTTTTTTTGAAATCAACGTCTAGTTGTTAATTAATATGTATAACATTATAAAAGAAAAGAAAATGTCTCAATTCCCATATATTACAAATTTATAAATAGACATGCACGAATGATGCTCTGGCTATGTGAATTTGGTAATAGATTTTGTCCCCTGTTATAATTGATCATGTCCGTGTTAGTCCAAGACATCAAGAAACATTTAACCACATTAAAAATTCATATTATATATACTTCAAGAATTCATTTATGAATGCACATAAATGCATATAATAAAAATTTTGATGAGTAAACTCTTTGATCAACTGAAAGGCGGGTTGGTAAGGTATTGGTTTCGCTGTTTGGTGGTAATCAAATTTAACACCACGGGTAGTTGCGTGCAAGGCAAGAAAAAAAAATCCGCCTAAATTGCTTTAACAAACGAAACTGACATCGATTTTAAGCTGAATCCAAATTTATTGGATGATTCGGTTTTAAAATACTGAATAATTTTCATCAGTTTCAATTTTTAATGAATTGATATCGAAAATAACCCAAGTCAATCAATAATATATATAATAAAGTAAGAAGTAAAAAAAATAGAAGTTTATTGTGCTTCAAGTGGCTTGTGTTTCACTGAGTTTTAATTTTAGCCTGTATTTTTAGTATTTTGTTGTTACCAAGGGATGATGCATCGGTTGAAAGTTTAAATTTTGAGGGTGTACTACCCTAAGGTCTCAAGTTCGACACTAGGTATTGTAGACGATTCTCTAGTTTCAACTAAAAAAAACAATGGTAGAAGTAAAGAGTCTAAAAACTGGCAATTTTTTTTGGATTAGTTTACTAGTTTGTGGTTTCATTCTCCCAAATTTATACTAAAACACAAAAACATATGTATGATCTCACAGCAAATTTATAACATATAATAATCTGTTTGAATATATAATAGCAATGGAACTTGAATTCATGATTATAAATTGGGAACATGACACATATTCAGTATTAATGGTAAGAGAGTAAGAACATAAATTGTTGCAAATTAAGGATAGATTGTTTAGGCTGGTTGAAAGTTTAGACACACACCAAATGGGTCAATAACGTAATAGTTTCATTGTTTGGTTCTAAACCAGTTCAACATCAGCGCCACATGTTCGATTCTTAGAATTGATATTTGTCCTCTTTCTTCGATATGTACTAAAAAAAAAAATTTAGACACACAAACAGGTGATAGGTAGGCAGAAAGGGAAAAAACATTAATGGAAAAGGTAGTGAATGAGAACATTATTTTTCACGAGGGAATGTCATCTATCCATTCATCCCATGTCTCTTTCCCAACCTAATTAATTTGAACTCAAACATTAACAACATATTCCCTAAAACCGCTTGTGTTTCTATGGATCAGAAAATTACCTTGAAAATCTGCAAACACCTAATTTTCAACTCTCTCAAACCCATTAATTGCATTTTGTTTACCCTTTTTCAATTCTAGAAAATACAAAAAGGACAATTATATATGGAAGATTATAAACCATTTTCACACACATAATATGCATATATATAAATGAAAAGGGATGATTTGGATTAGGTTTTTTTATTGATTAGGCCAACTATAAAGTCAATCTGTCAATTTATCACAATTATCGAGATGTGGGCATATTTCAAAATTTAATCATTCTTAATATAAACTTCGATTTGGTTTTCTTTAACAATGTCAACGACTGCGGCAACCTTTTTTATATTCGCCTTCTTAGTTTGTTTTTAATACAACAAAACATCTAAATATTGGAAAGAAAATATATATATATATATATATATATATATATATATTGTTAATTTAAATACTACTCTATTTTATACAATTTTACCAACAAAAATATAATTCTAATTCAAAATCTCTTCTCTTGAATCATACAAATATTCCATGTTATCTTAATTTTAGTTTATTTTAATTAGTTTTTCTACTTTAGAAACATCAATTTAGATTTCTATAATTTTAATTTCTAATTGTAACATTTTTAGATCCTTTTTAAACGGTGTAACTTAAGGATAATTAATATATATCATCCATTAAAAAGTCAGTAATTATTTTTTTCTTCTTCTTAAATAGTAATACTATTTATTGAACTATAAAAATTCTCAATTAAATATATTTACTTGGAAAGTAGCAATTTTAACCTTAAAAACTATATACAAAACCAAAGTGAATTCTTACAAATTAATTATGATTATATTTTAAGTAAAAGTCTACTCCCAAAAAGAACTATTGTTTAGGAACATATAATATACTAATAATAAGGAGTTCTATGGTTGAATCCTTCCAATTCCCTATTTTAACAATATAAAAAAAGAGTAAAAAGTTTGCTTATCAATATGATGTTGTATAGAAACTGCAATTGTAAAAATGAGTTAAAAATTATAGGATGAAAATGATCAATTTTTTAAAATTTAGGAATTAAAAATAATTTGTAAGTTAACAGCTAAAATAAACAAAATTGGAGAATAAATGAAATTTGTAGGCTCCGTTTGATAACCATTTGGTTTTTTTGTTTTTGGTTTTTGAAATTTAAGTTATTTTTACTCAAATTTTCTACCATGTATTCCATTTTTCCTAATATGTATTCATTCCTTAAGAAAAGTAGGTGAATGCTAACCAAATTTCAAAAACAAAAACAAACTTTTGAAAACTTTTTTTTTTCTTTTTCAAATTTTGGTTTGGTTTCTAAATAATATAGGTAGGATGCAGATATCCAAGTATAAAAATACACATGGTAAGGTAGGTATTGTAGGTTTAAATTTCAAAAATAAAAACTAAAAACAAAATAGTTATCAAATGGGACAGTAAGTTATGGTTTATTTTTTAAAATTTTATGTTAGTTTGTTATTGTGGATCATATGAACACAAGCCATATTTTAAAGTTTCGTGATGTGTTATGGAATTTGTGGTTCAGATTTCAAAATCAGATAAGAATATGAAACGCTGGAAAATTGGGAGCATTTGTCTTTACAGCAGGCCGTCCCATTCGGTCCGTGTGTGTGTTGTGCAAAAAACCTTTTTCTTTCTCATTTTTAACTTTGCCTTACATGCTACAAATCAACCATATATAAATCATAACATAATTATGATAGTTTATAAACTCAAATTATCATTATTCCAAATTCAGATCAAACTTCTTTTCTCGGTTTGTATCATTATCATATTCTGCCAATAGAGCAATAGCTTAAGTGGCATTGATATACATCTAAACCCTAAACCCACCCCCCAATTAATGTAATCTAAAAAAAAAATATATATATATATATCATATTCTAAAACGATAATTTCCTTATTTGAGTTGAGTCCAACCTTTGCATAAATCGGTCAAAGTAAATATAGTTAGATGGTGTTATTCTAATGTACTACCCACTATAAAGTTGACGATTTGGAATTCTTCATATTCATATGTAAAATAAAAAATTCTATTGAACTAAAGACAACCTACACACAAATCAAATATATGCAAGTTCCTTTTTTCTTGACTTTAAAACCATTACAAACTCTTACATTAAGTATGCAACTTATGTATGAATAAATATTGCTGCAACCGAGAGTGGCGCAATTGGTTATCTTGTACTCCACGTTCAGAGTTCGAGCTCGAAAATCAATATTATATCTTACAAATTGAGGAAAGGGGGATTACAAATATCGATTTCAAGATGGAAATGAATTAATATCGCTCCAATGACCTATTCGATTATCTTGGGATTGTTAAACGACTAGTGAGCAAATATATTCTGAAAAAGTGAACATTTTTTTTTTTTGAAAAGGAAAAAAAAAAAGTGAACATTTAATAAAGGTATATCTTTGAAAGGCTTACCAAGGTAAGGCCTTCGTGCTTTCAGAAAAAGAAAAAAGAAAAGGTAAGGCCTTCGTTCTTTTCACTAATAATGTTATGGACCGCAGCCCATATAGATTAGTTTGTTGGACTCACTCACATGCACGAGCCACAATTTCAATTGTTGTGATAAGAGAAACTTGTAAGTAGTGAAATACAGAAAATAATTATAAAAATAATTATTTTTACAATAATTAACAATTATAGTTATGAGTATTAATAATACTTTTTATACTGTTGTATTATTAACACATAATACAATATTGATGAATATTTATAATACATACCGAATGGGTGGCTGACACAGTTGGTTATTTAGATTGGTGTTAATCCACTTCAACTCTACGATTAGAGTTTTGAGCCCAAAAATTGGTATTTGGTTCACATATTATATGAGAGTAGTGGTGCTCTCAAAGCTAGTATCTATATTTCTTTGAAAATTTTAATTTCAACTCTTATGCATTTTCGGTGTGATGCATTATTCTATATAAAAACCACTTAAGTGGCCTCATCAGAAGATTGCATCTACATTACTAACCTAGGCATACCATTAGTTTGAGGAGTAAGCCATGTACATTACTGACAAAATTACCATGGAAATAAAGCAAAAACCATGCATAAACAAAAGGTGAAACAAAAGCCATTTCAAGTTTAATGGAATGGTTGGGCTTACCAGCATACTAGTTGGGCTGCCCTCTATTAAGGAATTTATCATTCAATATTTTATTCTTTATCTGTTAAGATCTTCCTGTAAATCCTGTAACAACAATTAGTTATTTTTCATGTATATTTGGCTCATGCCTTTATAAATAGGCTAATTGTAATCCTTGAAAATATGAGAAAAATATCATCCTGATTTATATTTCTTTTTGGTATCAGAGCAGTAGACCCAGGTCTTTTTTTTTTTTTCCTCTAATGGCTTCCTCATCCTCTAGCCCTCTCAATAGTGTTGCATCAACCCCACACTATTTGCTATCAAATATTTGCAATCTTATTCCAATCCGACTTGATTCCACAAATTATATATAATGGAAGGTTCAAATTACTGCAATTTTAAAAGCTCATGCTTTGTTTGGACACATTGATGGCACAATCATCCAACCCAGTGAAGAAAGTGCAGACTATTTACCATGGCAATATAGAGATCAAGCATCGATAACATTAATCAATGCAACCTTGTCACCTTCAGCATTTTGTCATGTCACCTCTACAACCACAGCTAGTGAATTATGGGAATCATTGAAATCCAGGTACTCTTCAAAATCACGTTCTAATATTTTGGCCTTACGATCTGCTTTATATACTGTTCAGAAATTGCATTCTGAGACCGTTGACCAATTTTCAAGACGAGTAAAGGATATTGTTGACAAATTGGCTGCTGCATTTATTACTATTGATGATGAAGAAACATTGCTTCACATCTTAAATGGTCTCCTGTCTGAATATGGACCCTTCAGAACGTCAATACGAATTAGGAACACCCCAATTACCTTGGGAGAACTCGAAGTATTGCTTGATGCAGAAGAAAAATGTATAAACAAATATGTACCCACTATCGAAATCACCCCTACCGCAATGGCGGCGATGTCTAGCCGCAACTTCACCAATGGAGGTGGAAACAACCATAGATCCGACAACCAGCGGGGGGTTCTCAGGCGTTGGTAGTGCAAATCCTAGGGCGAATAAATTCCAATCTCGAGGCTCTGGACGTACAAATGGGAATTTAACATCTTGGGGCTCCAATCGGAATTCACACCAAAATAATTCTGGTCATTTCCAAAATGGATCTCATTTCCAACCTGCAACAAATAGGCCATCTCATTTCCAAGCCCTACATAAGGAGTATTCCCTTACCTATTTCCATTGGACTATTAAAGTTATTTTTTTCTTTAAAAAAAATATAAGTTGAGAGATGGGACCACAAACCTTCAAGGAGGGTACAACTGCTCTCAAATAATTGAGAGTCATGCACCAATTTTAGGTATCGAATTAGTAATCATGTTATTGAATTGGATTTTTACCAAACCATGAAATTATTAGGCAACCGATCCTTTCAGTCATTCAACTATATAGAAATAAACCAACAAACAAAAAGGTAATGGATTGACGTAGATATCCAACTGATTTTGTCTATTAACCCTACCAAAAAAACAAAAGCTTTTTTTAATCTTTCTGCAAGGGTTAGAAGAGGAAGTGGGGTTTATATATATATATATATATATATATATATATATATATATATATATATATATATATATATATATATATATATATATAATATTTAATGGGGTGAGAAATTGAGGGGCCTAAAAAGAGAAGAAGCTTAATGAAGAAACAACACTTTCTTATATTAAGTGTATGGAGACCTAAAATTCCAAGGGAGTGGGGCACTCCCAATGACTATGATTAAGTGGGTGGTTGCTTTGTCCTCTCAATTGTGGAAGCAAAGAGGGATTAGTTTCAATAGCCAAAATCTTACCAATTTTTGAGGGCCCTATTATTAGCTCACCAACAATATGAGCCCATCATTCATAATAATAATAATAATCTTATTAGGGGGATTCAAAGGACAAGTTTTTCTTTTGATTGATGGCAATTGATGCCCTAAATTGGGCCTCCCTCCTCATCTATTCATTAACCCCAGATGCTTTTTGTCTACTTTCCCATTATTCTCAAACATCATACAACACACATTTCAACAACCTTGTTAATTTTTGCTTATAAATCATAAAACACCCACTTTGATATTCGTATATTTTTCCACTTATGAATGTGCAAAAATTTTGAAACTTGAGCTTTTTTGTCTCTGTCTTAACTAATATAAAAGCCCTCTAAAAAAATATTTTGTTTGTTAAGGTTAGGGTTTACGAGATACATTTCTCGAAGATTGTAAATGCAAAATTTACAAGTGAATTTAATTATAAAATTTCTTGTTGTCTCCCTCTAAACTATCTAATAACAAAGATGCTCTTGAATATATAATGGTGTCAACTATTAAATCAAATGGTTGTCGTAGACTATTTTAATTTTTTTTTTTTTTAAAAAAAGAAAACTAGTGTTAGAAGCGTATAGTCAATAGAATAGTTAGAATAATAATGATGTTATTCTTCACTTCATGGATTCGATTTTCCATTAAAAAAGAGCAAAGTTGAAGCAAATCAAGAATTAAGGTTATAATCTGTTTGCACTGAGTTTTTTTTAGAGGCATGTGAAATAAAAGGTTGTGATGTTATATTGACAAGGAAGCGAGCCATGGACGTTCCAGGCTGCACAGAATCCATATTTTTGTTTCAAAATTGTCTTTAGAAGCAACCATGACAACAAAAGAGCTTTTTGAGTTAAAAGTTATCCATTTTCCTTTGTTGGCAAGTTTTTTTTTTTTTTGAAACACGGGTAACCATGCCTGCCAGACATTAGAGACATCCTAAATTTTCCAAATTTTATTTTAGTGCCTAAATATTAGAAACGGTTGAGTGCCTTGAATCAATTTTTTAGTTTATATTGGAGGAGGGGAACAAATACCAATTTTCAGGCTCGAACATGCGACGTTAGTGTTAAACTAATTTACAACCAAATAATGAAACTATTGCGCCACACTTATTCGCTAACTGTTGAGTGCCTATCAATTAGTTGACGCCCAAAATAACTTAATACAAGATAAATAGATTAGAAAAAAACTTGTCAACTTCTAAAAAGTACCTTATACATACTTCCACCAATTTGAGAAAATAATAATGTCACAATTATAATTTATCATTTTTTTATTAGTCAAATCATTATATTTTAGATTTTTTTAAATATTTGCTTTTATATATAATTATATATTATTTATGTAGCATACTAAAATTCATACAAATAGTGTAACATACAATTCTCAAGAGTTGTGTAACATACCGAGGGTTAGTGGTGTTAATCCATTTCAACTCCTTGATCACGAGTTTGAGTTTGGAAATCGGTATTCGACTATATGTAACATACACGATAACTCTAGGTGTGTTTGGATCCCTATTTATGTAAACGACTGATTTTGTTATTATAAACGGTGGTTACTTAAATCTGCATACCCGTTTATCTAAATCTTACATCTTTCATCTATCATAATCAAATCGGTACTCCAAACACACCCTATAAATTCCCAAAATTATGGTTTATATTTTTTGTTGTAGGCATTATTGCTAGGCCTAGTAATCAAGGAGAAAGAGAGAAGAAAGATGCAAGGTTATAAATGGAGATTAAAGGAGGATGCTGACTTTTTATGAAAAAAATTCCTTTAACATATTACTCAAATTTTAATTTGCGAAGTTAATCGTAATATCAATCAAATTATTATTTTTTTGATAAAAATATTTTTCAAAACTTTAGAACGAATTAAATAAATTTTTGAAATGTGGTTTGTGTAATTTTTCCTTTAGGAATGTGCATCTTTTTTGTGAAGTACTATATAGAATAATTTATTGTTGGTCTTACATAATAACTTTTGGAATGAGAAGAGTTTGTGGTGTATTGATTTGGTAGATTGATAATATTCCAAGTCAATTTTACTATAAAAAATGAATAACTTTTAGATTATATATATTTTAATTTTAGCCGTGTTTGATAACCATTTAATTTTTTGTTTTAGGTTTTTAATATTTAAGTCTATTTTTACACAAACTTCCTACGATATGATCTACCTTTCCTACAATGTATCAATCTTTCTTTAAAGAAAGTAGGTGGGTGCCAACTAACTTTAAAAAACAAAAACAATTTTTGGAAGCTACTTTTTTTTTTCTTTCTAAATTTTAGTTTGGTTTCTACAAATATAAGTAAGACGTAGATGTACAAGTAACAAAAAATATATGGTAAGATAGTTATTATAGGCTTAATTTCAAAATTCAGAAACAAAAAACGAATTAGTTATCAAATGGAACCTTAGTAATTCAAAAATCTGGGATTAAAAGGAATATGCAGTGTGTAGTTAATATTAGGATCAATATGTGCACCATCATCTTACATGTTTCTAAAATCCTCACTATACCTTGAAACTTCTAAAAATAATGTACATCATTTGGAAAAGCCCTACATGTTTCGTTTTTTCACTTTCTTTTTTAAAAACACCATGGTTTTCACTTTTTTACCCTGTCTCCTTACCCATTATTGTAACCTTTTTTTTTCTTCATTCACATTTGTCTCTCATGCATATAATTTGATATCACTATTCTCACACACATCCATAAGTCCCTCCACATTATATAATTATACCCCTACACAGTTTTTCTCATCCTATAAGTAGGGAAACATACTTCATAATCTCAAACTTGGCAAAAATAGTTTCGAAGTTTTTTTTTAGTGATTGATGATATAATATCTTAAACTTGACAAAAATAGTTTCAAAGTTTTTTTTAGTCCAACAACCATGAGAATAGGGAGATTTGAGGTTTAGATTAATTAAAGGGGATTTTATATAACAAAAAAAAGCAAAATATTTCGATCTATAACACAAAATCAAAATTAATTGATTTGTACTAGAAAATTCAAATTGAATTCTATTAATTAATAAAATTCAATCAATGATAGATTCATTCTATCACTACTTGAGTTTTCTATCAATAATAGAAATTCAAATTGAATTCTATCACTAGTTAAGTGATAGAATTCAATATGTTCCAGATGAATTATTTTAAAAATTCTGTTGCAAATATAATACAGGGATAGAATGTGATGCTGATGTAAATTCTCTTAATTAAAATTTTTGTTTGATAAATTGTTTGATTGACAACCATGTGTAATTGTCCCACTTTCACTTTCAATACGATTGTCAAATAAGCACATGTCGCCGCCCTTATTCTCAATTTCGATTATATATTATGGTGGAGGTACTGAAAAAATTAAAAAGGCTCCTTCACAGAGTCTTTCACTATCAAAATTCCCCCATTTCCTTTTTCAAGTTTAATTAACTTTCCACACCCCTCAATAAATTAAAATATCTACGGTGGTCGTGCAAACCCTCCATGAACAGTCTTTTCTCATCAATAATCTCTATACTTTTTTTTTTTTTTTTTTAATATTTTAATGCTTAGCTTTGCACATAATAACACACATGATAAAGTACACAGCAACCAAACCAAACCCACCATTTATTTTCCTCCGTTTTTGCTATTTTAAGGTCATGAATGAATGAATGATTGAGCCAGAAGGACAAGTTGAGATTGATTTTGTAAGGAATCAACCAAATTTATTTGAATTGAATTAAATGAATGAATGGTATATATTGTGTTTGATTTGATACAAAATTCAGGGCCAGGGTAGAAAGTTGGGCAATGTTGGTCGTCCTTATTAATTTTGGCATTAGAATCATTTTAAGCTAAGTACTGTTCTAAATGGGCCACCCTATTAAAATTTAAAAAAAAAAACTAGTTATTTTCCAAGTATGATTCAGACCCACGTCTTGATTTAGAACAATATATCCAGCTAAGTTGTTGGAAATTTGGTTCTATTCATAATCACTAAATTTCAAACCTCAAAAAAGCACTTCTCTTTTTCATATCCAAATCAAATTGTAGCTAAGGCTACACAAATAAATGGGTGTACTACACACGCGGAATTGCAATTATTTTGTTCAAATGTCTACCACAAAATTAAACACCATTTCTTTCAATATATATATATATATATATACTTTATTTAAAAGCTTTTTCTCCAGCTTATTGTGTATGTATGTATATCTGTGCTGTTTATAAATTGTCCCATATGTTTCATTTTTATAATATCCAAAAGACAATAGAGACCCCAAACACACGTAGCAGCATGGACTGCAAGTAGTTTAATATTTTTTTTGCTTAAAAATGGGGGCATATTAAAAAAAAAAAAAAAAATTATCATTATTAATTTTGAAAGTTTTTTTTTTGGTGATATGCTGTGCGGGTACTGGTGGACAAGATGAAGATGAGTGTCGATCTTTGCCTTCCAACTGAACTTGTAGCAAAATAGCAGCCCTAGAAAACGACCACTTCTTTCTTTTCTAACTCTTCATTTTTCTTGCATTTATCTTCTTTTATTATATTTTTTTTCGACAGTTAAACATAGTCTCACGCCGACTCTGAACGGATAAGATTCTGTACAAACCATATATAATAATAGAGTTCGGTTAGGGACAACAGTCATTCACAAACCTCCACATTAACATGATATTGTCAACTTCTGCTTGACATCTCTGTATAATATCAATATTCGTCTAAAAAGAATGATATTATCCACTTTGAGACATCTTCCAAAAGGTCTCATATTAATAAAAGTGTTATCTCTTCCTTATATACAGAAGATTTTTTGTTTATCTTATCAATGTGAGATATTTTATTTGCCCAACAAGTTCGAATGACAAAATAATTAAGAGGTCAGAGATTTTATTTTTCTTTTACCTTTTATTAGATAATATAGAATTTCAATTGATAATGAAATGAGTAGTTCATTTAATAAATTAATTCTAACATAACTTTTTCCATTTAACTACTAGATTAGCCAAGAATGGTTAATCATACTTGTTCCATTGTTTTGCCACTATTTAGTAAAGCCCTATAAAAAAAAGTTGTGTACTTGCTAGGGTTTAGGGAGATAAAGGCATAATCCTCAGTATCATAGTCAATCCTTTAAAAAGAAATTCTTCTACTAGATTCCTCCTCCCTCTCACTACTTTTGATTGAGATTTTAATGAGTGAGGAAATAAAAAAGAAACCCCCAAAGGCAAAGGCATATTTCAGGTAAGCTTAAGCTTAGGGTTATGATGAAGAAAAGGCAAGTAGTAGCTAAAAGATCATCCTCAAACAGAAACAGCAGCAACAGCAGTACTTCATCTTCAGCAGTGAGAAATGTTGTTAGATATGGAGAATGTCAAAAGAATCATGCTGCCAATATTGGTGGATATGCTGTCGATGGGTGCACCGAGTTCTTGGCGAATGGAGAAGAAGGCTCTAATGGAGCTCTCAATTGTGCTGCCTGTGGCTGCCACAGGAATTTCCATAGAAGAGAATTTGATACTGAAGTGGTTTGTGAGTACTCACCTCCTCCCAATGCTTGAATTTTAATTTTCATTATATATCATACCCTACATCAAAGTCATTAATACCCTTTTTATCTTTATATATATGTATATTTATTCATGTCACCAAACAATGGTTGTGGTCATTTTTTTTTTTTTTGAAAACCGGGAACTTGGAGCTTCGCTCTCCTATATTCGGGGCACCACTGGCCTGTCCTAGACTGTGACACCGGGATACTTCGAAGAGTATTCTAGTTTAAGAGCTTTTCAGCTGCCTCGAACCAGTAATCTCTCAAGAAAACATGTCTTGAAGTCCTTAGCCTCAACCGTTGGGCTGTCCCTTGAGGACAACAATGATTGTGATCATTTGAAGAAACATAATTTGTAATTAAATTGTGTAATTCATTTTCCTATTTTAATGTGCTGCTGTGTTTCTTCTTCTTCTTCCCACTTTCTGTAAAGTCTCTTCTTTGAATAGAAAATTACTGTATGTGATTCAAAAGAAAAGACCAAAAGCAAAAGTAAAACACTGCCGTATTGTCAACAACTTCTTATTTCTTGACCCTTTCTCCCTGTTCTTTGATTCTCTTTTTTCTTCTTTTGTAATCTTCCTACCCAATTACCAAATATGGGGAAATGGCGCCCTTAGCTAATTGGTTTAATTTTGTGAAATGTATCAAATTTTGAAATTGAGTAAAAAAATATCATTAATTACTGAATTTTATCCACAACTTTTCGAACTTAAGCTTTCGATTTTACACTCAATGCATGTGCTGAAATGGTTCTTTGAATTGCAAATTACTATATAATTCATTCATTCCCATTTAAACATACTATTTTTTTTTATGACAAAAATTGGAGTTCTCCATTTACTGAATGTCACTTGACTTAATAATAGGCAATTTTATGCCTCTAAGCTCGCACTCTATAATCTATATATCCATATAGCTTGAAGGGATCGTTCACTTTGAGGTAATCTGAGATTCCCATCAAATGGGTATCTAGGTTACCTCGTTCATTTTGAAGGAATGTGAGATACCCAGACATTTCAAGATATCCGGGTACCTTAGGATGTCCATATAGAAGGCATTTGATTCATTTTAGATGCCCTTTTAAAACATGGGTTTCTAGATTCCCATGTAGAGGGCATCCATTAATGACATTTTTTTCCCTCACTAATTTTGTATATTACATCATTCTGTCGATAATATATGTCAATTTATACTTTGTTAAGTTGACTTACACATTATATATATATATATTGTCATCAAACTAGAGTTAAACATATTTTTTTTTTTTCAAATGACAATTCATATTTAAATTGAAGTTAAAAATCTTAAATAAATATGGAAGAATTGGTTGAACAAAATAACATATATAAAGTTGTTTTAAAAAAAAATAACATACATAAGAACACAATAAACTATTTTTTATTAAAAAAAACTAAATTTATGTAAATACATAATAATTAAGTTTATCTAGATAAGTATGTTATGTAAACTAAAATGATGCTTTTAAAAAAAAGAAACTAAAATGATACTAAGTTAATGTAAAAAATTATATAAATATTATAAGGGCATTTTTTGAACTTGAGGTAAATTTACATCATTTTAACTTCATTTCCAGCCAAATATTCCTACAAAACAAACATAGTGATCTAAGAATGCGAGACATCTGTGATTCTGGACATCTGAGATTCCGGACATTTGAAGATTCCAGTTATCCCGCTTACCTCAAAGTAAATGGCCCTAAAAGCTTAGTGAGGGATAATTTGGTTTTCGTTCATTTTAACTAAATTGATTGAGACACACCAAAATCCTTCCAACATTATATTTGAGTATTTGATGTTTGATAAACCATCGAGATATCATTTGGTGATCAAGAGTCTCGAAAAATTAAGACATAATGAGTTTAATTCATAGTGATCATTTACATAAAAATTAATTTTATACGGGTTCTTTGACATCTAAATATTGTAGGATAAAACAGTATATTTTGTGGAAATAGTCGAAGTGAGCATTTGTTCTTTTGAAAAAAAATATGTGATGTTACTTAGTAAAATTTTATGGGGTTGTTTGTTTTCCCTATTGAAGGAGGAGTTAGATTAAGGATTTACTAACTCTTCCTTGAAAAACAACATCCAAATGAGTTTTTGTAACTACGTACTCAAAACAACTTCTCATTTTTACTATTAATTAAAAATAACTCCTCAATTCTAACAATTCATTTCTAATTACTCAATATAACTCATTTTCAAATCACTCATTTTTAAACATTCTTTTTTAACTGCTCATTTTAAATCTACATTTAAATAAGATTTTCACTCTAACTCCTCTACCAAAAAAAAAAAAAAATTTATCCAAACGAATGTTTTGCTACAATTCTTAATTTCTAACTAATGATAATAATCTGTCAAAATAATTCTTCAAACTAACTCGTGATTCAAACCCCTCCTACCACGACCTCATGTAAATGGAAGTTACCTTATCTTTGAAGCAATCATTTGTGAAAAGAAATATTAAATCACTCCCTACCACGGCCCACAAAAGTCCAATCGTGACACAGCTTTGTAATACAATTGCAGTGAAGTGAATTTTTTACTAGAAGCTGACCTAAATTTCAAAATCCTATAGCTGTATTGTAATTTAATTATAATAATTGTTGGCATTCTTTTTCAATAGTATAAATGTGGAACTTTTGTTTGTCTTCTTTTGAGTGCCAATGGTGAATGGACACCTTTTGTACTATGTGTTCTTCAACATACATCACTTCACACCCCCTTCATAATTGGTTAAAGTTGAATGTCATATTTTACAACCTTCATTTTTAATTTGATTTGAAGGCCTTCTCATCAAGGAGTACAATTAGTTTTTCAAACTTTTGGCTGATTAGAAATTGAAATGAGTGGCCAAATCAACAAAAGCAATCTTTGGATTAGCTAATATCATTAGTTCCTTTAGCCACTTATGTCAAGTCATAAATAAGAGCAAATTGTTTTTAAAAAAGAATTGAAATCATAAACATTTGCATGTGCTTTGCTTGGTAGATTTCACTCAACCACACATAGAACAGGATAGACCATGGAGGTTTACACAGAGAAAACCCCCCAAATTCATTGAATTTTGCACTGAACATATCAACTTCAATGTGATTTGATAACCAAAACCTTTGCTGTGTTTGTCATGATGAATAGTAAAGAATAAATTTGAAGAAATTAGTGTTGAGTTTCCGTAGCGTACAGGTAATGTGTTTTTTCCTTTTTGTTTCCTTTTTGGCAAAGCAAAGGATTAGAACTCCTGTAGTTAAAAATTAAAATTAATGGGATTGCTATTCATTTCCCTATTGGGAAAGGTATACTAAAGTTCATTGCCTTTTATTAACCATTTGACATAATTAGCACAGTGAATGAACAAATCTATACTATATATATGCATATGTAAACGGCAATAACAACGGATCGAAGAATAAAGAAACGTAAGAAAAGAAGAACAAATACACATAAAATTTACGTGGTTCACTAACGTAGTGTTAGCTAGTCCACGGACAGAGAAAGAGAACAATTTTATTAAGGAGAGACGAAATACAGAGTTACAAAACGTCATATTACGGCTAGGATTTAATTGGGTTTATATATGCACTCTCATTAAACTTTATTACAAAATGTGTAAGCATTAAACAAAATGTGGTTGCGCATACGCATGCAGAATTATGTGTTTGCGCTTGCTGAATGTGCAACAAGATGCACTAAGCAAAAGCAGATGCGTAAACACATTCGAGATGCAGAATGTGTTTCTGCAACAGAAACATTGCTTCCGCATTCCCACGCTGACCGAGCAGCATATATATATATATATATATAAATGAGTGTAACTCAATTAGTCAAGAAAAGAATTAATGAATTAATATTATAGTTTTAGTGGTTATGTTATTCTAAAAAATAATTATAAAAGTAATTAAAATTTAAAATATTTATTTTTATAATCATAAATACATTTCAATATTATATTATTAATACTCATTTATATCGTTTATTATTAATATAATATTATGTATTATTAATATCTGTGACTATTATTAATATCCGTAATCTAAGTATCTTTTTTGGAAAAAAAAATGATAGTTAAATTTTTTTTAAAAAGTAAACATGTTTGTAATTATTTTAAAAAAAATAAGATTCTATAAATTAATTAATTATAATGTGGTTTATGAAGAGTATAAGCTAAAAATGATAAATGAAGTTGAGGTGGGTGTTTGAAACAGACAGATGGTGACATGAAAAGGCTATTCCTTTCAATTTTTAACATTGTACACATCCATGTCTGTCCCTGTCTTTATCTAAAAGGTTGGGGAGATGGGGTAGGCCACATATGGAAGTTTTCTTTTTCTTTTTCTCTTCAACTTTTTAAACTTTGCAATTCATGGTGATATATGGCCAAACCTACACAGTTCATTTTTATACATAAAAAAAATTCACATACACATCATGTGTTGGTTAATATGAAAACTACAAAAAGAATCATTTATTTTAAATGTTAAAAACTTCCATTTTCAATATATATAAATTGCACATTATTAATGTTGATTAAGGAAGTTGGGTTCCACATATGAATAATCCATCATTTTTAAATCGACGTGTCAAATTCAAAATTTCGAAAAGGCAATTATTGAGAACGTGTTGAAATTGACCGAATCAATCAGCTAAATAATCAAATTGATCACTGACATTTCTTTTTTAATTCTCCTTAGTTAAATCATGAACACACAGTTACATCACTCAAATTAACTTTTTAAATAAGAGATGAATTGACAGTTTTTTTTTCCTTTTCCAAACTAGCAATCTGACTTGACTTGATCATAGTTTTGTTTTTCAAAGTTTATCTTCACTTGTACACCTACTCATTCTAACGGGAACAATATTTGCCTCTTTATTACTAAGGAGACACGCATTTCTTAAGGATGATATAACATCATTTAATATCATAAATTTTTTGTTTCAACAATATATTTTAAAAGAAGATAAAAAATCTGTGGCACCAATGATTTTACATCATCTTTAAAGAATTATTGTCTCTTTCGTCAAAAGATGGCAAATATTTTTGTTCGACAGCCATGTAGAAAGTTTAGGAATACAAGTGGTGAAACTTATGTCTATATTGTTTGGAAAGTTTCACTTTCATCAATGATTTTATCTAAACAACCATTTTTGTTTCTAAATTTTCTGAACTTAATTAATTCAAGGAGTAATTTAACATGATGATTGTATTTCACTACATACAAATAAGAGCTATTAATGGCTTCTATTTTAATCATTAAAATAATTAGTTCCTTACATCTACTTTTTTTGTTAGTTCATGAAATGATTTAAATTAATGACTTCTTAATCATGGTCACAAATATGTTGGTTGATCCATTCCTTTGGTTGGCTGCTATTTTTTTCTTTCTTAGTTCATCCATTGTAGTATTTTAACTCAATTAAGTTATATACATATTGAAATATTTAATTCGCTTTTTTTAAACCAAATGTGTAATTCGCTTTTATGTCATTGTTGTAGAATATTCTAAATCTTACAATTTTTAGATGTGTAATTCAGATTATATGGTACTTGGTAAATAAATGAATTGATTACAACTGGGTAGAGTGGATATTGTATAAATTGGGCCAAGTGTTCGTGAAGAACTAGTTAGTTAATGGGCCTTGCGTACACACTTTCAAATGAAAAGCCCAACCCAATCGTACTGGTGGGCCGAATGTGGATAGGGGTAGTCTGGTTCAGTTAGCTGACCCAAAAAGTTTTTTTCTTTTTTTTGTAAAAAGTAGTAAACATCTAAAATTAGAAACTATTTTATTTTATTATTATTTTTTTTTGGAAAGAGTAATAAACGTCTAAAACATACTTGAAAACTCTCTCTTTGATTTAAGGGATATATCTAACCACCAATTTTTTTTTTTTTTTTTATTGTTTTAGCTCTTCTATACTCTAAATATCTATTCCCGTCAATTATTTGAATCAAATAAATAATATCTATATCCTTCAACACTCAAACTAGACCGTTGACTTTTATTTTTATTTTATCATTTTATTCGTTTTAAATCATTGTATCTCACACTCACCACATTCTTGAGTCGTAGATAGATCTCACCCTCGCTCCCACTTTTGATCGTGATTTTGTGTTTTGTAGATTAAGGATACAATTGTGCACCAAAGGTATTTCTTGAGTTTTTGTTGGATTTCACTTACATTAAGCTAAGATAGTCACAAGATTTTGTTTGTTTTTCTTCAATTATTTGTTAATGGAAGCAATGTCGATTACAATTACTTTTAACAAAGTTTGAGACGATACGAATGTATATTCCAATGACAATACAATATGTGCTGACAGCGTCCACTAATCCAATAATATCTCAACTTTTGTCCATCATCACTCCATGTTTTGAATTGGACGGAAGTTCGAGTGTCTTGCCTTTTTTTTCTTTACAAATAGGGGGAATAAAAAAGCGAAGGGTGATAACATAAGATAGAGGGCGTGGAATGGATATTCAATGGGGTTGCAAAAAGTGTGTACACGATTGATGCATTCTGATTGAAATCACGACAGTATGTATTGATACAAATGAATATACAACTAGGAACAAGAGATGCAAAAAAGAGGGAATAATACATGTACATAAACCTACATAGTAGTATACACCTACATCGGCAAGGAGATAGAAATGTGTAGTGAATGTTCAATGAGTTTGCAAACAAGTGCATACAGTGATTGATGTGTTCCAGGCTTCCAGCGGAAATCACGGCCGTGTGTATAGGTGCACATGAGTATATAACCAGGAACAGTAGATGCATTAAAAAAAAAAACAATGCATGCAAATAAACCTAGTCGACCCCACAAACATGTATTCAACAAAGGCAACATGTGAGTTTTATGTTCAATTTTTTTATCTTAATTTTAGTCATTATCACGTTTTCATATCATTAATATTTCTATCATTAATTAAAAAAAAAACAAGTAACTGTTTTTTTGTTATTTTTAAAAATATTATTTAAATTTTTTATGATTGGGGTGAAAAGATTTTTTTTTTTTTTTTTTGAAATGGGAAAAAAAATTATTTTAAATATGAAGATATTTTGCATTTAGTTGTTACAAAAAAAATTATTATTTAAATAATTAGAAAAATAAAAAGAGTTAAAATTTTGGGTATAATTGTTTCTATCATTTTCATAGATTGATAATCTATTTGAAAAAAATTAAAATAAACATTTAGTTAAAATTTAAAAAAGTATAGAGATACTTTTAAGATATTTTTTAATTTTAGACATTTATCTATTTTCTCTTTTTTTTTCTTTTTTTTTTTTTGTAAATAACTCGTGATGTCTTCTTCTTAACTCAATGATGTCAGTCTTACAAAAATTCCAATTGAGAGATTTCAATTGCATAATCAATGTCACTTTAAATGAAATCAATTTATTGCGGTTTATCGTGTATTTTTCAAACGAATAAAAAACTTTATTCTCAATAAACCTTAATCAAAATAAAATTTTCGATTCATTTGAAAAATATATAATACACCTTAATCATTCACTTTAATTATTATTCTCAATAAACCTGCACCATTTCTGTTTTTTTTTTCAAACTTAATCATTGACTTCCATTATTATTATTATTAGTATTTTGAGAAAGACTTCAATTACTATTTTATAAATTATAAACTTTAATTAATAAATTTAATTTCGTTTTCACTTTTTTTTTTCTTTTTTTTTTTAAGATCTCACTTTTTTTTTAACTTCAAATAGCATTTACTTAAAATTATTATTTATTTTTTTTAAAACGAATACTTTGGAATCCGAATATATCTAATACCTCTACAAGATGCAAAAAATTGTCACTCCCACACATCAGTACATCCATCTCTTTTCTCACTTTGCTTCATATTTCAATTGCTTTATTATATTTTTACGTAAATTTTATTTTTGTGTTTAATTTTCAGATCTACTCATGTTGTTTAATATTTTAAATCTAAATCCAATGCATGTTGTCTGGTTTCAAATTGAGTCACAAGTCAACTAATTTGTTTGATTGAAACTATATATATATATATTTCAAATTATTGAAAATTTACTTAAGTTAGTCAAATTCAAAAAATAATTTTAAGTACAATCACTTTTAAAACAATTTAACAATCACAATCAAAGGTATCAATAATAAATAATACGGTGTATTATTGAGTATTAATAATATAGTATTGAAACATATTAATGACTATAAATATAAATATTTTAATATTTAATTACATTAATAATTATTTAATTAGAATAGTTAATTCATCATAATTTTCCATAAATTATTAAACAGAATAAGATGGTAAAACTTTTTTTCTGTACAGGAAAGTAAATCCATTTGTACTCTGGAGTAGTCATTTTCAATAATTACAAAAGAATCATTAAAAATAAAGAAGAAATTATGGTGCTTAAATATAATAAAACAAGTCATTCATTTCATCTTTAAGCGCATGAAATCGACAATATAGGGGAACAGGTTGAGAGTGTTTTTCTCATGTTTTTGTAGATAATAAAATAAAGAGAACACAACAAAAATTCGATCCAACCACTTAGCAGTTATTAAGTTATTTATTTATTTTAAATTTCCATTTTTAGGGTTGTGTAAAATCAAATAAAATTATTGTTTAAATTACAAGTTTATCTTTAAAAAACAATCGAAGTTTATCCTCTATACTATTAAGTTTATTTATTTTAAGCTACAAACCTAATAAGTCATCAACTTTTACTATTATGAACTGATTTAAGTAATTATAGATTCATTCATAATAGTATATGAATACACGTAAATTCAATATTTTTTAATAAAAAAATCATTGGCTTTAAAAATGTGTAGTAGGTAGAATTTACAAATTGTGTGTTGAAAAAGTTATTTTGTATTTGACACTTGAAGAACAGTGAAATATATTGAATTTTATGTATAATAGAATCTTAACTCTTAACTTAAGTATTTTTTTTCCAAAAGAAAAAAATCCAAACTTTATTTACTTCTTTTATAAACGTAAATTAATATCGAATGGGTCAACCACGCAATTGTTACATTATTAGGTTGTAAATCAATTCAACATTATAGGTTCGATTCTGAGAATCGATATTTATCTTCTTCCCTCAATATGTATTAAAAAACATAAATTAATATATAAAAGTTTTTTATATATTTAGGCCAACACAAGTAATAACTCAAGCGACATCAATGTATATATAATAATTTAAAGTTCACAAAAAAGAAAAGAAAAGATATATTTAGAAACATTAAGGTTAGATGAAGTATTAAGACAAAAAATGTGAAGAGTAAAGTGGTGATTCCTAAATTTGTTTAGATTGGTTCCGAAGATTAGTAATGGGGCATTAATTAATGACCACACAATAAATAGAGTTGTCAATTAAGGGATGATTTTGTTTTCCACTTAAAAACCACTAGAAAACATTGAAAAATAGGCGGTCAAAGCGTACAAAATGGGCTTTATTTTATTGGATACATGTATAAATCGCCGTAGAAATTCAGAAACTTTCTTCTTCCCCATTGATGATTCATCATTAAAGCTTCACAACCCAGATGGGTTTTTTCATGAAGAAGAATAACCTCCATTGAAAGCTGGCACTAACATTTGTAAGCTTTTGGTTCATCTCTCTTTATTTCATAATGTGCAAAGCTTTTTCTTCTGGGTTTATACCCATTTCAATTCCCATTGTGAAAAATGAGGAAATCTTGTTCCTTTGATTGTTGAGAATTGGGTTTTGGGTTAGTTTTAATGGGTTCAAGACAAATCCTTTAATAGATGCGAAATGGGAACCCTTTTCTGTTCCTAATCGTCCAAACTTGATAAACTTCTTCTGTTTGTAACATTGAATTTGATAAACTTATTTGTCTGTTGCAATGTCGGAAAAAAGCATGCCACCTACTAGGTTACTTTTGTACTTGGTAACAATATCTATGTTCCTTCTAATCCTTTCTTCTATATTCACTCTACAATCCAACTACAATCCAATCATCCCCAGTTCAGTACTCAAGTTCCTTGTTGTTGATAATACTTCAAATTACATAAAACCCAATGTGGAGAATGAACCAATGGAACTTCTTCCACAAGCTGTGGAATCCAAAGAAGAAGCCATTAGAGAAAGGGATGTTGATTTCCCAGTTTCTAAACATAGCAAAGATGAAGAAGATTCCGTAAAAAATCAGGCTGGTTTGGGCTGTGATCCTGCAAAGGCTCGTTTGAGAGTGTTCATGTATGATCTTCCACCTTTATATCACTTTGGATTATTGGGATGGAAGGGAGAGAAAGATCAAATTTGGCCTGATGTTAGTAATAGAAGCCAAATCCCATCCTATCCAGGTGGGCTGAATTTACAGCACAGTATGGAATACTGGCTTACACTCGATCTGTTATCGTCGAATATCCCGAGTATGAACCATACTTGCACAGCAGTTAGGGTGAAGAGTTCGAGTCAAGCAAATGTGATTTTTGTGCCGTTTTTCTCTTCCTTGAGTTACAACCAACATTCTAAGTTACATGGGAAGGACAAAATTAATGTGAACAAGATATTGCAGCATAAGTTGATGCATTTTTTGTTTGATCAGAAGGAATGGAGGCGAGTGGGTGGAAAAGATCATCTCATAATTGCGCACCACCCGAATAGTATGTTGGACGCGAGGAAGAAACTCGGCTCCGCCATGTTTGTGCTTGCAGATTTTGGAAGGTATTCAGCTGCAATTGCGAATGTTGAAAAAGATATTATTGCTCCTTACAGGCATGTGGTGAAGAGGGTTCCTTCTACCAAATCTGCCACATTTGACGAGCGTCCTATTTTGGTGTATTTTCAAGGAGCTATATACAGGAAGGATGTAAGTATTTCTGTGACTTTGAAAAATTTATTCATGTGCTATACTCTTCAAGTTTACTACTTTCTAATCTTATTTTCTGGCAATCAAGCTACTTTATGCCTTAAGTATGTTCTGCATTGGTGTTTCATGTCATTGCCTAATCCCTTTGTTGGTTGATGGGAAATGCATGTAATGTGATCTCGTTTGTGATGGACTCACTCATCGGTAATCTCATTTTGCTATTTCTAAGAATTTCCTTTTTTGTCAATGTACAAACTTGATATTTACAAGATGGTTGATTGGGCCAAGACCATGGACTAGAATATTACAGAGGCATGGTACGAAAGAAATGTGTTATAATCTTAACTTAGTCATAATAATTCAATGCATAAAAGGAACTGGATGATCTTTTGCTGATGAGCTTTCAAGCATTGCAAAGTGACATGTAGCCAACTGCTGATATGCAGATGAAAAGCAATCTTGAGAACTGCTCAAAATTAACTACTCAAAGCCTAGTTGGTTTCATCTGCATCTGATGATATAATAGAATGCGTCGATCCTGTTCTATAAAGTGGAAAGGCGATGATAGAAAGTAACATATCTAGTATAAACTAACGAGTTATCCTTTGTTACAAAAAATTATTTAGAGACGTCCTTCACTTTATAATTCAAGGACCAATAACCATCAAATTGCATTTTCTCTGCGTTTAGCATAAAAATACTGCATTTTCTTTGCTGTATTTGGTTTCTACTGTTGCATTGCTCAACATTATCATCTTTTTCTTAGGTTCTTTTTTAGTGACCATGTGCCCTTCGAATTATCTGATAACATTTAAATTGATGAAAGTTAATCTAATTTTCTGTTTGAATTCATTTTCAGGGAGGAGTAGTTCGCCAAGAACTATATTACCTTCTGAAAGATGAGAAAGATGTTCATTTTACTTTTGGAACTGTTAAGGGGAATGGAATCAACAAGGCAGGCCAAGGAATGGCCTCATCCAAGTTCTGCCTCAATATTGCTGGAGATACCCCATCATCAAATCGTCTTTTTGATTCTATTGCAAGTCATTGTGTTCCTGTTATTATCAGCGACGATATTGAGTTGCCGTATGCAGATGTCTTGGACTACTCAGAGTTTTGCATCTTTGTTCGAGCCGCTGATTCTATAAGGAAAGGTTATCTACTGAAACTTCTTCGTGGAATTGGACGAGAAAAGTGGACAAAGATGTGGAATAGAATAAAGGAAATAGTGCATGAATTTGAATATCAGTACCCTTCTCAGAGAGGTGATGCTGTTGATATGATTTGGCAAGCAGTGTCGCGGAAGGTATCGAAAATAAAATTGATTCGGAATAGGAAGACGAAGAACAGGTACCATAGATCTAAACGTCTCCTAAAGAACAATTAATAATGAACTCAATAAATAGGAAGTTTTGTAGTCATTGAGATCTATCATCCCTTCTTCGTATTGCTTGTGATAATGTATCTTTTTACTCAAAACAGACTAGTTTTGAGACTTTAGGCTGTCTATAATCAGTATTTACTCGATTAGTAGCTATCTTTTAACTGGTTAAGTTCACTGCAGCCTTCAACCTTATCATCTTCAAACTTGCCCTCAGTTTTTGACACCATGCATTAGCAGGAGAAGTACCCAAGTCGTGGAAATCAAGATAAGAAAAATGACTTCGATAAGAAAACTGAAAACAAAATCAATATTTATGCATAACAATGACTAAAAAGGAAAAGAAAAAAAAAGATAACGTTGTTAAAGCTGTTTGTTTTGTTAGAGCTTGAGTTTGTACAACACTGAAGCAACTTACCGAAATAAATGCAACCTTCCACTCTACTAGAAAGCTACCAACGTTCTTTGATAAACTGCTGGGATTTCATCTTTTCATCATAGGGCTTCTCCCCACTATTTCCTTTTTTTTTTTGCTTGGAAAACAAACGAACATGCTTTTTATCTTCTTTACATCCCACTCAACATTTGTTGTGAATGGGATCAAATCCTCTTCGAATCCTTCTTTTATTCAATTGAGTAGAATCGGAACCCATTGAAGGCGCCGGTGCAAAAGCCAGTGTACTCTGCCAGTCGTCCTCTATTGGTACATCCTTCACAAACTTGAAGCTATTGAAAGTGCCAAGCTTGAAGCTATTGAAAATGGGAATGTTTGGTTTATTCCATCTGAGAGCTAGATCAATGTTGGTCAACCCACTGGTTCCCTCTGGTTGAAGGGCCAAAATTCCAATGCAGAGAAGTAGCATGGCCACCCTTTGAATAAAAAACCCCATTTATACTTTAAAACTGGAAGAAGGATGTAACTTTGTACTCAATGAAGAGGGGATAAGGAGGTGGAGAAGGATGTCTGTGATATATGCAGAGCCAAAGTTTAGGATGGCTCATTGTTGTAAGAAGAAACCAAGAGATCATCTTTTATGGGATAGGATGACCAAAAAGCAAAAGACATAATTGGGGTCCAGAACATGAAGGGAAATCTTAAGATTCATCTTATGATAAGCCTGCAAAAGAAGCAATATGAGGCTGTTTTAGAAGGACTTTGACAGGTTTGAATTTAAAAGGGAAAAGAAAATAAAAGGTTGAATGGAACTATATCTTTGAGATGGCAAGGAATATGGATATTTTTTCCTTGTGCTGTCCATTTCCTTTAGTTCCTTAACATCTTATTGTTCCAATTTTACCCTTTCTTACAAGACCAAGACTGGCCTCAGTTACCTGTCGTTCCATGTCACCCAAACATATATGCCAGACTGAATTATCAAGTCTCTGAACATTATACTAACACATGATAAAGGTTTTGTACGGTTCAGCCTATGTAGTAAACATTGAGATAATCATGTATGAGTAGCAGGCCAGTAAGCCCCTTTTCCTATGTAAAATCTCTTTTTGGACTTGAGTGAAATCCAAATTGAATAGACAGACACACAGAAACAAATCAAATGAAAAACCAGAGAGCTTCTACTTAAAAAGAAAAAAAACAAACATTTTTTCCCTGTTTTTTGGTTTCTGTAATAAAATTTGAGTAAAACTCTCCTACGCATGAATGTGTAGGACAACCCTACATTTTGGAGATGTGTCACTCTTAAATACCATAAAAAATATTTTATTATAGAATTATTTTTTAAAGTGTATAATTTTTGTGACACTTAATGGTGTCACATCCTCAAAATGTAGGGCTTCTCTACACATTAATGAAGGAAGTTTTACTCTAAAATTTCGTTTTGGAATCCAGTATGATTCAATGAAGCCCTTTTATGCTTTTATCAGTGGTCTCCTTTGTTTGTCCGAACCCTAGAATGAGACCTAACTCCTTTATTTTTCCCTTTTAGAATCTATGAAGACCGACCATATTTGAATCACCTTCCCTCCTACTTTCAATCGTTTATATTCATCAGCTTAGCTTACGTATTCCTTCAGCTTCCACAGTATACTTTGTTTAAAACTGCCTCAGAATATGGTCCTTTTATTAAAGAACATCCAAGTTGGTTAAAGTGCAATCCAAGACATTTTATAACAAAATAACTAAGAAAAGCCTGCCTTTTATCATATTGTATATATTTAAATGGTTACTCATACAACAAGATGGAATAATAGATTGCTTGGCCCATCTATAATAAAGTTACAGATCTTCCAAAGAAATGAACCATTAGAGAGAGAGCATGTGAGTAAACATATTCATTAGTTTAATCAAGTAACCATGCATTAGTAATTTTTTAAAGGTTAAAATACCATTTTGGTCCCTCAACTTTGGAGTTTGTTTCATTTTGGTCCCTAGACTTTCAAATGTCCATTTTTAGTCCCTTGACTTTGTAGTTTGTTCAATTTTGGTCCCTTGACTTTGCTGTTTGTCCAATTTTGGTCCCTCAACTTTCAAATGTCCAAATTTAGTACCTAGACTATCAAAAAAGTTCAAAAATGGTTCTTTCGTCAAATAATTTTTTTTTCTCACTCCTAAATTATTTTCTCTCTCCCTTCCATCTTTCATTATTTCTCCTTCTAAAAGTTTTATCTCTCTTAAATCCACCTCTCTAATCCTCTTCTCTTATTCTCTCCTCAATCCATCTCATCAAATTATTTAACATGAGATCATTTTTCTAAATAATAATTTTCCTACTTTGATTTGTCACTTCTTGTTTTCTAAAATTCATAGTCAACCATGGAACAAAAAAGAAAAAGAAAGAAAATAAAGAAGAAAAAAAGAAAAGAAAAGAGGGGAAGAGAGGTGGATTGAAGAGAGGTAAAATTTATAGAGAGAGAAATTATGAAAGATGAAAGAGAGAGAAAATAATTTAGGAGTAATAAAAAATTCATTTGACCAAAGGACAATTTTTGAACTTTTTTTATTGTCTATGGACCAAATTTGAAAATATTTGAAAGTTGAGGGACCAAAATTGGACAAATAGCAAAGTTGAGGGACCAAAATTGGACATTTGAAAGTTGAGAGACCAAAATTGGACAAACAACAAAGTTGAGGGACTAAAATTGGACATTTGAAAGTCGAGGGACCAAAATGGAACAAACTCCAAAGTCGAGGGACCAAAATGGTATTTTAACATTTTTAAAAAAAAAATAAGGATAACCACGCCCGTCCCTAAGCCAGGTAGCCACCCATTAGTAATAATAATCATACATTAATAGTTATACAGAAAGAAATCTCCACTGGGCAGCCATCACTGATTTGGTGATATCCAGAATAATATACAAATACAACTCAGAAATTTAAGATGACTGAATGCAAGAGGCATATAGTAAATTACAGTTTACAGATATTTTATATAGAGGAAAAACCAAGATGAAATACAGTATGAGTAAATTTAGGATGAAAATATAATAGATAGTTCCTCTCTGCACTCCATGAAGCAACATCATTACTGGAGTGGCTCTTGATGAGGAGTAACTACAGGCTCTGGAGCAAGGGTAAATTGCAGGCTCTGACCTTGTGCTGCCTGCAGCATAAATGCAACTTCAGCTGCTGCAAGTGCTGCAGCTTCCTGTAAGACAAGTAAAAGATCAAACAAAAATAAATTCAGTTTTTTCAGAAACATTTGAAGCACAGAAACCAAAAGATTGCTTAAGTTAGGAACATGTGGAGCATAAAATTGGCTCTTCACGAACCTGTCTTTGCCTTCGACGCTGTAATATGCTGATGGCCCATGCCATAATGTAGCAGGGAAGAAGAAACCCGGCTGCTCGCAGCAATAAAAGCTGTCGATGTACATAAGAGTTAATGATGACCATCACACAAACATAATCTTGTTGAGGGGAAAAAAATTCATTGTCTTACTTACCGAGAAGAAAGTGTAAGCATCGTCTTCTCCATCACCATTTGTAAGGAATAGAGCGTGCCTCAACAGTAAAAGAGCCAATAACTGTGTAGAAGCAACAGTAATGATCAACAATATGGTGTGAAAAAACAATGTTTTGGTACAAGCTTTAACAGAAAGAGAGATTAATAAGTGGTATAAAACTACAGAACTTGATGTTGATAGACTCCAACCAACTTTCTTTTGAGTTCAACAACAGTTGGAGTGGGGATTCACACCCATGACCTTTTGGTTCATGGGCCACACAGATGCAGCCGAGCTATTGCTTTTGTTGGCTGACTACAGCTAACTTTTGATTAACAAAAAAAAGCATCTAACTTGGAGAATTAGTTCAAAGGTAAAAGCCATGTGTCTCACAATCAAAGCAGCTGATCGGAAAAATGCTGTTCCATTTGCACTGGCATCTGCATATTCATCATATTCCGCCTCAAGAAAGTGGCGTTCTGCTGCTGCCATTGCCAAAAGCCGTGGATCGTGCAAATCTAGAGCAGTGTCAGAGACTGCCCAACCTTCACTGCAAACACATATGAGGAACAGAAAATCAAACATCGTGTCTAACAACGTCGGTAATAGTAGCAGACAGGACAGGAGAATTCAATAAGAAAATGTTGTGAATAATAAAGAACCTTCAGAAACTGTGTATTAATAGAAATTCATGAACCAAGTTATACATCAGTAGACTAGGTGAACTAAAACTTGCCTGATATTAATGGTGGTATCTTCGGAGCGAGGAGGCGTGGGCAAGGTATAACCGGGCTGATAATTCTGAAAACAAGTGAATCACAAAATATCAACATATTGAGTTTTACGATAACTAAGGGACATTCAACTCATAACCTCTTAGTCATTGGACACATTTATGCCATTGATTCATTGCTCTTGTTGGCATAAAATAAAATATCAACATATTGATCTGACCTTACCATCAAAGAAAACAAGTTTTAGTAAATGAGGGTGAAATTTTCCATGCAAACAAGGTGAGCTTCTAACCATCATTAATGTTTCCCCAGGCATTCAACCACAAACTTATACTGTGCAAGAATGCGATAGATTACATCATAATAATATTCCCTAATGACGTAACACGCATCAACCCAACCACTGACTGCATTATTTTTATTTTTTCATGAGCCTAATACGTTCACTAGATAATACCAACCATTTACCAATACAAAGATACAGTCATTTGTCGCTTCCAAAAAGAAAGACCATTTCTTCACATTAACTTTTTGATGCGACTGGTTGAAGTACATTAATCAGCCAGAAGAGCTCCCTTCAAATTAAAGATAACAAAAGATTTTTGTAATGGAATGATATAATTTTACCTGATGACAGATTTCACAAGTTATATCTCCCTTTTCATTGCACCATCGTTGGACACATTTCCTGTGAGCATACTGGAATAGGAAAATGAATAGAATCAGAAGAGTGCCTAAAAAATGGAACATTAAAAATGACAAAAATTAGACTTCTTGTCCCCAAGGGGTAGCCCAGCGGTGAGGCTAAGGACTTCAAGGTATTCTTCCTTGAGAGATCACTGGTTCGAAGTCGCTGGAAAGCGCTTAAACTAGAATACCTTCGAAGTATCCCGGTGCCATAGTTTAGGGACGGTCAGTGGTGCCCTGGGTATAGGAGAGCAAAGCTCTGATTTCCCGGTTTTAAAAAAAAAAATTAGACTTCTTAAAGGCCTCTTGGCGAGCTTGACCAACCACCAGAGGAACAAGCGCAACTCAAAGGTCTGGCTTGAAATGTTGTGTGTGCCTGTCAAGATAGCCACCACAGCCATAAAAGCAGGGGTTTTTTCAATGATTACTCCCCAACAGAAAGAACTCGTTTTACATTGCCACAGCATTACGTTATCCCAAACGGAAAAATAATGAAAATTAGTTGTCTTTTCATCATGCTCGCTTCCCACGCGATTAAAGTCAGGTAAAAATCTCTTCACATTTGGAAAAATAGAATGGTGCTCAGAACCAATAAAGAAAATCATAATTACCCTCTCTCCACACCCTTACAAGTCAGATGAACAAGCAACTACCTAAGGATTCACAACTTCATAACCAGTATGTCCATAAAATCGACTAGGCACTAACGTATGGCTTAGGCTACATTAACAAAATACACTCCTCTCCTGTACCTCAGCTAGAGAACCATTTTTGTTAAATTACCAAGGACCATTGCAATAGAAGTTAGCAAATGGTACCTTCAAGCTGCCACTGCAAGCACACGGAATCTCCAAATTGTTAATACTATCCTCTTCCTGACATATTCGACATTCAACAGTCTGGATAAGGGGGTCTTCTTCAGATCCACCATGTTCATCCACATTTTCAACAGAAATGGCACAAACAGGTGGCTCTGAATTCTGAGAAGATGAAGATTCTATCGATGATCCAGGAGCAGTAGTTCCTAGCAGCGGTTGCAAACTTTCAGGTGTCTTGAGGCGGTCAACGCACACAACCATGTGATCACCCATTCTTGTGCAAAAACAAAGGCTCCTGGTTCACCAAATACATTACTTAGACAAATGACAAAAGATTGCCCTAATTTCACATCTCAAACAGGAAAAAAGCTACTGAAGTTGTTTTTTTTTTCTGGTGTAATTCAAATAAGTTGAAAAGAAACAAAAAAAACCAAAGGAAATTTCACGAACTTGTACATAACAATGGATTGGTGTTGGATTCTTAGAGGTAAATAAAGACATGCAAATAATCAAACTCCAAGTAATTGCATCATAAAAGGCAAGTCACATTCTTAAAATCAACTCCTCCCGCAAACAAAAAATTACATTTTTTTTTCCCTTTTCTGATCAACAGCTTTTCAAATACTAACATATTCCTCAGGAAAAAAAGGGTGTAAATCCTTGCTTCAGAAACAATCTAAATACAAATCAGCACCTTTCTGCTGTAAGACGATCGAAGCTAAAATGTGTGCAGAAAAAAGTAGAAAGAAATCCCCAACTTTCGGTCACTCCAGCCTACAAGAAACATCATACTAAAAGGGGAAGAAAGAAATAAAAATTCAAACTTTCAATTATGAACTCCCATTCATCTAAACCCCAAAAAAGAAAAAAGAAGAACAAATTTCAACCATTTGCCAAGTTCAGAAGAACCCAGAATCAAACTCCCCCAGAAAGGCCAAATCATTAAAAACACCCCACAAAACCAAAATGCAAAATCACCGGCAAATACAGCAATGGAAGATCGAATTGATAAAGTACCTTCAAGACTGTGTGCAAAATCACGCAGAAATGAAATTAAATTTGAAGTTGTTTGTGTTCCGCGGAAAAAGAAAGTTTTGGCTCTAATCGGTGAAACTGTGGGGCTGTTTGTTTGACATATTTAGGGAGGAGTTAGTTCTAGGATTTACTAACTTTTTCTTAAAAATTACATTCAAACGAGTTTTTATCAATCCATCTTCATTTTTACTTTTAAAAATAACTCTCATTTTTAACCATTCATTTTTAATCATTCATTTATAACTACTCAATCATTTCTAACCACTTATTTTTAATCATTCCTTTCAAATCAATCAAAATAACTCATTTTCAAGCATTTATTTTTAATCATTTCTTTTTTAACTACTAAAAATAACTACTCATTTTTAAATTTACATCTAAACAAGGTTTTAATTCTAACTCCTCTATACAAAAACTACATCCAAACGAGTTTTTGACACAATTTTCAATTTTTAACTCCTCAACATAACTTCTCAGTATAATTCTTTAGCTCAAAAACTACCTAAATATGTCAAACAAACAGCCCATGTGGGGTTGTTTTGAAGGCTGACCCTTTGTGTTTGTCATGGATTTTGTATTGTAAGAACATTTTCAAGTTCTTGAGACTCGAAGGGAGTGTTTGTTTGTTTGACATATTTAGGTAGAATTTAGGGTAAAGAGTTATATTCAGGAGTTAAAAAATTGAGACTTGTATCGCAAACTCGTTTGAATATAATTTTTGTATAGGAAAATTAGAGTCAAAATCTTTTTTAATGTAGATTTAAAATGAATAGTTATTTTTAGTAGTTAAAAAAGAAATTATTAAAAATGAATTATCTTGATTGGTTAGAAATGAATGATTAAAAATGAGTGGTTTATAAATGATTGAGGAGTTATAAATCAATAATTAATAATGAATCGTTAGAAATGAGAGATATTTTCAAAAGTAAACATTATGAAAATTAATAAAACTTGTTTTGATGTAAAATTTGAATGAAAAGTTAATACATCTTACCTAAATATGACAAACAAAGAGCCGCTCCCAAGCTGAACTCCGAGCCTAGTGGTTCGGTAACGTTCATCCAAACTTAACGCTAGGTTGACGTTGAATCAGTTGGGTAAAAGAGAGTCCTTCAACGGTGATGGACGGCAAAGAAAGAATCAACGTTTGTTTTCTGGACGGATTTTTCTAGATACCCTTGGGCCCACTTTGCCCAAAAATGTTAATTCTTAAATAAGCTTCATTATATACTAATAAACCATCATTAACTATTTCAAAAAATAAATAAATAAAAAATAAACCATCATTAACAAAAGAAGCTCTTGTTTCAAAAAAAAAACAAAACAAAACAAAAGAAGCTCTTGCTGATTGTTTAAAAAAAAAAAACAAAAGAAGCTCTTGCTTTCAGGGGAAATAAATTTCAGATGCAAATTAAGTGAATTATCCCTTGCTTGTTTGAGACTACAAATAATAATGGTTTTTTAAATAATTTTTTTACAATTGGGATAAGAATTCAAAATTTAAACTTTAAATTAAGGATGTAACATGTTAAAATCATAGAACTAACTCATTGAAAAAAGTGAAATTGTGTGTTTGGCCTTTAGGGGCGGTTTGTTTTGCATATTTAGGTAAAATTTATATTAGAAAATATGGGGTTCACTTCAAAATCAATTAGCGAAGGGAGTAACTCATATCCTTTATAAATGTGTTGAAGATTCCTCACATTTTCAATGTGGGATAATTGCACCACAAGGTGTCATCTCTAACAATTTAATAACTCCTCCTCGAAAATCTACATTCAAACGAGTTTTTATTAACTCCTCCTCATTTTTACTTTTAAAAATAACTCTCATTTTTAATCATTCATTTATAACTCCTCAATTATTTTTAACCACTCATTTTTAATTATTCCTTTCAAATCAATCAAAATAACTCATTTTAACCATTCATTTTTAATCATTTATTTTTTAACTACTAAAAATAACTACTTATTTTAAATTTACATCCAAACAAGATTTTTATTCTTAACTCTTCTATACAAAGAGCATATATAAACGAGTTTTTGACACAACTCTCAATTTTTAAGTACTCAATATAATTCTTCAATATAACTTCATAAATTAAATCCCAGCTATATATCGAACAAACAGCCACCTAGGATTTGGAGAAATGGAGTGGTCATGGTATATATTCAAAATATGGACAGCTCCCATTTGATTCATCCATTGACTTTGACATTTTCTCATAGAATAGTGTAGGAGGTCTTGTGCCAACCAGGCAACCAATTCAGCATTGTCTATACTTCAATTAATGATCTATTCTCATCATTATTATGTTTTTTAATTAAAAAAAAAAGTGAAATTTGGAAGCTACATTTTTTTAAAAGGTATGTGTTAATTAGATTTAAAAAAAAAATTAAACTCATCACATTTTAATTTTATTAATTATTTTTCTGATTAGTTTTTTTTTTTTTTGAGGAATATTTTTCTGATTAGTTAAGTGTTAATATTTTCTACTACATGTTTGTTTTTTTTTTGAGAATATTCTACTACATGTACTAAATAATACATTTTTTCATCAAAACATGGATTATGAATCATACATTTAACCAAATACAAATTTAGTTAGAATTTAGTGATGAATTAAATATTTACCCAAATAAGTGTATTCAAAGAATATATTTTAGCTGGAGAAAACTTTAATAGTATATGATATCTATGACATGATGAGGTTTTGAATTAATTACTGTATTCCATCATTTATTTAATTGATCTTGCTTTCTCCATCCGTTCAAAATTTATAATTATTATAAACATTCTTGGATCCTGGGTAGTGCAATTAAAAGAATTAATATATGTACAACATGATTAATGATCTTGTTTAAGTATTTACTTGACCTACTTTAACCAATCTATAAGATTCTAATAAATCTCCATGTGTTTATATATATATATATATATATATATATATATATATATATATATATATATAAATTATGTTGTTCATATGTTAAATTATAATCAACAATCAGAACAAAAAACAAAATAAGCAATCATGATTTGTTATATTTTGACAAATTATTTATTTTCCACAAAGATTATAAATGACTATATTTTCTATTTTCTCATGCAGTGTATTTGTGTGAAGAATGTAAAATAATTTTATAAAAGGTTGTTTTTTGTAATTTTCCTACTAGTACAGTGTGAATTTCTCCTAAGAGTTTTTTTTGAAATTATAATTCGCTGTTTTATTGTGAAAGAGTTTTCTTCTTAAACTTTTTACGGACCATGAGAGGTTGTGTGAGAGGAACGAAATTGCTGGTAAATTGATTTTAGGACTATATGAAAAGTCATTTAAAACTTGCATATCACTTATTAATGAAATAAACTAGCAGAGTAGATCGTATTTGATTGAACCACTTTAAAATTCGATATTATTCTTTGTTCTCTATTTAATTTCTATTTATCTCGATTGTTATGTTTTATTTGACAAGTATTGTTTGGCAAAAAGTTTGAAAGTTTTTTTTTTTAAAACACATGATTCATGCCCAATTGATTACTGGAACTTCAATAATTGTGGTTTGGTCATTTTTATTAAGAAATTTAGTGGGTTGTGTTATGATTCAGTAGTCTCTCTTCTTTTAATTTTGTATTGAAATTTCATCTTCATGAATAAGGATGGAGATAAAGGGCCTAAATTTTTCGAATTTTGATTTCAAATAGAAATATTCATGAATCAGGATCCTTTGTGTAGTTGAGCTCTTCTATGGTAGCAAATGAAAGTTCAATTTTTTTCATAAAGAACTGTAGTTTCTGAAGTAAACCAGTGAAAGGGGAGGAAGGGTATAATTCTTTCCTTCATCAGGTTTAAAGGGTTATGTGATTTACAATTTATGCAACCTCTAGTTTCATCACTTGATATTTTGATACTGCAAGATCTTATAACTTGATCTAAAAACTTGCCTTGACAATTGTTGTTTTTACTATTCACAGCATTGGAAATTGGACTTGAACTCTTTGGTACCCAACACAGATAAAACATAACTTGATCTAAAAGTAAATTAGTATTCATGAACTGTATTTTTAAACCAGTTTCTCTTTCTTTTCTTTTTTTTTTCTCTGCTTTTGTTCTTCCATTACCATTTTTTAACTGGACTTATGTTAAACCACCTATCAATTCAAAAGTTAACCTGATGAATTGAGATAAATTTAATTATATAAACTAACAGCTTCAATAATCGGCAAGATACTCAATGTCATGCCGGCCAAGTCCTCCTCGAGGAGTTGAGTTTTATAATATTTGTTCATCTAGAGCCGAATTTTAGTTGTGCTAGCTTAGGGAGAATGGAGAGAATTTGGAACTAAGCTTCCGTTGTTTGCTAAGGGTTCATTTAGGGCTCGTTTGATAACGTTCCCGTTTCCTGTTTCTTATTTATTGAGAAACAGTCTTGTTTGATAACTGTTCCCGTTTCTTGTTCCCAAAAATACAAGAAAAGTTTCTCAAATTATGTGAAAAAAATGAGAAACTCTCAAAACTTGTTTCTCTTGTTCCGTTCTTTTTTTTTTTCTAAACCCAGTATTGGTTTTGTTTTATATTCTGCGTTCCAAAAAATCGACAATATTTACCTTTGGTGTGATGGTTGTGATGTCAACCTTTTTTTCCATAATTTGACCAAGTCCATGGTTCAAATCCCAACTTTGTATTTTTTTTTCAAATCATTTTTGCAATATTTATATTTTGCAATTTTTAATTCTTTTAATTTTGTATGGTTTTTTACCATTTTATTTTTTAGTTTTAAATTTTGTAATCTTTTATTGTTTATATTTTTAATGGAATTATGTATTTTTAATTTATGGGTTGATTTGAAAATTTTGTATATGTGTATTTATTTATTATTTAAGTTAATAATACACTAAATCGGTAAAAATTTGGTATTATGAAAAATTTGTTCACTAAAATATACAATTGGCACTTACCTTAATATTTTACACTCACAACATTTTTTAAACACGTCATTTGTGACAAATAATTTATGTGAGAGATAACATATTAAATTTATAGTTAGTTTTATATTAAGATTTTTTTTAATTATAAAAGATTTAATTATACTAGAAAATGTAAACTTTCAATGGTCATATTTTAATGTATGTTATATTTTGTTAGAAGCCTATATATATATATATATACATATATATATGTATATATATATATATGTGTGTGTGTATGTATATAAACAAAAGGAAGAAATAAGAAACAAGAAATAGTTATCAAACAAGTTTGTTTCTGTTTTTTATATTTTTTAAGAAACAAGAATCAGAAATGGTTATCAAACATATTATTGTTTCTTATTCTCAAAAAATAAGAAACAAGAAACTAGAAACAAGAACTAAGAAACAAGAAACAGGAAACAGAAACGTTATCAAACGAGCTCTTAATAACCATTTTTTTTTTGTTATTGGGTTTTAGTTTGTGTTTTAAAAAATAAAAATCGTATATGTAAAATTTTAAAAACAAAAATCAAAATTGGTTATCAAACAAACCTGTTTTTAAAAAGTAAAAAAAAAACATAAAATTAAAAAAGAAATGGTTATCAAACGGAATCTAAAAGTGCAATGGTTTCTGGTGGATATGCTCGGCCACCTAAAGCAAACCCATCAAATATTATGCATATTCATTCGAAGTAGATAATTTTTTTTAGTTCAGAGTGGGGAAGAGGGATCAACGACAAACCTTATATAGATGGCACACTACTCTCATTAACATCAGAAAAGATAACCAACTCCGTCACTGACCCTCGGTATTCAAAGCAGATAATTGATTCAAGGCATTTTCACACAAAACATTTACGTTTGAGACAAGAAAATCAATCTGTTTTGATACCAAAAAAGAAACTATAAGACGAAGTGACATTGCTTTTGCTTGGAAAAGTTTGACCCTCCTATTGAAGAAAAAAAAACAATTTAGAATAGTTAAGACCTCATTTGATAATCATTTCGTTTTTGGTTTTTTGTTTTTGTTTTTACTTTTTTAAAAACAGGCTTGTTTGATAAAAAAATTTGGTTTTTGTTTTTAAAATTTTAAAATATTAAAGAAATTCTAAAAACTAAGAAAAGTAACTTTTAAAAATCAGTTTTTGTTTTTAAAAAAGTATGAAAAGAACAAAAATAAATAGTAAAAAACTAAAAAAAATCCAAACAAAATGTGATGATTAGAAACAAAAAACATTTATCAAACATGCTTTTTGGTTTTTCATTTTTAAAAACATAAAACTAAAATGAGTTATCAAACATAAACAATTTTTATTTTTTAAAACAAAAAATCATAAACAAAAAATGAAAAACTATAAACAAAAAACAAAAAATGAAATGGTTATCAAACGGGATCTAAATGTATAGTAGCATTTTGCTAATGAATTCTGGATTGAAAAAGATGCAGAGAACTTTGAGATACCAATGATCAGCTACCAATCTGCATCAAACACAAGAGGATTGCCATCTTTTTAGGACACTAACTTATGTCTGTAGAAGAAAAGAATAGATTAATAGGAAGTTTCTATATGATTATGTTGTTTTCTTAACTTTAATACACTCTCATAATGTTTCTTACCCCAACCCCCAATCAGCTATCATTTTGTCAAGTTTGACCATCTTGCTTACAATTTTAAAATTAATCTCTCTCTCTCTACTTCTACTATCTTATTGTGCAAATAAACGCAAAGTGCTGATTAATCATCTCACACTATTCTATAAATTACCCTTTTACTGTTTATTGATTCAAACAAACTATATGATTTGTCACAAAAAGTTAATTTGTAGATTTGTTGTTGTCTGTTTGATCCCAAAACTTAAAGGTAACGTTTGGGGGGCCGAGAGACTAATCATTGTTGGTGGGTTATCATTATATATATTTAAGATGTATGCAATGATTACAAAGATTATCATTAATTTATATATCGGTGCAGGTAATAGTTGCATGTATTATTGTTTGAAGTATAAATAATTGTTAATAGTAAGGTTTGTCATAGAATGGATTAGTCAGACGTACAATATTAGTTATTGGGTTGTACGGTTTTGAAAAAGGATTGAGATCATGTTATTGATTCGATCGATCATCATTCATTAATTGGCTAATCAATATTGGGAGCCGCAATATTGAGTGGGCTAAAAAATTATTATTCAGGTAACCATTACTGATGCTTCAAACGGCCCGTAAGAGTTATGATTTAGTATAATTTCTCCTATTTGTTGTCTCCTAAGGGTCGCACAGTTGGTCGAAGGCTTAGATTTTGTGGCTACACTTCCCTCAAGCTCCCAAGTTTGAGACCCGCTTGTGACATTGATTTGTAGACACTCCCAATTGTGTTTCTACTCCTCCGACTACCAAATCAATAACACTTCCATGTATCATCTAAGAATAGTATGATTCATCAAATAAACAGTCTGATTTCAATGAGATATCAGAGCTGCAGTGTTGAATGCAGAAATTAGGTACTGCTAGAATTCACCATTTTTAGTTTATCACGATAAAATAATGGGATTCGAATTTGTAATCTCTAAGTCGAGAATGCATGTCATTTACCTCCCCGCACAGCCTCCTTTTGTGTTGGAATTCTGCTTGAAATGCTGCCACATACCATTTCCAATCAATTAAACAATGACCCTTATGGACAATGACTTGTGTGGAGGTACTCCACTTTGCTCCATTTTAGTGCTTGCTTTACTATTGAAATTTGTTGCAATTAAACTGATTATGGTGGAAACTGGGTATGTTGCACTCAGCCAGTACATCCACTTTCTCCACTCAACCACAAACCCCTCAATGTTGCATGCAAAATGGTTTGAGATTTTTCAAAAAGACCCACAAACTATAAACTAATATCACAATTTGTTTCTTTAAAAAAAAAACCCAATTTCTTTCTTTTGTAATCTACTTTATAAGCATTATTTCAAAATCTAAGTTAAAATTTGAAAATTAACAAAAAAAAGAAAAGAAAGGTTTTTACACACTTTTTCTCTTTGAAGTTTGGCTAAGATAGAATACTATAGGAAAAATACCGAATAAGTACAATTAAAAAATACTTGTTACCAAAAGAAAACCTAAACCATTCTTCAAATAATGAGCTTAAAAAAAGAATTGGTGTCCAACTTGTAAATTTCACAAAGCATTCATTTTTCTATTCTTTTCATTAAAAAGGTCCTTTATCTGTTTAAAAGTCGGCATTTTCTGGTCATCCAAAAACAATACATTTCTTTTTTTTATTTTCAGTATATAGTTCGAAATATTTAAACTAATCACATGGATAAGGATCAATAAGATCTTAAAATACACTAAAATTTCCACCAGACTCATGAAAGTGGCCATTAATTTTCAATTGAGACATTGGGGTTTAAGACGTATCCTAGTTCGGAAATAGCAAGTTTTTTAAGTAAAGATTTGGGGAGGAAACGAGAAACCTAGGTAGAGAGCACTCTTGCTCTCAAATAATATGAGAGTCAAATATCAATTTTCAAGATCGAACTTGTGATTATGGAATTGAATGAATTACCACCAAATAAGATAATCGATATGTCACTAACTCATTTGGTGAACAAAGAAATAGATATCTCAAGTTCCAACCCTATCATAGTTGAACAAAGAAACAAAGAAAAAGTTCAATGAACAGATTCCAATGACTTTAATTACAGCCTTCAAAATTACATATTACAGAATAAATAGAAAAGAAATGGCTCTTTGTTTTGCAGAAAGTACACATTTTTGGTACTCATTTTTACCTAATCTTATAAATCTCTTTACCCTCTTTTTTCCTCAGCTTTTCAACAACTTAATAGAGTGATGAAGAAGCCCAAACCCTCCTTCCACAAGTACCCCATATTCATATCCATATAATATATGATAGATGGATAGATATTTCAGACCAATATATCATATAAATATAAATTCAACCAATATCCAAATTATGTGATGTAAAAACTAATCAACAATCAGGACAGCCTCTAAATTGTGGCCTTGGTGTGTGGCGATTGTTGGCTCCAGATCCTGGATAGTCATTTAGTTCCACAACCATTCTTCCATGGATCACTTCTTCCTCTGTTGCAGCCACCTGCATAAACACAAAACTTCCCTGTTAGAATTCCATAACGCGTGAACAATGTTCATAAGTTGATAAGTTACGATAAATTTACGCAGTCATCTCAAAACCCAAATGATTTATAATAATAATCGAAGAAGAAATCATAGTTCTGAGTTCAAACATAGAACCTCATGCTTGGATTTATAAGAAAGCTATGATTTTGAATGGATAATAATATACCACGTAGGTGTAATCATCATGGAAGAATGATGATGATTTCAATATATAGTAGCCATCGATCTAAAAAATAATTTTGTATTGATTTTCTTGGCATTTAAATGTTTAAAGGTCGGATGGTATGCCTTGTGCATATAGTCGGATTACGAACAAACTGACTTTAAATAATTATGGATATCAAAAAATATATGTATTTATACCACGTGGGCATTGCTTGAAACTTGAAGAAACTGATCAAATCCATGCATGAGTCTGACACTTCCTACAAAATCAGATCAAAAGCATTTAGTTGATGATAAGAAGATCAAGAAAGAAAGAAGATGAATGGATTGATTTGTGAGGCTTACTTGAAGTAGGGACAGCATTGGAACAGAGAAGGTTATAAAATGACAAAAAAATGACAAGGAATTTAAGGATATTGGTGGTAGCCATTGCTGAAAGTGCTGCTCTCTGCTTCAAAGCAGAGGAAGACAATGGAGTATTTATGAATGAAATCTCAGAGCTGATGGCTTTAGAGGGCAAAAAAACAAAGAAAAAAGGTTTGATGGGGGACTTAGGTAGAGGGCAATTTATAGTTGAATTTCACATGATGATTATTTCATATGCTATATAATATTGTTACAAAAAGTCAAAAGAAAGTGATAGCAACTAGAACATTTTTATATGGATTGTTTTGATAGGGGTATAAAGTATAAACCCTAGGATTTTCTTTGGATTTAAATGAAAGATGAAAACTTGGAAAGTGGGGGGAAAGGGAAAGCTATGATAATTTTAAAAGTCAATGTGGTGAGAAAAGTGGAGGGTGACAGAAGAAGAATGTGAGGAGGGAAAATTCATGGTGTGCACTAATTTATTATAAGGTCAATGGAGTGGTGGGAATATAATTATAAGCATTTGGGTGTGAGGAAATGTTTGAAGGAAAATTTTTTTGGTAAATTTGTGTATTTTATTATATGAGGAGAGGGATTTGGGGGCTGAAATATCTTAGAAATTTCAATAAAAGGAGGAATGGTGTAATAATCCATTTCAATGGCACATAAAAAGGCTAGTGGGGTTTGGAACCAAATTTGTACCAACTTATGTGGTGCTAGTAGTTTTTGCCATCACATGTGGGTATTGATGGATGTTGTGATTTGCTGCTGATTTTTTTAATTTTTTTGTCATGACAAGTTGAATTATAATTTTCATATAATATGATATTGTTTATTTTTTGGCATAAATTTTCATAACTTTGTTTTTTTATTATCACCTAAAATATCTCATACCAATAAAAATGTTAGTGTCTAGTTTCTCATATATATTATTTTTATGTAAACATAATATCTCATTGCTAACGATTTTGTTTCTACGAAGCTAATTAACTTGTTAATTTTTTTCTACTCGATGAAAATTTAGCAATTTGAAAAAGAAAAACCTAAAAAATTTAAGTAGTATGCATGATTTGAAAGAAAGCTAAGTTGAAATAAGGGTAGTAAAACCTAGCCAAAAAGTTGCGAAGACGATGATGAGAGAAAAATTTGTTGATATGATGTGGCTAATTTGTTAACCTTAAATTAAAAAAAAAAAAAAAAAAACCACAAAAACATGTGTAATAAATTGGTGAACTGTGTACAATTTTTTTTTTAAAGTTAATTGATTACAAAGGAAAGGTTCAAATTCATAATTTTTTAGTCATGAATATATATTTGCATGGATTTAAATTATTACATTTCTTTTTTACAACTAAACAAAATATCATGTGCTTCACCTTTTTTTATTATTTATTTTATGTTTCATTGTTTTATTCTCCTTTTTTAGTAAGATTTTCAATTATTTAAAAATATTGTTAATGAGTAAGTAATTTATTGTTAAAAAGAAGTAATGAATTTTTTTGGGGATTATCAAACCAATTAACTCGATAATATAAGTAAATAATTATAAATAAATAATAAAATCGATACTTGGGCTACATGGATCTTTCTCAAACGGTCCTCTTATCTTTCAAATTGAGGCCCCAACTGGCAAAGGCCCAAACCAACGAAACACGACAAACATGGCAATGCAAAATTACATTTTTTCTAAAAAATGTCTCCATTTTTCTATATTGAAACTACATTGTTTGGTATATGATGTGGTGAGTTAGCATTTAATAGGTAAAAAGCAATAATTGATTCAACAATAATTTATATTGAAAAGAATGGCTACTAAATATAATTTGTATAATTGATTAGCCAAGATTTGACATCACAATTTTCTTTTTTAAACGTGACATCACAAATTTCTTCTTTCTGTTTAAAGAAGTGTCATTGGAGACAACACACTAAAAAAAGCATTTAGAAAAAATCACAAAGTTTTAATTTTGAGTGTACTCTTATTGACTATTTTTACATCAACTTTTCCTATAATTGGATATTGTCTGCTTTTTTAAATAATATTTGGATATTGATAAAGTACTTTAATGGTAGAAAAATATTTGTCTCCTTATTAACAAGGAGACAGAACCTCCTAAAGGTATATGTGGCATATCTTGATGCCACACTTTTTTTTTTTGGGAATTTGCTACCAATAGCATTTTTTGGCCTACCTATTTTAATTATAGCACAAATTGTAAAAAAATTCATGCATAGCATATTTTTTACATTCTTTTTCAATTTCCAAATATACCCTTTTTCTTTTAAGTTCCTCTCCAAACTTCAAGCTTTCTTTCCATTCTTCTCTGCAATTTCTTCTTCCTCTTCAAGCTTCGACCGATAGAATGCTATCAGTTCCACTGATAGACTTCTATCAGCTGAACCAAAGTGAATATGCACTTATAGCATTCTATCAGTTGAACCCCTACGTCTTCCTCATGCTCTTCAGTAGCTCCACCTTCGTCGTCGCCGATAACACTGCAAGCGGCGAATTGTCGAACATCTGAACGCCATGGACAAAGTACTTTGTCACTGCCCCAAACTCGTTCTACATCGCTGCCCCAAGCCGTTGAATAGAAGAAAGTACGCTAAAATGGGAACGGAGAAGAAGAATAGAAAGCCAGAAAAGCCACCAGCGAGATCGATAGCGAAGAACGTGGTTCCGACGAAGGTGACGGCGATGAGAAGTTGCGATGATTGGGAAGAAATCGTGTTGGGAGGGTTTTTTTTATGAAGAAGGTGTGTATAGTGTTTGTGTGGGATGAAATCTTGTGGGAGAGTTTTAAGCAGGGGTCTTTTGGTAATTTTACAAACTTAGGGTATTTTTTTGCTACAAATGAATAAATTTAAGAAATGTGATGTGGAGAGAATTATTTATTTATTTTTTAATATCTATGAAAAAGCCCCTTTTCTTTTTCTTTTTCTTTTAATATTGTTGAAACAATTTTTTTGTACATCAATGGGTACCACATCTACCTTAATGAGGGTCTGCCTCCTCATAAAAATGCAAGTATTCCTCTTAATGGAAATGCATTCAGCCAAACATTAGCCGTCAAAGTTATATGTTGTTGTGAACTAAAGTTAGACTTCAAAAATCTTCCGCATTCTGTTCTCTTATTAACGGTTCCATTATTTTAAGGATTAAAAATGACTAATATTGAAATGTGAGAGGTAATAGTGTTCAATTTTAACATTTAGGGCTTGTTTGGCTAAGGCAGGAAGGGAAGGAAAGGGAAAGGAAAGGGAAAGGAAAGGAAGGGAAAGGAATGGATATGAGAGTAAATTAGTGTTTGGTGAGAAGAGAAGTGAAGTGAATAATAATAAGTTGATGTTTTGTGAGATAGGAAGGGAAGAGAAATGAAATGAAGTGATGTTTATTTTATAAAAGAATAGATATTTAATATTTTTAATATAATATTCATAATATATCATTTTTTATATTTATTTTATTTATTATTTAAATGAAATTTAAAATTTAATATACTTTTATTATCAAAATTACCTAATTAATGAAACAAAAAATTCAAATATTTAAAATTGATAATTGTTTAAAATATGGATATCATCATTTTTATTCTAAAAAATAATATTAATAATAAAAATTAAGTTTAGAAAGTTAAATATTGGATAAAATTAACAAATAAATAAAATTTTTAGTTATTTTAATTTTTGTTTGAAATCTTTGAGTAATTATATCTTAAATTCATATAAGTATATATTTATATTTGTTTGCAAAAAATGTATGAGTTTAGAAAAGTTTGATAAATGATCTCAAAAACAAAATTGATAAATGATATAAAAAAAAGTTTGATAAATAATAAAATCAATATGTATTCATTTACAAAATATATATTTGTGTAAATGTGTATGGATAAAAACCAAATGCATGAAAATTATCTATATGGTTTAAAGAACATAGTAAATTTAAAAATAATGATAAATATTAAATTTTAAAATAAAATAATATACACAAATAATATAAAATACAAATAATGTACTTATAAAAAACATAAAACGTTTATTTATAAATTGAAAAAATATAATTAAAATCGGAAAGGAAAAAAAATATAAAATTAAATGAAAACGGTAAACATATATAAGGAAAAAATATTTATATGGAAATTGAAAACCATATATATCAAACTAAAAAACTGACGAAGGAAAGTTAAATTTAAAATATAAAAACCGAAGTAGGAATTTTTTTTTTAAAAAGAACAAAGAAAGGAAAGTAAAAAAAAAAAAAAAAAAAGTTAAATGCACGTCCACGTGCTGGGTTATATGGACGCGTGGGCTCCACACACCGAGTTACACAAGCAACATTTTCCTTGTTAGCCAAACGTCGGGAAGGATCCCCTCCCTTCCCTTCCCGGAAGGCCAAACGTCCCCTTAAAGACCAAATTGAATCTCCAACAAAAAAGTAGGGACTAAAAAAATATTTTCTCACAAAAAAAAAAGATTTGGTGCAGCTACAACTGCTTTTTGGGCCCGATAAAAAAAAACTATTATAAACAAAAAGAAAAGGAAAATTTGTGTTCCTTACAACGCCACATCAACAATGGCATCTATAGAGTTAGCAATCTAAGCTACTCCCAAATCTTTCTTTTAAAAAGACTGAGACACAGAGGAACATAATTAACTAGCAATATGAATGAAGTGATTTTTTTTTTGTAGCTTGAGCATGGATGGGTTGTTACATATTTATGTAGTCTGCATATATGTTGACTTTTGACCAACTTAACAAACGGTAATTAATTAAAAAAAGTATATGTTGACTTTTGGGTAAGTAATTTCAAGGTTAAACTACCAATGTAGTCATTGAACTTTCCTCTTTGGTCCAATTTAGTCCTTAAATTTTCAAACATTCTAATTTAGTCCTTGAACTTTATATAAAGCTTGCAAAGAGTCCCTGCCATTAAAATTTTTTAACAGCCGTTTACATAATGATGATGTGGCAAAAAAAAACAAAGAAAAATGCCAAATGGCATGTTTTTTTTACGAGTTAATTTTTAGGGTTTTAAGTCTTCTCCTTCCCCATTTTTTTCTCACAAGATGTTGCTCAAGAACGCGAACAGACAGCCTTGCAATTTCTTCTTCCTTTTTGTTCAATCCTCCTCAATCCTCTCATTATGACTCATATTTTCTTATTTTTCATGTTATAGTGCTACTTCGACCTCAGAACGACCATCATCCAAAAATTATTTTTCATGATGCTCGCCGTCAAAAAAGAACGGAGATGAAATTAGATTGGCACCTCAAAACAATCTTGAAGATTTAGCGACGACCTAACGTGGAAATCACTCTTTAAAGCCGGCAACCACGTTGAGAGAGGTAAACGAGCATCATGGTCGTTCTGAGGTCGAAGTAGCACTATAACATGAAAAATAAGAAAATATGAGTCATAATGAGAGGATTGAGGAGGATTGAACAAAAAGGAAGAAGAAATTGCAAGGCTGTCTGTTCGCGTTCTTGAGCAACATCTTGTGAGAAAAAAATGGGGAAGGAGAAGACTTAAAACCCTAAAAATTAACTCGTAAAAAAAACATGCCATTTGGCATTTTTCTTTGTTTTTTTTTGCCACATCATCATTATGTAAACGGCTGTTAAAAAATTTTAATGGCAGGGACTCTTTGCAAGCTTTATATAAAGTTCAAGGACTAAATTAGAATGTTTGAAAATTCAAGGACTAAATTGGATCGAAGAGGAAAGTTCAAGGACTAAATTGGTAGTTTAACCTAATTTAAACTTTCGATGTTTAATATAAAAGGTAATGAATACTTGATCAATTAAGCTTTGACGATCTATATTCATTTAATAATCTACCCAGCCTATCATTTTACTGAACTTTGCATACTTAAATGTGTGAATTGTCATAACCATAATTTATAATGATTATAAGTGTATTCAAACTTTCAATTTCCTCAACAAAATATCAAAGAAAAACGACATTATAAGAACTTGTGGGTTTTGTAAAAATTATGGGATGGTTAATTTGTGATCAAATTTAAATTGGTGCCAAAACTTGATATTATTAAATTTAGTGAGTTTATGTGCACATTACCTTCACTTTGTTAAACATTAGAAGGTGAATTAGCACATTGAATGGAAGGTAGTAAATGTAAAATTTCAGTGTAAAGTCGAGTTAAATGAAATTGAAAGTTAAAATTATAAAACACAACAAATATAATAGTAAAATTATGATTAGTTTTCATTGATATATATATATATAGAAGGGGATTGGAATCGAACTCGATTGAAGATTAGAATGTGCTTGAGAGAAATCGCAAAAGCCGATAGAAAAATTGGTGATAAAATGGGTTGAGAGAAATCGCAAAAGTGATAGAAAAGGGTGAAAGAAATCAGGAGAGAATTGGGCTGAGAGAATTGGTTTTTAAGCCCGGCAGGATTTTAAGTTGGGGCCTTTTAGTAATTTTCCCAACCCTGCTTCCACTTTCAGCTTCAAATGAATATCTTTAAAAAATGTGCTATACATGAATTTTTTTTGTTCTATTTTACTATACATGCAAAAACTCCTATATATAATGAATCTTCAACACTTCAAATCATACAAAACCTCTTGAATGTTATCAACTACAGAGATAAGGCCGTACACTATAATTCATTAAAGAAACGATGCATTCATGCAAAAAAAAAAAAAAAGAAGAAGAAGAAAAGTTCTAGATCGCTATTTCATAATCAAATTGCTTCCAACACCTTTTGTTTCTAAAACTCTAAAAAGGTTTTTTCCAATTAATTCACACTTTCTTTTCTTAGGCCTTACCATAAACAATTTTTTTTAATTGAACAATATTTAAAAAAGAACTCGAACTTTTAACATCTTAATTATTAGATTGTATATAATATAAGCGATAGTTCAGTTGAACTTAACCTAAAACACTTTGTGCCCTTAGAAAGAAAAAAGAAAAATTGATCAACTAAACATTTTATAAATTAAAATCAAGTAAACAAAATAGAGAGATGCCAACAAAAAAAAAAAAGATTGATATTATATCATTATTTGTTTCGGGTCCTCTCGTCTCACTTGTCTGTTCTCTCTATGATAAGAGAACATTATTCTCCAAAAAGAACAAAGAAAGCAGTTAAAAATTAATAGAGTGAACATTATTCTCCAAAAATAATCTAGTTAAAAATGATTATTATTATTGTTTTCGTATATTTGTACTTTAAACATGAAAAAGGAATATTTAAGTCTTGTCCAAATATGATCTATAAAATAATGTCATTTATGTGGATATGAATTACATTCTATTTTATTTTAAATTTAAAAGATAAAAATATAAAATTAAAAAAATATAGAATATGATCTATTAAGTCACATAGGGTGCGCATTATTTCATACGTCGTGGTGGTGGAAGAACTAAATATTCCTCAACATGAAAATCCAACCAAATGAAAAGTAAGTCCACGTGGAAGGCGGCAGCCAAACTAATTAAAGAAAGGGTGTAGTAAAGCATCTCACATCGGGTGCACCAAATTTTGGTACAACCCAGAATCAGAAATGGAAGAAAATCTTTGTGTCCACATAAACTTGTGGCTCACAATCCAATTCACCCGCTGACGTGGCACCCCTCCCCTTCTTTTAACGAACTTTCTTCATTAACACACTCAAAATTCCCTTCTTTTCTTCCACTTCCCAACTCTTCTTCTTCTTCAAATCAAACCAATTATGTTGCATTCTTCCAAGGACCCTGCAATCACGCTTTTTGGCCGGAAAATTCCACTTTCCGACGACGGCAAACCGCCGGCGATTCCATCCCACGCCCATCCCTTACCTTCTCACAAACATGCACAGTCGGGACAGGAACATACTCTGCCCTACAACCATCAGGTCACCGTAAAATTCTATGCAACTTTTGTCTTATACTTCAATCCAACTGCTACCCATTTCACTAAATGCCCCAGAACTTTCTGGGTTGTTTTTACTTTTTCAATTCTGTTTCAGCTTCCTGCTTGCTGCTGGAAAAACGAAAAAACTTTTTTTCTTTGTTCTAAGTTTTGGTTGTTTATGAATCGTATGTAGTTTGATTTCTAGTGTAATTATATTGTATTTTTCTTTGGTTACACTGTTACGAAAATTGGTTATTTCTTTTTTGTGGGGAATTGAGTTATGGCGATTTGGGCGAATTATTGTTCCTCTGTTTCTTCAATCAATTGATAGCAAAAAGTTCATTACTAATCAGAAACAGGGTCGTAAAATTTTCTTTCTTTTCTGAATTTCAGGACTCATTTGTTGATGATAATGAGAAAGATGGTGATGATTCAAGAGATCTAGAGAGAGTGGAAGAAGATAGCGAGAATCCGAAAACGCCGTCAATCGATGAAGAAACTGCGAAACCCATCAATGGAAAACCAGAGAGTGAAAACCCTAATTCTGAGAAAACCCTGAAGAAGCCTGATAAGTTACTTCCATGTCCTCGCTGCAAAAGCATGGAGACCAAGTTCTGTTACTACAACAATTACAATGTCAGTCAACCTCGCTATTTTTGCAAAGCTTGTCAAAGATACTGGACCGCCGGCGGCAGCATGCGAAACGTGCCGGTCGGAGCCGGTCGCCGAAAGACCAAAACCTCTGGTTCTTATTACCGTCACATAACCATCTCAGAGGCTCTTGAACGATTCGAGGTTCCAAAACAAACCCATAACCCCAAATTCACTGCCAACAATGGCAGAGTCCTCTGTTTCAATTCTGACCCTGCACTGGGCTCTGTTTTGAACCTTGCAGAAAACAGAGTTTTGAGCAATGGGGTCAAGAAGTTTGAAGAAAAAGACAAAAGCTCGAGTTTATCATCTGAATCGGATCATTCACAGAAAATCAATGGCTTCCCTTCTCAAATTTCATGTCTTTCTGGAGTTCCATGGCCTTTTGTTTGGAACTCATCAGTTCCTCCTTCACCAGCCTTTTGCCCTCCAGGATTTCCCTTATCATTTTTCCCAGCAGCTGGTTGGAGCTGTGGAGTTCCAGCACCATGGTTTCCATCACCACAACCACAAGCTTCTTCAACATTGGGAAAGCACCGAAGAGACAATGAAATGGACAAAGAAGAGGGTTTTAAGAAGAGAAATGGATGTGTTTTGACTCCAAAGACTTTAAGAATTGATGACCCAAATGAGGCTGCAAAAAGTTCCATATGGGCAACACTTGGAATTAAGAATGAATCAATCAGTGGAGCAAAAAGTCTCTTCAAAACCTTCCAACCCAAGGTCCATGAGAAAGTTCATGTAGCTGAAACCTCTTCTGTTTTGCAGGCCAACCCTGCAGCCTTGTCGAGATCGCTCGTCTTTCGCGAGAGCTCTTGAAGGCATACACCATCGTCGTCGACTAGTCGAGACACGAAAGCAATTCATTCAGAGTGAGTTAGAATTTGCTAACCAATTTGGAGAGTATAAGGTAGCTGATGAGTCAAGTGAACCAAAGAAGAAAAGGAACTAATTTTCTTCTCAGTAGAGCCAAACTAGTATTAAGGAATGCAGATTATATTATACTATTTGCCTGATTTACATAGCCATGATGATTGCTGAGCTTGTTGTTTTTCATCTTCAAATGTAAATATATAGAGATATGTAAAATACTGACATAGATTGCAGAAAAATAAGTTGTTTTGTTGCCTCTTATGGCTTAAAAAGTTACCTTTTTTTTTTTTTTTCCTGCATTTTTATCAGTTGTTCTAAAACCCCAGACAGGCACACTGGCACTGCAAGAGTATCTACCTAAAAGTTAAAAATTTAATGAAAAGAGAAATGGCAAAAAGACTCAAAAAGACAATTATATGCTACAAAAGGTGATTCTACTGTGTGGCTTTATTGTGTAGCGCCAAAGTTCCAAAAGTTCTTATCACAACAGCTGTAATAGGATAAGATTGAAAAAGCAGACAGTTCAAGCTTTTCTTTTAGCAACTTTTTCTTCCATTTTTTCCCATCTTTTCTTTTCTTGGCTTTATATCCAAAATCATCTAATCCAACGAATCTAAGGGCTCTAATTTGATTTCCCCAAGAAAATATAATACGTGGAATAAGTTTATTGGACGGTCGTCAAGGGAATCAAATATGAAGTATAATTTCCTCTGTAAACATTATTCTTTTTATACTATTCATTCTCTCCTAACAACTTTTAATTCTCTTATACTATTTTGTTTTTTATAATCATTTATCTCAAAAATAAATAAATTTCTTCTGAAAATTGATAACTATCTCTCTAATTTTTTTAACCTCAAATGCAAATAATCATGTTTATGTCAATCATTCTTTTTTATTATTATTTCTTTCCTATTTTCCGTCTTCCATAATCACTATTTCTCCTTATTCAAATGATGATATAATTATCGAGAATCAATAAAGAAGATCATTTATATCTGTGTAGAAAATCAAAATCGTATAGTTTAAGGTGAAAGTGAACATGCAGTTGTAAGGAAGAACATGGAGAAGTGAAAAAGGATAATGAAAAGAGGGGGTTTGGAAGGCTTTTAATTGTAAAGTTAGAATGAGACAAAAATACTATAAATGTGGGGAAAAAAGCTCACACACGAGTCTGTTTACACACAGAATGAAAGATGCCTACTGAATAAGGCAAATGGAGAAACAAAGTTAGATATTTAAAGGGGTGTAAGCAAATGGTGACCACATTTTTAGTTATATATATATATATATATTAAAAAAAAAAATGAGCTAGCTGTTCAAATGGGGCCCAAATGCATATAGTGCCATGAATCCTTTTTGGAATTGTCTATTGCCTTTTGCTTTCTAACTTTTTGCTCTTTATTTAATAATTCTTTTCTTTAAAAAAAAAATTATAAATTTAATTTCTCAATTTTTTTTTTGTTAAGTCTATCCATTTTCAAAATATCCAATCCATTTTAATTCTTGAAATTTTTAATTTTTAAAATGTAAAATTGGAAATTACACAATTAAAAGTTAAAAGTCATATTATATGTTTTCAAGTTTCAAGGATTTAGAAGTTAACACCTATTAAATATTTTTCTTTTAATTTAAGACTAAAAAGTGAAAAGTAAGATTGAAGGGGTAAGTGTGTGCATCTCTTAAGTTCAACTTTGTAGGTAAAGGCATTAATGGGAATTAGTTAAAACATGGTTTCTTTGGTCCAAGCAAAGAAATCCCATAAAAAGTGTGGGCAAATAATTTGTGGTGTGTTTTCTTAGATGGTATGGGAAAATGAGGAATGTTTTGGAACTACTTTATGGTTCAATTATCACCATGTTGGTTGAGTACAAAAGTGTCTGATTAAGGCCTTTCAAATCTTGTTAATCAAATCTACCTCTTCCTGCCCTATACTGTAAGTTGCATTATTTGTTTTTGGTTTTCACACTTTTTTGGTCCACTAAGCTATGATTTAGGCACATTTCAATCTAGTCCTAAATTTAGAGAAACTTTAAGTTATGTAGAGTGACTTAAATAACAATAACTATTAATATGAATCACATTCTATTTTATTTTAAACAAAAAAATTTAAAAAAAAAAAATGAATGTGATCCATGTTGAATCACATATGTAGACATTAACATGACCTAAATATTTCTCTAAAGTTTATAAAACTCCAATTTAACGTCTATGGTTTAGACTTTATATTTAGTTAGTTTTTTGTGATGTCTCAAAATTTTAATTTCGTTCACATGAATGGTAGACCTAACCTATTATCTTTATGGTTGCCATTTTTACACATATTTTCTATTTGATTAATTGGGGTGGTTGATTGTATTGAAATTTAGAGCCTGGACAAATAGTACATGAATTATGTTTATTTTGGTTATCTTTCCATATCGTTTAGATAATATTAAATTTCATCTCAAAATCAAAGGATAATAAGGGCGTGACATCTCATATCTTTTATAAAGATGTTAAAGACTTTAATGTGGAATAAAGGCCAATCGGAGAAGACCATCTTGAATTAGATCGAATTTATAAACTGAAATACCCCTTTGGCTTATTCATTTAGGTTGGATTCGAATTTTTGGAATCAAATACCCCTTAAACTTATGTCTGTTTAGGTAGGGGACCAATAACTCACACATGCATGAAATTTTGATACCATATTAGATAACATAGACTTCATCTCAAAATCAGTTGGTAGTGAGAGAAATAACTCATATATCTTATAAACATATTGAAAATTTCTCATCTTTTAAATGTAAGACAAAGACCACTCGATGAGTATCTCCAACCCATACTATTAAAAGTAAAATATGTGCTGTGTTTTTTCTTTCATGTTATTCAACTAAAAAAGTTGAAAAATCTTACGATTTTAGGACTAAATTGAAAGCATTTCCATTACACACTGATCAAAAAAATATTTTTTAACCTAAAAATTGAGCCAGATTACATTTTTAGTCATAGATCTCTATTTTTAACCAATTTACTTAAGTCGCAAAAATTACACACAAAAAAAAAAAAAAAACAATCAAATATGAGAGCTCTATTTCGATTTTGTGATTTTTAGCTTCTATATATGATCTTACCCCCTTTGCTGATCCGTGACCTTAATGTCAGTGATTTTTTTTTTCTGAGATTATAACATTGAGATAGAATGATCCAAACCTAAGATTTTTTAGTCATTAGTTGTATACTGATTCTGCTAAGCTATTGTTTTTTATCAGGGTTTCAATACCTTTAGCCTCTCTTAAACCTCCAAACTTTGGTGACTAACTCATCATTTGGGTAGATGTGTTAAACTTAATGTCATGCCTAATATATAATAATGGCATTGTTCTTTTAGTTTTAATTGGCTGAAAGTGCCAAAGCTTTTAGCATATGAATTTTATCATAATTCCACTACCTCAGATTTTTCTTGCAAAACCAAATATATAATACGAACAATGTTCTAGAATGTGCATAACTTTTTTGAAAAGCTAAATTGGTGGAGAAAAAGGTGTCACGTGCTACTCGGAATTGGGTGGGTCAACTCCCCACTTAAAATTAATTATCTTTTGTCTTCTTATTCATAAGAAGTCAAGCTCTCTTTAAAGTTGTACGGAACATCATTTAGTATTATAAATTCTTTTTAATCAATATTAAAAAATATAAAAAGTAAAAATTTTATGATATCGAATAGTGCTACTTATATCCTTAAGAAGAGAGCACTCCTTATGAATAAAGAAACAAATTAGAAAAAGTTCAACTTAATTTCAATTTAATATGTGAGAGTCACCTATTTCATTCATAATAATGATATTAAATATAGTATTTATCAATAATATATTGATGATTTTTTTAAAATTCTATTTTAATTTAAGTGGGAAGATTTAAACTCATGAAAATATAATCTTATTGTTAGTTACGAATTTTGTTAATAATATATTGATGATTTTAATCATAAATCCGTTTTAAAAACTTAAATGCGAATTTTGGTGAAAGGTGTGAGTGGGACACGTGTGTCGCAACTACCAAAAGTATCCAATAAACATATATTATATTGCATTTTATTCATGAGCTTTAATAAAGTATTTTCATCACAATGCATCCCCTATCTTATATTATATAAATGCGATTCATACAAGGTTGAAATTTGTTGTACCCTTACACAAAAGCATACCTTTTTCAACCAATGCGTTTGTATGCCTCTCCAACCAACACCCAAATTCAACATTGAAAAACTCGATTATCAAAAAGAAAGAAAAAAGAAAATTCATATATTTTAATTTTTCTCTATATATGCTATGATCTTGTAAAATGTTTGGAGACATTGACACTATTTTTTATAAGATCTTCTCACGGCTCGAGTTAATTTACATGTCTCTCTCCTATTTTTAATGAATACTTATTTTGTAAGGACCCGACCCGACAAGGGTCTAAACCTAAGTTCTTAACTCTAAATGCATGAAAATAGTACTCGACATCTCGGGCATGTAAATTTAAAACAAAACTCCTTTTAAACAACTCAGAAGAACAAGTTCATAAAACCATCAATTCATTAAAACAGTTATAGGGTACCCAAAAATCAAAACATAAAAGTTCAGTAAAACAGGTTCCACTTATCATGCCCCTAAATAGTTCACGCAGAAAGAATAAATTAAAAGACTCTACACAAAGTAATGCAGCAGGTCCCATGGTCATCTTTAACTTTGTCAATCATCCATCTCAGTACAATCTAGTAGTACCTGTGGGGATTCCACAGTGGAAAGGGTGAGTTTTTGCAAATTCAGTAAGGCTTCCCCAGCTCGAGGATAGATATGCACAAGAATACAAATATTAGCAAACAAGTATGATCAACAACATAACCAAAGGGTGTACAAAACCCAAGCTCTTGGGTGCTAGGTCAAAAAACCTTGTCCTTGACGAGCACCTCACATAGTGGTCTAAGAATCGTAGACCCAAGACCAAAAGCTCACAAGAGTCCTCTGACTAGAGAGCAATCTGGCATCCTACTCCAGAGGGAACTGGTGAGTCGAGAAACCTGTTCGCCCTAGGCCCTGTACTCACGGCGAGAGGTGGTGCCACACCAATCACCAAGGAACCATATCAGGCGCATACCACCTACTTGGAGAGAGCCTAGGCTACTAGTAGAAACCATCCAGGGTCGTGAGCCTGGCCGGCCGACCATCCACGAAAGTCCTCCGGAGCGAGAGAATATCACCTCAAGCTAGGGTGTGCGCCCGAATATCATCGTCCACACCCGCCTACTAGTTTCCTCTATCCGTTCTTCATGACTCGTTTGGGTCCAAACGAGGCATCAAGCCGTGCATCAAACATCACACAAGTCCATATTAGGACAATCATGCAACCACATGCAACTCGACCATATCATGTAGACATACACGATTCATGCATCACTAGTTATACAAGAGACAAGCATGAAATGTATATGCTCTCGATGCAATCAAATTCAACATACAATGCACTTGGTTATGCTACAATCAGACAAATCAACTAATGCAAGTAAACCGGCACATGTATTAACCACAAGTCCTCGAGAAGGGGTAAATGGTCCCTTACCTTGGCCAATCCACTACAGCTCTCCAAGAATCCACTAGAAGCTCCAAACAGCCAAACACAACTCTGAGCCTTCGAAAAACGTGTCCCAGAGACACCCAGTGGCTACGCGTGCCTCATGAACTCGGCTCGACTGACAGAAAATGGTTCGGGTCAAATCTAACAAGGCTCTCCAATGGCGGCGACTATTGAACAAGCACGTGGCGGCTCAGCTTGAAACCATGGCGATGAGCTTCGAAACGAACCCACGACGACCTGCTCGAAACAAACCCACGTGTAACAACCCACGGCAACGACACAGCAGCATGAGCTCGGAGCACATAGAGGTCAACAACGAGCTCAAACCCAACGTCGAAACGGCTCCCTGCGACAACAAACTTGAACCCATGCTACGACGCACAAACGAACCCATCACAAACAACGAACCAGACCACGATGTGACTTGAAACAGATGACGAAAACGCTCATGCAGCTACACAATGAATCGAGCTTCGAACCAAGGAGAAATCGACGCCAAGGTTGAAGATGAACAGTGCCTTCTCCAAGGGTTCTGTGTTTTTCCTTAAAAGCCAAGGGTCAAAAGACCAACCCACCCCTTATTTTGAGCTTAACTACAAAATTGCTATTAATAACTTAAACAAAACTTTATTCCTTTAGTTTTTTTTTAATGAAAATGAGGTTATTACAATGTTCCCCCCTTAGAAAACTTTCGTCCTCGAAAGTTGACTAAGGCTTAAATAACTCAGGAAAACAAAAGCACAAAACCCTTTCCATAACACTTCAACAAGACCAAACAACTGAGATTCAACTCTCCTCTATTATCAAATCTCTGCATTCCCCGCATCGATGCCACTATTAGAACACAAGGCTGCTAATCTCAAATTCTATGGCTCTGCGATGAACGTGTGCACAACTTTTCTAACAGCCACGAACTGTAAGCATTCTAGCAATGATCTCATGAACTACCTCACTGGTCAACTACAACCACTCATGTCTAAAAAACTCTCTCTCTTCAACCTTATCCCAATGGATAATTGATCTACATTTTTCCATGCAATGCCTCAAACGGTGCCAACTAGACAATGGACTGATAATTTATAACAAGAAGACTCTCTCAGTACACCCGTTTGTCTCAACCGCATAGAGAACAAAACTCATCGGAACTCAACATATCCTCCAAGGTTCGACTGACTCTCTAGATGTGACCATCTGTCTATGGATGAAAAGCTGAATTGAACCTACTGGTAGTTCCACTGCCTTCTTGAAGGTTCTTCCAGAAGTGCAAAGTAAACTGAATGTCTCTATCTACAATGATACTCACAAGAACCCCATGCGACCTGAAAATCTCTCTCAAGTACAACTGTGCTCACTTCTTAATAGAACAATCCAGATTCCTTAGAGTAAAGTGAGTGCACTGGGTAAGTCGATCCACAATCACCAATATCATGGTGAAACCTCTCGGTGTCTTAGGGAGTCCTGAAACGAAACTCATAGAGACATCATCCCACTTCAACTCTAAAACACTTAACTAATGCAATAACAATGCAAAATCACCTGTTTAGAGTCCAACCAAAACTGGCGATATAGCAATTTCGCTGCTCGATACTCCCTAGTCACAAAGTCCTTAGGTTTCCATACATCTCGGTACCCTCATGGTGCTAAGCAAACAACAGACTATACACCTCTAACAAGAACTCGGGTCTGATTTTAACCTTAATAGACATATAGAGTCTCTATCTGAACTGCTACTCGCAAACTGACCCAACAACTATGGTCACCCTACTGGCTTGCTACAAATCTCGACCAATAACAACTAAGCGGGAAACTGTGCCAACTGAGCTAAAGCTTTTCAATCAACACAACCCTGCTCGTTCGAACTAAGGCTACAACAAAATAGAGAAACAATAAATACCACTGAAAATGAACTTCTCTACTCGATGCATGAATATCCACAAAAACGTTTCCACTATGGTAAGGAATCTTGCAACCATAATCTTTACAAGCTCCAACCATCTGCGTTATCTCAAATTCTTATTTTTCTGATGAAGAAACTTCTGATTCTTATTTTCCACGAACAACTACAACCTCTCTCCGAACAAGCGACGCCTCTAGGATCTCCAAACACCCCACAAATGCTAACTTCAGAACACGAATCACAAATCTGCTCATACGGCTTAAGCTGTCTGGGTCCACACACTATATTTTTCTCTATCTCGGCAAGAACACAACACAGACTCTTTCAAAATCATCACTACAAGCCATCAAGCTAACTGACCTCTCAGGTACCAACTAGACGATGCCAAAATCAAACTTCTTCCTGAATTACTGAATCGATTTCATTCCCAATTGATCACCCAACACCCGACCTCTCTCTAGGCAACTGTGTCATCGATCCTCAGTAACTCATGCTGATCTAATCCAACTGTTCACTGCATCGATCCTAGCAAAATCCATAGAAGTTTCTTGACGAGAAACCACATAACCTGAAGAAGGCTATTGAATTCAATATAAACTCACGTTTTGAAACTTCTCACCCCACTGGATTTCTCGAAGTGCTAACCAAAACTCTTGTCAACTCCTCATGATCTGACTGCGATTTAGAAAACCAAGGTATCGTTCATGTACGAACACATACTTGCTCAGGACATCTTTAACACTCTATCCATCGTGTCCATAATCATTGCACGACAATTCAAAAATTCAAACGACATCACTAAGAACTAAAAGTGACCGAAACAATATCTAAAAGTTGTCTTAGATGTGTCATCTTCCCTGATCTAAAAGATCTAAAACACCACGACACTCTGAAGTTGATCGAACGAGTATCTGATCTCAACTGTTACCTTAACAAGCTTTCCATGCCCAACACAAAACTCATTGGTCCATCATTCTCCTTAAGAAGCAGCACGAGTGCTTCCACAATGACATACTAAGACGGACGAAGCCACTATCAAACAACTCCTACAACTAAACCTTCAAGTTCTTTTAACCTTATCGGGGTGATCACAAATAAAACCCTTGAGATGGGGTCATTCCCTAGCTCAAGCTCAACTTGAAGAACACTGCTCAGGGCCGAGACCATCATGACAGATCCTCTTGGAACACAACAGCGAACCTGCTCACTACTGAAACTGAACAGGCAGCCCATACAAAACTTTCTACTTCTGAATACTGAGGCTAGACAACTCACGCTCCTGCAGCTAACAGCTCCCTCGCCTTCAAGACTGGAACTGACGAGAAACTCTCTCCTGCTTCCTGCCTCTGAACTAAAGGCTCGACTTCCCGAAACACCTTAAAACACTCACTTACAACTGCCAACAATCACCAAAATGGTTCTTTGGCCACCATGCCAAACCAAAAATCAAATCTGAACCAGCACCTGACAATTCCCCAAACACAACCAGCTAATTGGACTTGACCTTAAACTTATCGAGTCCATAACCATGCTGTTGAATCCTAGACCCAGACGATTTGTTAGTCCCAAACTTTCTCTTTTGCCAAACAATACCGATCAAATCTTGGCACACCTTGAAAGTTAAAACCATATATCTCATAAACTGACATTGCGTCATTCCTCTGCTCCAAGTAGGGGAACTAAGCTAACGTTCTCTGCTTATCAACATTTGGCATCGAGAAACAACTCCCTAAGGTCAAAAACTTAACACAGACCATTGCCAGACCTTTGTCTCGAGCTCTCAAGTGAACCATCACGTTGAATCTTCTGCCCCTCTAGGCAAACTTGACGGTTGAAGATCATCTCAAAAAGTGACAACCATGCCTCGACTACTAAGGAGAGTTTAGATAGTCCAACAAAGTGGTACGAATCTCATTTCTTAAACTCTTCTAAGATCTTTGAAAATTCTGCAATTCCATTGCTGCGCATAACCTACGCATCTGCAATTGGTGTAGACACCTGAGTAACATCTTACCCGATCTGAAGAGCATTGTTCAACTGCTAACCAACATGCATGCGGCCAACATCTCAGCTTCTAGCCCAACTCTTGCAACTGCAGCAATTGTTAACAATACTCGGTGTCTCTACTGCTCAACTCTAGGTTGCACCTCTTGAACTTAAAAACTTACACTGCTCAATAGCTCTTGAAATTTTAACATCACCTCTAGTAACTCTACTAGGTATCTCCACACTATACAACAGTCTCGTGGACATCTCATGTAACACCCCAAAAATATAATACAACCCCAACCTCACACCTATGGGAAAACTGACCAACTGAGTTATAGAATTAAGACTATAACCTTTAAGTCACCTTGAAGCCCTAATAAATATCGCTAAGTCTCGACACCACAACCCTGCCACCCTGAAAAAGAAAACATATAAAGAAATGGTGAGAATAAAAATACTCAGTAAGTAGCTTCTCGACAGCGAACCTAACTCTCCTCGTTCCTGCTAGAATTACTGTCACTATTGAAAATTGAATTCTCAATCTGAAATAGAGCACTCCGCCTCACCATACCAATCTCAGGTCTAAACCTTTGTCGGTAACACCCAACCCAACTGCTAGTGTAAGACGGTCATAGACATTACTCCAATTTCACCTCCAACAAGATCATACTTCCAGCTCAAGCATACCATCCTGTCAAACACTAAAGAAATTCCATCCCTACATTAAAATGATGGAGAACATTCTCGTAGACAAACACACAAACTCGAACGAGTGATTCCAGGTCACCTTGAAGCTAAAGAAGCTACCTTAACTCAAATAATCCTAGTACCCACGAGGAACAACTTCTAAAAGTCACATATGCTAAGAAGGCATAGTCACCTTTCCAAACTATCACGCTTCTTGAGATCCTAGGCTCGTAACTGAGGATCGCACCAAGACTTGAACCATTCGACCAAACTACAACACTCTAATTACCTTCAGACTTACCACATCTCGATCATCAAACCGGTCTAAGCTAGAACGTCGTTCTAAACCTCATGTCACATTGTAACCCACACCTAGCTTCCATCAAATTATCGCTAGAGTTTGAAATGAACCCGATATAAATAGTGATCCAGATCGGAGGCGTTTCCCAACTTTCCAAATTCACTATGAATTAACTACAACACCTTACAAATCTTCACAGTTAAGCTCACACAAGATTCGAACTCTATAATACAAGTGTCTTAGAAAATTACTAACATAATTACTACCTAATGAATTCCACTAAGACATAGTTCATAGACTAAATCTCTCGCACCCACAATTCCCCAATTTTCTACTGCATGTACGTCTTTGGCCCACACACCACTTCTCAAGGATTAGCTAGAGCAACGAGCCACTATAAAGCAATTTATAAGTCATTGTAACTATATTAAGTACTCCAAACACTACTTGTTGTAAGCTCACACATCTTTCAAGTACGTCACCATCTAGAATTAACTAGAACTTATCAAAGTTCACGTGTAGATCTTCACACACTAGTATACACAAATATTCATGAGATGCACAATGATTAACTTTTCTACATGACCTTATTGGTAACTCTTCAGCATGCAATCCATCACACTTACTAGATCAAACAACCATTGCAACTATGATGGGCATAAATGCCCATAAAACTGTAGTAAATCACATTGCAACAACTTGTGTACAACTAAAACACATCACAATTTTAACAGCCAACACGATCCTACGAACCTTCCTTTATTCATGAGCAAATATTATAATAAAAGCATTCTTATATAATGATAGGCTTCGAGCTACTTACCCGAAGTGAAGTTCAGAATATTAAGACCACTCAATGCCTCCTTCCTACAAAGATCCCCAAACATCATAATATATAGGTTAAACCCATTCACTTATCATCGTTCAAAACTCGACCAAAAATAGGGAAAACTTACTCAAAGTCTTCATAAAACTGATTCATGGAAAGTTCCTAGAAAATCCAAGGTGAAAAGAGCCGAAAACAGCCCCGGATTGCTCCAACAACCTTATTTGAGCACTCGTAGGAGATCAGGAAAAACAGTAATATAAACTCACTTACTTTGGGTTGCACAGTATACCAAAAGAAAGAGAACGAGAGGACGAATCCAACGCAACAAGAATCGCCTCAAAGGGACCTCTAGATCAAAAGATACGAGCCATTGAAGTTTCGTTATGAAAACCCACCTATGGCGCGTCTCACAGGAAACAAACGGGCAAAACCACCCCTTTTGCCCAAAAATTGATGCGCCAACGTAAAATTAGTCATGGGCCAGGTGTCTTCCCCTAATCCATCATCTTACCACATGTCATCCATCTAAACTCCCTTTCTTTACATATTTTTTTTCTTTTCTGAATTTTGTTCTTACATCTCAGTCCCGTCCACAAATTCCAGGCTAGCAAGTAAGTGACATAATGCAATAAAAATGCAATGCAATGCAACATAGTTGATTATACTAAACATGCTACAAAACCTTAACCTTCGTACTAGAATACCTGATGTCGATCGGTAGCTGAAGACCATGGAGACCAAAACAACAGCTTATGATGTAAGCTAGTCTACAGAATCTATGACTCTGAGCTTTGATACCAACTGTAAAGATCCGACCCAACAAGGGTCTAAACCTAAGTCCTTAACTCTAAATGCATGAATATAGTACTCGACATCTCGGGCATGTAAATTTAAAACAAAACTCCTTTTAAACAACTCAGAAGAACAAGTTCATAAAACCATCAATTTATTAAAACAGTTATAGGGTACCCAAAAATCAAAACATAAAAGCTCAGTAAAACAGGCTCCACTTATCATGCCCCTAAATAGTTCATGCAGAAAGAATAAATTAAAAGACTCTACACAAAGTAATGCAGTAGGTCCCATGGTCATTTTCAGCTCTGTCGATCATCCATCTCAGTACAATCTAGTAGTACCTGTGGGGATTCCATAGTGGAAAGGGTGAATTTTCGCAAATTCAGTAAGGTTTCCCCAACTTAGGGATAGACATGCACAAGAATACAAATATTAGCAAACAAGTATGATCAACAACATAACCAAAGGGTGTACAAAACCCAAGCTCCTAGGTGCTAGGTAAAAAAACCTTGTTCTTGACGAGCACCTCGCAGAGCGGTCTAAGGATCGTAGACCCAAGACCAAAAGCTCACAAGAGTCCTCTGACTCGAGAGAAATCTGGCATCCTACTCCAAAGGAAACTGGTGAGTAGAGCAACCTGTTGGCCCTAGGCCCCGTACTCACGGCGAGAGGTGGTGCCGCACCAATCACTAAGGAATCATATCAAGCTCATACTACCTACCTGGAGAGAGCCTAGGCTACTAGTAGAAACCATCCTGGGACGTGAGCCTGGCCGGCCGACCATCCACGAAAGTCCTGCGGAGCGAGAGAATATCACCTCAAGCTAGGGTATGCGCTCGAATATCATCGTCCACACCCGCCTACTAGTCTTCTCTATCCAGTCTCCATGACTCGTTTGGGTCCAAACAAGGCATCAAGTCGTGCATCAAACATCACGCAAGTCCATATTAGAACAATCATGCAACCACATGCAACTCGACCATATCATGTAGACATACACGATTCATGCACCACTAGTCATACAAGAGACAAACATGAAATGTATATGCTCTCGATGCAATCAAATGCAACATACAATGCACATGGTTATGCTACAATCAGACAAATCAACTAATGCAAGTAAACCGGCACATGTATTAACCACAGGTCCTCGAGAAGGGGTAAAAGATCCCTTACCTTGGCTAATCCACTACAGCTCTCCAAGAATCCACTAGAAGCTCCAAACAGCCAGACACAACTCCGAGCCTTCGAAAAATGTGTCTCGAAGACACCGAGTGGCTACACGTGTCTCACGAACTCGGCTCGACGGACAGAAAATGGTTCGGGTCAAATCTAACAAGGCTCTCCAACGGCGGCGACTATTGAACAAGCACGTGGCGGCTCAGCTTGAAACCATGGGGATGAGCTTCGAAACGAACCCACGACGACCTGCTCGGAACAAACCCACGTGTAACAACCCACGGCAACGACGCAGCAGCTTGAGCTCGGAGCACATAGAGGTCAACGACGAGCTCAAACCCAACGTCGAAACGGCTCCCTGCGACAACAAACTTGAACCCATGCTACGACGCACAAACGAACCCATCACAAACAACGAACCAGGCCACGACGTGACTTGAAACAGATGACGAAAACGCTCCTGCAACTACACAATGAATTGAGCTTCGAACCAAGGAGAAATCGGCGCCGAGGTTGAATATGAACAGTGCCTTCTCCAAGGGTTCTGTGTTTTTCCTTAAAAGCCAAGGGTCAAAAGACCAACCCACCCCTTATTTTGAGCTTAACTACAAAATTGCTATTAATAACTTAAACAAAACTTTATTCCTTTAGTTTCTTAATAAATATGAGGTTATTACATATTTGATTTTACAACATTAGTCATCTAAGAAATTTTAGAAAATTAATTTTTAAAAATTGACAATCATAAATTTAACACATTACCTCTTATTTCTGACAACTTCTTTTAAGAATTTGTGCTTAGTAGCACATTATATTTCTTGTATTATATTTGCAGCACAATTTCTAAAATAATTCATTTATAACATATAATTTTTTTATTAGTGATAGAACTCAACTAGTGATAGAATGAGTTTACTACCGATTGAATTATATTAGTGATAAAATTTAACCATTGACAAAACTCAATTTTCTATCAGTGATATAACTCAACCAGTGATAAAATGAATCTATCACTAATTGAATTCTATCAATAATAGAACTCAATTCGTAGATTTTCTTATCAAATGAATTAGTTTTGATTTTGTACGATGAATGAAAATATTTTGCTATTTTTTTATTATACATACAAATTTCCCATTTTTTTAAAGCCAACTAAATAGTATTGAACAATCAATGCCAATGTCAAGAAACATTGACCAGATAAAAGGAAGACCACCTTCAACAATGGAGGAAACCATGGAGAAAAAGCAGAAAGAGATAAGCAATTCATACATCAACTTTAAATAGAAGAAATAATAAGACTGTAATTATAGGCTTAAATGCTACCAATAACACAGTAATTATAGGCTTAAACTCCACTAGCCCAGCAACTAATACTTTATCAAATAAGCCTAGTCTAATTATCGAGATTTAATTGATATTAAGATGAATAACTTATCTATATTATAAATTGTTAAGAAGGTTTCTTCAACTTTATTATCAGATCCTCATATCGAATAGACAAGTACTTCTAAGATACAAAAGAAAATCACTCCCATAATTTTATAAATTATCGTTTTTTTCGTAGTATTATCATCATCATTAAAATTGATTTTTCAATTAAAAAAATCAACTCAGATTTTTGTCTAATTAGATCTTCCGATGGTTGTAGTTATTATGTGAGAATCAGTGAGGAGGGAGAATGACTATATTGAAAGTTTTGAATGAAGTATAAGATACTATACTTATCAAAATATTTTGATAAATATATCTTCATTCAAAAATTAATAAATATATACTTCGTTCAAAAATTGATAATTTTTTTTATCTAAATCCTCTTTTAAATATTGCAAACAAATACTCTATTATATTGTTTATGTTCGAACTGGTATTTGTTTACAATAACAAATACTCTATTATATTGTTTATGTTCGAACTGGTATTTGTTTACAATACTTTAAAAGAGGATAAGTTTAACCTGGGATTTGAGAGAAGCATACAAAGCCCAAGTCTTGAACTACTGCGCCACTCTTTGAATACATATTCATTTTTAATCATTCAAAGTAATTTATTTTTAACTATTCTTTTCTAATCATTCTTCTTTAAACTATTCAAAATAACTATTCATTTTTAATGTATATTTGTTTGCCATACTTAAAAAGAAGATTTAAATAGAGAATTTATTAATTTTTTTTTAAAAAAAATTACACCCAAATAAATTTGTAACTATCCAAGTAAATTTTTGTAACTACTTAAAATAATTCATTATTTTATTATTAAAAATAACTACTCATTTCTATTTATTGGTTTATAACATAGGTGAGTTGCAAATTCAGAACCTTGAGAGAAGCAATACCCTCAGAGCACAAGTATTCAATCGGGGACTTCAAAATAATTTATCTTTAACTACTTATTTCTAAGGGAAATCATCCTCTATGACATATTTTTTGCTCTTCATTATAATTATAGCACATTTTTTAAAATAATTTCATTTATAGCACATTTTGCCCAAAATTCCTATTCTAACATTATTATGCTTCTATCGATTGGACCGATAGATTTTAGACTTCTATGCGTTGAACTGACTTTAGACTTCTATCAGTTCAACTGATAGACTTTATTAGACTTCTACCAGTTCAACTGATAGACTTCAATCGATTTTGAGTGATTGAACAATGCAAATTGATAGACTTCAATCATTTTTGTGCCACAAATGAATAAGTTTGAGAATTATGTTATGCATGAAATTATTTTATTATTTTTTAATATACATGCAAAATCGCCTATTTCTAATCATTTTTTTTTTTACTATTCAAAATACGTATTCTTTTAAAATCTAGGTCGGAACAAGTTTTGAGTCTAAATTTAGAAAAATTACGTACTCAAAATAATTTCTAAGGTTATGGAACACTTCCCGGAAGTTGATCAACAAAATGATAAGAAAAAGTTGTAATGTTTAGTAAGTATTGCGGAAGAAGATGATACGAAATTGAGTGTTTCTGAAGAAACCGATAAAGTCATTTCCTTTAATCTTCCTTTCCGGATTTCTTCCATCATTTCCTCGCAAGTTTCACCCTCCCTTCCATGAACGTGTAGATCAAACAAAGCATATAAAATGGGTAACCCATTACAAGTCTTCTCTTCTCGTCTTCGCCTAATCGTTCAATTGACTCTGATTATGCCAACCCCCCCATTTCACTTTTCCAAATTCTGCTTCTCATTCTCCTCCATTTCGTTCTCGAACGCCTCTTTTCAGCTTTGTCGTACATTTTCTTTCTCTGGGCTGCACTCCCTTTTTTACGCTTGGGCTGCCCATCGCAGCATCGTCGAGCTAACGACATGCACGCCAAGTGTTCGACGAAATGCCCAACAGGGGAAACACTGCGCACAACCTGTGAAGCTTTCCATTGCTGATGTGAAAACCATGATGGAAGCGCTTGATGGGGACTGTTTGATGAAGAATTGAGGTTGGGGGAAGTGGAGGAAGCTTTTGAGTTGTTTGACGAGAATGGGGTTGGGTTTGTTGATGCACAGGATTTGAAGAATCATCCGTGCTTATGACCATGATGGAGATGGGCGTTTAGATTTTGAAGAATTTGTTAACCTTGTTCAACCCAGCTTTCTTTGAAAATTATTCAATTCGTCGTTTCACGTAAATTAATAATATATGTATGACCTCTATTCTCTAGACTAATGATTCTTCTCATAATCATTCTCTTGAATTCAAGCATAAATAATTATTTTCTTTTATATTCTCTTCGTAATTTTTATTCTCCTCATAATTATTCTTATTCTCTTTACCTCAAATACCTTTGGCCAATATCATTCCAAATGTTATGTCTACTCTTTAGTTTACCTCATTATCATCTCAAATTGTTATATCTACTTAGTTTATCTCTATTATTATTCACATTCTCTTTGCCTCAAACAGTCCGCCCTGGGTCATTATCATCCCAAATGTTACATCTACTCCTTAGTTTTATCTTCATTTTCTTTGTCCCAAACACTCCTCGATCATTATCATCCCAGATGTTATATTACTCCTTAGTTAGCTGGTATGTCAGGTTGATATAACTTTGAATGATATGCCTTCAAGTGTTAGCGGACTTCAAAGCATGCTTCCTTGAGAGATCACTGGTTCGAGGCCGTTGGAAAGCGCTTAAACTAGAATACCTTTCGAAGTATCCCGATGTCACAGTCTAAGGAAGGGTCAGTGGTGCCCCGGGTATAGGGAAGCGAAGCTCCGACTTCTCGATTTTCAAAAAAAAAAGATATGCCTTCAAGTGTTGATGAATGTGATGCAGTGATCCTGATTGATATCTTTATTTATAGGGTGGCAGACCACATTGATCTTCTGGCTTGGTAGGTCACAAAAGCTGTAAGAATGGTATATAATAGATAATAAGCATTACCCAAGGGAAGAGTTGTCTAACAGTAGGGCGCTAGTTAGAAACCCTTGAATTATATAAATCCTTAATTCTCAAAAATAAAATCTCCAAACTAGTTCTGTGGTGCCCTTAAATATTTATTATGTTTTTTTCTTTTTAATAATAACTTAATTCTTAAAGGTCAAAGTAAAAAATATATAAAAATAAAGGTCATACACAAACACCACCCACCAAAATAAATTTCAAAATGCATCTCTTCATTGTTGTGCAACCATCAAAATGTTAGTTTCCTTCGCCACTCATCCAAATTCTTGTTAAGTATTTATACTCATCATTTAATTGTATTTATAGTGTTGTTACTTTTTAAGTTTAGAATATCAAAATTTTGTTTATCAAAAAAAAAAAAAAAGAATATCAAAATTTTGCAGGCATAGATAATATGTCAGCTCTCTCACCTTCTCCTTCCTTTTCTTTTTAAGTAATATATTAACTCATAATTACAAAGAATAGGCCAAACCAACTATATATATTAATGTTTTCAAAAAAAAACTATATATATTAATATGCATAAATATATTTATGTTTGCTCCCTGTATATAATATTAAGTATATTTAACTTTTTTTTAGTTACAATTATTGGATGGATAGGAGATTCAAACCCACGATCTAGTTCATGTTGGCTAAGTATATTTAACTTTAATTACTTAGAAAAAAATAATTATTAAAATAATGGTAATCCATTGGAGCATATTAAAAAAAGTTTTACAAAAATGTCGGAATCTGTAACTCTATGAGGGTGTTTGTTTGTCATATTTAAGAAGGATTCAGACAGAAAATTTACTATCCTCTTCAAAAATCTAGATTCAAACGAATTTTTACTAGTTTATTCTTCTTTTTACTTTTAAAAATAATTCATCATTTCTAATACTTCATTTATAATTACTCAATCATTTCTAATCATTAATTTCAAATCAATCAAAATAACTCATTTTAATCGTAATTATTCATTTTTATACTCGAAATAAATTTACATCCAAACAAGATTTTGACTATAACTCATCTACACAAAAACTACATCCAAATGAAACCTACAACTCTCAATTTTTAACTAAAAAAAAAAGAGAAAAGGATATATATATATATATATATATATATATATATATATATATATATATATATATATATATATATATATATTTGAGATTACACCAATTGGGAGATGGGGTGACTCGAACCTATTGATGTCAAAATTTGGTCTCCGGGATCAACGGTGAATTTGTATTTCGTTGGGACGAATACCTGCAAAACAAACAATAATCAATGGACACCGGTGTGGTGTGAGTCACGTAGCCTCCGATGCCTAAGTCAGTCGAGGTCCAAAAGTGTAGAAGAGTTGTTTCTAGGGTTTAGAATTAGGTTACCTCATGATTAATTGCCTTACGAATATATAGGAGGCGGTAGGTGGCCACTTTTGGTAAAAATAAATTGTAATTATAGAAATATTCCTTTTAGGTGAATATTTCTAATTTAGGAAAATATCCTTTCTTGGGGCGAACCCGTTTTTTGGTCTAGCTTCTTGTAATTGAGTTGGTGAGTTTCATTATAGGTCTTGACCACGAATTTCACTCATAACAGTTGCCCACACTCTTGAGTTTAGACAAAATATTTAGTCTAAATTTCAAGAGTAGGCTCATTAATCTAGGCTTTCCATAATTTGGACACTTTTGAGATTTAATAATCCCCTAAAAATGTTTTCCATGATTTTACTTTTTTTGGATTAAATGAATAATCTCCTAAAAATGTTTTCTATAATTGGGACACTTTTGAGATTTAATAATCTCATAAAAGTGTTTTCCAATATGTAGCACTAGATAGCTGGTACATAGCCTTATCCTGGATAGCTCATACCTAGTCTTATCCTGGATAGCTCGTACTATTTTATAGCTTGCACTTAGCCTTTTCCATTCTGTAGTACTGGATAGCTCATACTTAGCCTTATCCAACTTGTACTACTGGATGCTCATGCTTAGCCTTATCAAACTTATATAGTAGATAACTTGCACTTAGCCTTTTCCATTCTATAGCACTGGATAGCTCATACTTAGCCTTATCCAACCTGTGTTATTGGATGCTTATGCTTAGCCTGATTTTACTGGTAGAATTGGATAGCTCGCACTAGCCTTATCAATTTTGTAGCACTGGATAGCTGATACTTAGCCTTATCCAACTCTTGTTATTTGATAGCTCGCATTTAGCTTGATTTTACTTGTAGAATTGGATAGCTCGCACTAGCCTTATCAATTCTGTAGCACTGGATAGCTCATACTTAGCCTTATCCAACTTGCACTACTGGACGCTCATGCTTAGACTTACCCAACTTATATAGTAGATAGCTTGCATTTAGCCTTTTCCATTATGTAGTACTGGATAGCTCATACTTAGCCTTATCCAACTTGTACTACATGATGCTCATGCTTAGACTTACCCTAGTTATATAGTAGATAGATAACTTGCATTTAGCCTTTTCCATTATGTAGTACTGGATAGCTCATACTTAGTCTTATCTAACTTGTACTACTGGACGCTCATGCTTAGACTTACCCAACTTATATAGTAGATAGCTTGCATTTAGCTTTCTCCATTATGTAGTACTGGATAGCCATACTTAGCCTTATCAAACTTGTACTACTGGATGCTCATGCTTAAACTTACCCTACTTATATAGTAGATAGATAACTTGCATTTAGTCTTTTCTATTATGTAGTACTGGATAGCTCATACTTAGCCTTATCCAACTTGTACTACTGGACGTTCATGCTTAGCCTTATCCAAATTGTTGGGAATAACACTAATTTTACCCCTGACAGTTGCCCCCATTCGTAGGCTTCAACTTCTCGGTATCGTGTTGAGACTGAGAGTATCTTTTGAGTCTTGAAACTAGACAGCGTAGTTAGAGCTAGGGAGCCTTTATTGTTTTATAGGCTCTAGGGCTTTGAGGGGTTTGTGTCATAGGTTCCTTAGGAACTTTGTGGTACCTAACCTTTTCAATCTCTAACGCAACCCTATTTTTCTTTACTTGTGTACTTGAAGAATCTGGTTTTAGAAAGTTTCAATCTTCAAAACTCAATCTCTACCATTCAAATTGATCCTCTTTGTGTTTTGAACAACATATTAAAATTTCGGCTCGATCCAACGGCTGGTTCATTCGAAAACTCCAAAATACCAAACCTTGACAGAACCCTTTTTTTCTATTCCTATGCAGCTTTATTCTTGTTTTCGAATGCTGATGTAGAAATCTCAAAACACATTCTCCACCGTTAATATTGTAGATCTTTATGCTGGGAACAAGAATATAAAATTTCAACACGATCGGACGGTTCGTCAACCCTTAAACGCCGAAATACTAAACCTGGGCGGAACCCCATTTTTTGCTCTTAAGCCCCTCTATTTTTCTAACCTTATTTAGAAGGTTCCAAACGTAATCTCCATCGTTCATGTTAAAGATATTTGTGTTGGAAATAACATATTGAAATTTCAAGTCAATTCGACACTTGGTTAATTCTAAAACGTCGAAATACTAAACCAGGGCGGTACCACTTTTTCTACTCTTACGGTTGCTCTATTCTTTTTTTTTTTAGAATCAAACGACTGCTCTATTCTTATTTTAGAATCTTGTTGTAGAAAGCACAAGACGCAATCTCCACCGTTCCGATTAAAAATATTTGTGTTGGAAACAACATATTAATTTTTCAACTCGATCTGACGGTTCATTAAATAAAAAATGCCAGAATACTAAACCTGGGCGGAACCACTTTTTCTGCTCTAGTTTTCCCTAGTACTCTCAAATCTGACTTTAGGAAAGTCTAAACTCGATCTCCACCGTTCAGAATGAAGAGCTTTGAGTTTCAAACATCAAATTAAAATTTCGGCTTGATCCAACGGTTGGTTAATCAGATAACGTTGAAATACAGAACCTGCCTGAAACTTTTATGAAAAAAAATTGCAATTACCTTTCGGTCATCGAGCTTGCTGCAGCGGCTAGTGTCACTCCTTCGCCCTTGTGTCGTGCCCTATATTTGGAGTATTGTTTTGCGTGGCTATCCTCATAGGAGCCCACTCCTCATCTGATTGAATTTTTGGCAAGCGGTTATTATGACCCATACTCATCTTCAATGGTGAAGTGCGGCGTCAAAAGATTATTGAAGTTTTTTGGTAAAGCACGAACTCGTCCCCACAGACGGCACCAACTGTTGATGTCAAAATTTGGTCTCCGAGATCAACGGTGAATTTGTATTTCGTTGGGACGAATACCTGCAAAACGAACAATAATCAATGGACACCGGTGTGGTGTGAGTCACGTAGCCTCCGATGCCTAAGTCAGTCGAGGTCCAAAAGTGTAGAGGAGTTGTTTCTAGGGTTTAGAATTAGGTTACCTCATGACTAATTGCCTTACGAATATATAGGAGGCGATAGGTGGCCACTTTTGGTAAAAATAAATTATAATTATAGAAACATTCGTTTTAGGTGAATATTTCTAATTTAGGAAAATATCCTTTCTTGGGTCGAGTCCATTTTTGGGTCTAACTTCTTGTAATTGAGTTGGTGAGTTTCATTAGGTTTTGACCACGAATTTCACCCAGAACCTAAGACCTCTGAGTCAAAAAAAAATTTCAATATAACTGAAGCTAAATTCAAACAAACAGCTCCCATATATGTTAATGATTTGATTTTTGTTCATGTAATTGATATAACATTAAGATATGTAGGTAAGGAAATATGGTGGTGATAAGAGAGGAGGGGGAGGTTGCTAAGAATTTGGTAGTGATTGGTTGCGCTAATTTTTACAGGCGAAATCTTAGGCTGACCTTTCGTGCCAGATCCCTCCTTCCTTTGATGTAAGCTCAGAGAAAGAGAGCATCCACCACTCACTTGCTCCTTTCCTTTCCTTTCCTTTCCTGTTTTGTTAGCCATTCCCTTTTAACTTCTTCTTCTTCTTCCATTCACTCCCCCACTCTTCGGTACGATTCCATTCGTACCCCCCATTCCCCCTTCTCCCATTTCCCTTCCAAATTCTTCTTCTTTCCCATTTCCCTTCCAATTCCTCCATTGGGTTTCTCTTTTTTCACCATTTCCCTTCTAAATTCCTCTTCTTTTCCATTTTCCTCACTTGGGTTTCTCTTTTTTCTCCATTTCCCTTCTAAATTCTTCTTCTTTTCCATTTTCCCCTCTTGGGTTTCTCTTTTTTCTCCATTTCCCTTCTAAATTCTTCTTCTTTTCCATTTTCCCCTCTTGGGTTTCTCTTTTTTCTCCATTTCCCTTCTAAATTCTTCTTCTTTTCCATTTTCCTCTCTTGGGTTTCTCTTTTTTCCCCATTTCCCTTCCTAATCTGTTTTCATCATTCTGACCTCTTGGCCAGAATGCCCTCTTGATCCCTCCCATTTTCAGCTCTTCCTCCTTTCTTAAGTGCCTGTTCTTTCACCTGGAGAAATTCGTGTATAATGCTCTATAGAGCTAACGGAGTTTGAATACACAGAGATTTCATTTACCTTGTTTTTCCTTAGAGGATGGGAAGGGTTAAGCTGAAAATAAAGAAATTGGAGAGCACGGGCAGCAGGCAAGTCACTTACTCCAAGAGAAAGAATGGGATTGTCAAGAAAGCTCGGGAGTTGGCCATACTCTGCGATATTGATATCATTCTTCTCATGTTTTCCCCAACGGCAAGGCCCACCCTTTATCAAGGTGAACGCAGGTACTACCTCTATTCTTTCTATTCACCATTCTCTACTTTCTTTTTTAAACAGCAACCAGTTTATGTCCTGCTAATTTTTTTGTTCTACTTTTACTAATCCACATTTTGTTCTTAAATGGAATTCCAAAAATATGTATACTTGATTCATCAGCGTCATCCTATACCAATTTAGTTTTAAAGACGTTTGTTGGGAACGAACAAAGCTCATCATTGGCTAGATTTTTTTTTTTAATGACGGAAATCGGAGCTATATCAGGGGCACCACACCCATCCCAAAACTCGAACTCGGAGACAACAATGGGTTTTACAATTAAACTCAATGCTTGGGTCTTGAACCTGACACATCCAAAGAAGCATACTTTGGAAGCCCCGTGCCTTAACCAACGAGGCCGCCCCTTGGCTAGATAATATGGAAAAGATCATGTGTAAATGAGTGAGAAACAACATCTCTATTGGTATGATGCTTTTTAGGTGAACCCAAAAACCAAGTCACAACGGCTTATGTCAAAAGAGGACGATAGAATACCAATATAAAGATCTCTCGAGGGTTATTGTCCCTAAAAGTTGAATCAGAGTTTTGTCCTTGACTTAGTAGAATATTTGGGTGCCAAACAAACAAGTTGCGAGTCTCAATAACATAATTATAGTTAATCATAGTGAAACCGTGGTTGATTTTTCATGTGCTCTAGTGGGGATGTAATATGCTCAAGTCGGAGGGATGACTATTTGGGTGAAGCTTGAGGCGGTACTTCGTTTTAGGGAGGATTCTTGGGAACAAACAGAGTCCCACATTAGCTAAATAAATAGAAAATCATAAGTATAATTTAAGAGACAACATCTTCATTAATATGAAACCTTTTGGATAATACAAAAAATAAAGTCACGAGGGCTTATGCCCCATCATACCAATGTGGATATCTATTGAGGGTCGGTGTCCCTAACAATATTCAATTTGTATGGTTAATTATCTGTAATTTATGGTATCTTTGTTTTGTGTTTGGGAGATGGAAGCAGTTTACTTTGCATTCATCCAAGGAAGAAACTGACTTTTTAGGAATAACTATGTCCCTATGATGCATAACTATTAGCTATGAGGGTTAGTAACTACTAACCAAACTAGAGCTTAAAAGTATAACCAATTAATTCCCAAACTAGAGCTTAAAAGTATAACCAATTAATTCTCTGCCTTATGCTCGATATGAATTTTTTACTTTTCAGCAACATTGAGGAGGTCATTACAAAATTTGCTCAATTGACTCCACAAGAGAGGGCAAAAAGGTATAAGAACTTGTCCCTAGTGGTTGTGACTCAATTCCTTTGCAAACTTTTTTCGCAATGCGGAGGCATAGATGGCTAATGAATTCTTTTTTTTGGGACAGGAAACTGGAAAACCTTGACGTAAGTCTCTGCACGCGTCGTTTTTCTTTAATCCATCTTTAAAGCTTTAACCATTTTCTTTTGTCTGCCTGCTTTTGTTGGACACCATACTTTTTTATTATCATCTCTTGAATACAAATGTACTGATATGTTTGCATGTCTTATTTGAGCATCTAGACGCTGAAGAAAACATTTAACAAGTTAGGCCACGATGTAAACATTAAAGATTTTGTGGGTTCAAGGTATTTATCCTTATCCATCAAATGTATGTCATATTGTTCTGTCCAAGTTTCCATTGTATTACAATGGATCTGACTTATCTTTTTGTTTTTTTCTCTTCTTTCCTGCAATATCATGAAGCTCTCAAGGTTTTGAGGTACTAACCTTTTTTTTTAATCATCACTGTTCTAACATGAAATTAGTTTTGTGCATTTTGTTAATTTTACATAATTTACCAGCAGGAATTGTCCAATGAAGTTAGTGTATTGCGAGATCAGATTGCTGATTCACATAAGAGACTGAGGTGCATCTTTGGAGCTTTTGTTTTTAAAGTATATAGCCTTTTCTTATTTTGACCTTGCAGATTGTCTTGTTATCTTTTTGCAGATGCACAGTAGAAAACGCATTTTAATTAGAAAAAAGAGCAGGTCTTGTAAAAAAAAAAGGAGCATGAACTAATTTTTATTTATTTTATAAGTCACCGTAAGTCTAATATTTTTTTATCCTTTTGGATCAAGTGTCTACAAGTCAAAGCAACATTTCCTTTTTATTATAGCCCATGATAAACTATTACATGTAGATGCTTTTCTTTATCCATAAAATCCTTGGTTAATGTTTGTTACAAGTTGAGAGGCAGCTAGAGAGATAAAGGTTGTGTTTAAATAGGATGTAGCTGATGGTTCTCTTCTAATTGGCATAGAAACTTTTTCATTCAGCAATCTTCCTCGTTCCAGCTAATAATATATCGAACATGGTCAACGAATACTAGAATGGGACAGAATTGGAAGTGATAAAATCTGAAACCACAAGTTTGTGTATCGTGAATGTGAGCCGAAATAAGCCTAAGTTTCTTACTGAGCTATTGCTATAGGAATGATCAGATGCATTTTTAGTGTCAGGCATGGATGCCATTCTGTCTGTCTGTTAATATTTTGGTGTTTCTCTTATCCCTTCAGCTATTGGAAAAATCTTGATAATATCAACAATATAGAACATCTCCAGCAAATGGAAGATCTAGTAACGGAGTCCCTCAATCAAACACGTCTATACAAGGTATGTTTCACGTGTTTTAGTTGCATATATCAAAATTATTGTTTTTGTCCATGGTTCATGCCTCCAGCTTAAAGATATGGTTTATTTATCTGTTGGCTTGATACTTTTATGAAACGCAATTGGCTGCGTGATTCTGGCATCGGTTTTGTCTAATGTAGCAGAGTTTTCAAGGACTTTTGAACTTACTTTATATTGCAGTTATTGAGTAAAGAGAATGGGATCTTCCATGTTACTCATTCTTCTCAAAATTCTATGTTAATTGTGTGAAGAAATTGCTGGTGGTACTTGAACAGATTTTGAATTTTGACAGGAAAATGTTAGAAGACACCAAGTACTCTCACAGGACTTCACTAGCCAGGTAAGAGTAGAACCTTTCCTGCCCATTCTTACAAGGATGTTTTTATTGTGAAAATCTTGATAGAGTCAACATATTTTCATTTACAACAGTATCCGAGTGGCGGCATGTCCTTACCTTTGATAATGGACGAAATCCAAGGCACTCAACCCTTGCTATGGCTTTCCAACTATGGCACTCAACAAATCAATTTACCAAATGAGCCTAGCTTTATGCAACCAGGGTGAGCCTACAATATGAATGATATTACTTTACGAATGTCTGCCTTTACATTGTGGATTTACTCAGTCATATCTCTGCACTCGAAAGCTGGTTTTGTAATTAATATATGTAATTTATGCTTGGGGTGTATCAGCAGTGATGTTGAATGCTCGATGACTCCATCGTTTCCGAGCTTTCCTACTTTCTTCAACCCCGGGAAGCAGATTGAAGGTGGACTCTCTGGTCAAGTTGATAGCATGCCACAAGGTGATGGGGGTTTAAATGAACTAAGTGGAACTTCTTGTTCAACATTGCAACTTGGTGACCAATATACATACCCTACATGTGATGGTTCCAACTTCCAAGATGAAAAGAGATCGAATCTTGAGATGGAGATGCATGCGAATTGCATCGATAATCAACTAAATGACAAGTTGGAGCTTACTAGAGCACTATATGATCATGATCAGCATCCTTGGGCTTCTATACCAGGGCATTGTAGTATTCCAATGTACCAAAGCAATGCGTACCACCATGTAGGTTCTCTTTTAACTGGTTCCTCTAAAATTTAAGTTAGTTTAATTGCATTTATTGGACTTTTGTCTATGTTTGTATTTTGTAAACATTAGTTTACTACCTTTGTATCCATATGCCAATGCACCAAAACAATACATATTACGTACTCTTGTTTGATAACCTCAAGCTGAACTTTGCAGCTCCAAAATTTGGATTGGAATTTTTATTTCTTGTTTCGAATAAGAAGCTATTCAATGGATGTATGAAATTATGGATTGGGATTCACTTGCCTTATCTTTTTATCTAGCTCATCACAGTTTTCATTTTTTTAGACTCTATCATTGCCATACAGAATGGTCAATATTTATGATTCTCTCGTTTGTGTTATTATAACTTGAAATGAGATCTGATTTTTTTTTTTTTCTTTTTGGTTCTTGAATTTTTCATCGTCTTTTTCAGCAATCAAATTGATTCCTACGAATTTCACCAGTGATTGGAGGGGTAACAGGTTGAAGAATTGTTTCTCTTGATTGATGTGGTCAACATTTTTGGTGTGATGACATCCTTCTCCCAATCGCCAGGCGAAAGTATTCGATATATATCGAGATCAGAATGATGATCTGCTCCTCGTTTTGCCGTTTAACCAATATCATCGACTTGTAAATACAACATATATGAGATCAGAGGTTGGTTTTTAGATTAGATTTTGTTTTTCTTACCTCATGGAAGAGCTGTAACATATTTGGGTTTTCCGGTTTCCTTAGTTGTACATTGAGCTATTTGTAAGACATGGAAGCAAATTTCATATTTTTAAATCGAGTTTCGAGAAAATTAATGAAGTCCCTGTGATTACAATCTTTCTTGCATAGTTATACCAGATTCATATGACTGCCACCAATCCTGTAGACCGATAGTTCCCATGTCTACAATCACACAGTTCACAAATTCTTGCACAAATTTTATTATCATATCCCTTTAGCGTTTGGACAGTAGTGTTGTGCCAGGAATCTGAAATGTGCTGCAAGTTGTCATATTTCCGGTCACATTGTGTTCAACGATGAATCCCAAGAGGTGGCATATTGGTTGGAGACTTAGGCTTTGGAGATATACTTCTCTCAAGGTTTCAAGTTTGAGACTCTCCTATGGCATTACTTCTTTGATGTCTCTAATGCCTAGCCTAGGGATGGGTGTGGTTATCTTTGTTTAACAAAAAAACAATGAATCCCAAGAATGCTAACATTGTCAACCTTCTTGTACGATCGAAACTCGATTAGTTTCATCACTAATTTGTTTTTTATTTCCTTGGCCCCAAGACTTGGTTCAAAGTTGAGTATGTTAAAAGTTCTCCCTGGATATCCAACATCATTTGTTGGCTAGCCGAATTGCTTGAATTTGGGATCTTGGTTAACACTTTCTGGGTTCTTTATGTCTTGTCATCTTCACATAATGTAACAAAATGAATTCGATCACGAAGAGAGTCGACGACGATGCCGAATACTCGGTTCTCCCAGTGTTGTACCATTTTGGTACGTTAATTATTCTAAACTTGTGAATACTTCAATGATATACCCCTGCAACTTCGAGCATCGCCTATTGGCCATTTCACTAGCTTTGCTTCACATACAACCTCATCAACTTTGAAAGTAATGGGAACTGAAGAAGTTGTTGGCTTAACAGAAAAAACTGTGTTAAACTTTCCCGACGACCTTGAAAGGAACCTTGATCTTGATGCTCATGTCGGAAGACAATGGGCCGAAGTCTGAATGTGGCAGTTGCCATTTTTCCCCTCAAAAGGTGTTTGGATGTAGGACTGTAAAATAATTATTTTGAGTGATTATAAATGAGGAGTTATTTTGATTGATTATAAATTTGAATGTTAGTAATAGCTCGTTTGAATGTGATTACTATTTGTAGAGGAGTTGTACTTTAATCGTTTTGATAATGATTTTTATAGAAGAATTGCAGACAACAGCTCGTTTTAATGTGGTTAGAAATGAGTGATTATTTTAAAGAGTTAAAAATAAGTGGTTATAAATGAATGGTTATTTTAAATGATTAACAATTGGTAATTACAATAGATCTTTTGGATGTAATTGTTGGAAAAATTGTAAAAGTTCATATGTAATGACTTGTTAATCACATCACATCAAATAAACACCCTCTAAAGTGATGAAAATTGGCTTTGCCTTTGAGTTCAAGAAGTGTCTTGTAATGACATTTAAGTCGATGGTGTTCATTTGTTGTTGGAAATCAAGAGTTAGAAAGCATGATACTTTATCTGAATGGGTTAGGGTTAGTCGCACAATGGTTTCATTATTTTGTTGTAAACTAGTTCAATACCAGCGTCACAGGTTTGATCCCGAGAATCAGTATTTGTTCCTCATCTCCATACGTACTTAAAAAAAAAGCATAATACTTTACAAATTAATTAATATAACTAAAAAGATTCCAAGCTCATCTTAAGCCAGATATTAAGCAAGAATGATTGGTGATATGATTAAATCTGAGATGTAAATGATATTAAAAACATTAGCTAGCCCCCTCCCCCAATTTGTACTAAAAAAAAACATGAGCATAGGAAATGGAAATGGATTGGGTTGGAAGGGAAGAATAATAATGCAGTGATGCAAGTGGCTCAAAAATTGGGGGATTTCTTGAAATTGGCAAACCAGACTTTTTTTTTTAGGGTTTTGGACTTTATCTTAAAATAAATGAAATTGAATTGAAAACCAGTGGGCTACATTTCTTTTTTTCTTTTTGCAAAATGTCACATGACCATATAATAAAAATCTGTGGATTACAACCTACAGAAACAAAACCATACAAAATAAAAGGTCACTATTTTCCAAAACCCGTAGCCCACATTAACTTTTACCCACTGGTTTAAAAAATAAATAATAATTGTACTATATATATATATATATATATATTATAATTATAATAATTTATCTTGTGATGTGCAGTTTCAGGAGCCTCTTCCATTTTTATCTTCCATAAAAGCTTCAAAGATTCTCGTGTACACAGTAAATGCCGGCATCCCTATTCTCCTCATTTTTTTTGTCCTTTTATATTTGATTTTCAGTTTTGTCATTTTGGTTTTTATCCATCAAAATTTCTTATACCCTTCGTTTATTTTAGGCTCTTTCATTTTAAAACGTTACTCTTTGGTATTTATAAAGAGTGAAAACATTTGGGTTATGATTTAAGTATTTATAAGAAATATGAGTTTTTTTTTTTTTTATTGTCAATTGATTTTGAGATTAAATTTTATATTTTTTAATAATGGTATCAGAGCTTTTAAAGCTCAAACGGATATCGGTCCGATTCGATTCAAAATTAGTGAACCAAAAGAGGTATCATCTTAAATGACATATTAGGATACAAACATTCATAAAAGATATGAGTTGTTCTCTTCATTATCAATTGATTTTAAAGTAAAACTTCATATTATTTAATCATTTGTGTTGAAATTGCAATGAAAAAAACAAGATCGAATCAAAATAAATGTTTAGAAAATTTTAATTTTGACATCAAAATATCGTAAGATCATATAATTATATTTTGTTTTTGTAAAATTAGTTGAGTGCACATAAATTGACTTAGAATTTTCACCAATAAAAAAATGTTTAGACAAAAAATTAAAGTTCGTTAACCAAAACTTATGTTTTGAGAAGGTAGACCAAAGTAAATAAAAATTAAAGGTTTAAAAGAACAAATTAATACATAAACTAGAAAAAATAAATTAAAAAAATAAAAGATCCACGGAAAATATCTTAGCATTGTGTTTGTGTGTGTATTTGAGTAGATCATCTAGAAAAAAAAATGCATAAACTAGAAAATAAATAAATAAATAAATAAAAGACCCATTGTGGATGGAGCTTTGCTTTTACTTCTTCGTTGTACGTACCACCTACCTTTTCATCCAACGACTCTCCTTTTTCCAATGAGGTTTAAATTCGTATTTCTTATATCATTTTTTAAAATAAGAAAACACATTTCATGTTTTTACTTTTAATTTTATAAATCATTTTTCTTAAAAAATAAAATTATTTTCTCTATATATTATAGAAAAGGTTACATTTTTAGTCACGACTAATTTTTATAATATTTCTATATTTTAAAATCAAACATTATAATATTTGATTTCAATCTTCGAAATAATAATATTGTTAAATATATGATATAATGTTAACCAATATAATGATTAGATTAATTTTAAATTCCTTTGGCCTAAATTAAACTTTTCTAATAAAAAAAAGTAAATACAAATGTAAAGTTAAAAGACACACAATGATTAGAATAATGCATTATTGAAATATTATAAATAAAAATATTTGATTCTAAATCATATTTCAAATTTATGCTTTAAAAATGTATTTTTCTCTATACTTTAAAACTAAGTGCATGTTGGCTTGAAAGGGATAGTGGACTGATGGTTTTAAGTTGTGTGAAAAATTGCTTCTTTTTTTTCATTTTGCAGCAATTTAATTATTTTGTGGTATATATCATCATAGCAGTACCTTATTTATAGGATTTTTGGTCTTTGTCCCCTAATTTATACATTGAAAGAGAATTTGTTTATGGATAAGTATATAACAAATAAATGAGTATATATTTTTTTTTAGTATACTTTTTAATTGAGTTAAATTATAATTTACTAACTAAAAGTAAGTATCTCATAAATTTTTAACATTTAATTTTATGATTAATAGTTTTTGTGCTATAAATATATTTAATAGATATTTAAACATTAATTTCATGTCTTATTTTCTTTAAAAAAAATTATAATAATTTAAAAGTGGGAGATTCGAACTATAACCTTCTAATCATAGATATATACTAATATTACTCGACTACTACTTTGACCACATTAATTTCATGTCTAGACTTTTCAAGCCTTCGGAAAAAAAACCTATAATGTGTAAATTGGAGATTTACATTTTGGCCAAAAATGCAATACCGATAGTGTCTTAATTATGGTTAGAAATTCGTAAACTTATTATACATAAAATTTATTTTATGTTTGGCAATTCATTTTGTTTAAATGGTGAATTTATATATATAAAAAAATTATCTTACACAAATTGAAATATATAATACATCTATTAGACACATTTATAATCAAACAAAAAAAATCTAAAACAAGATGAAAAAAAAAATCGAGATAAACATTTTTAAATGTTGAGAACATATTCGATACACACAATTTAAAAGATTTTAATATGAACAAAAATCTATACAAATAAAATATAAGTCTCCATCTTTTGACTCTATGAATTAAAGAAATAGTCTTTTCTTACATAACTTGGAATAATATGTTAAAGAAATAAACAATAATGCAATACGTATCCATTTCATTAATACGTAATCATCCTTATTTAATTTTCTTAAAGTATAACTTTACATTTTAAAATTAATGAGCCTCACTTGCCCAAACAGCCCTATGCCGTGATATTTACAGTATATAACTTTTTATTTTTGTGATTGGGCACAATGGTAATTACACAATAAAGAAAACGACATCTTGGTTAAATAAACGTTGTTTGAAAACGACGGAAGAGGGGTAACAGAGTAAATTCGCAAGACAAATACGTGAAAACTCAAAACTGCTACAAAAAAAAAAAAAGAAAAGAAAAAGATTCCTTATCCAAAAATTTCAAAGATAAAGCGGAAACGGAAAATTCATACAGAGTCAGTAACCCTAACCCTAACCCTAACCCCGTTATTCCCGTTCATTCCATCCTCACGAACCAGACCTAATTCTCAATTATTAGCCTGTAATTGAGACATTCAAAACACTAATCCAACTCTAATCAATGGCTAATTATTTATCCCCCAATAAAGTTTGAAAATTGATGAAAACCCACCACCCAAATCCGGAATCTTACCCTCTCTCTCAATTCTCCGTTCCGTTTCTATTCAAATCGATAAATGTTTCGAATCAAATGGATAAAGTTTAATCCGAATCAGACTGCCCCACTTGTCCTTTTTTTCTTTCTTTATATGTCCCCTTCTTCCTCTTCAATTTCCTTCTCCATTTCCTCAGCTTTTTTTCAAGGAAAATAAACCTCCACGTCTTCAACCCTCCTCATTTTCGCTGTAAATCTCTTGTTTTTGGTTTTTTCTCCCGTTTTTGGTTCAATCTCGAAGGATTACAGGTGGGATTCTTTCTGGGTTTTAAGGCTTTTCGTGTTCTTCCTTGTTGCGGGGTCGATTCTGCTTGATCAGAGATCGAGTTTGAGGCCATTCTCTTTGTGGGGTTCTTCTATTTTGTGCTGATTGATAATCTCTTGACGGCCGTTTGATTTTTGTCTCTGCCATGGCTTGTTCCTTGAAGGCTGGTCTCTCTGTTTCAGGGCTGAACGATGATTTGTATTCCTCCAAATCATCTGGGGTTTCTGGGTTTTGTACTTTTATTCGTGCTTCTAATTTAAAAGGGTCGAATCAGAAGGATTTCTTGGGAAACCCAGTGGCGATTTCGTCTCAAAATGGCGTTAGGAACTGGAACCCTAAATCCCCAAATGGCCTAACCATTAATGTAAGCGTTTTTTTTTTTTTGCTTTGTTTATTTCTTTGTAAATGTTCCCATTTAGTGTTTGTTTGGTAATGTTCTGGGTCTGAAATTGATTTGTGAATTGATTTGTGGGTGTAGGCACAGGCTTCTATCTGTATAAGCCGAGCTCAGAGATGGTGGGATAAAACCTTGAAACCTAACATGGTGGAGATCCACTCTGCACAAGCCCTTGTAGATGCTTTGATTGATGCTGGTGATAGATTAGCCATTATTGATTTCTATTCCCCTGGCTGTGGAGGTTGCAAAGCTCTTCATCCTAAGGTATTAACTTGTTTGCTGGTTAAGTTCTTGTTATGTGTTAGGAATCATATTTGTACTTTGATTTTGGAATGTTGCTGATTGAATCCATTTCTATATCAGATCTGTCAACTGGCTGAATTGAACCCTGATGCTATTTTTCTCAAAGTTAACTTTGAAGAGCTCAATACCATGTGCCAAGCCCTCCATATTCGTGTTCTTCCTTTCTTTAGGTTCTATAGAGGTGGAGAAGGTCGTGTTTCTAGCTTTAGCTGTACCAATGCAACTGTAAGAACAATGTCCACATTTTCCATTACTGAAACAAACAAAAGAATCTCCATGGCTTATGTCTAACTTTCATCTTCGATTGTTGCATTGCAGATCAAGAAATTCAAGGATGCATTGGCTAAACACGGAACCGAACGATGTAGCATCTTTCCAGCAAAAGGATTAGACGAATCCGAGCTCGAACGGTTGAAAATGGCGGGTGAATTATCATTAGGTTTGCCATCGCCTTATCTCAATGAAGGATCATTGAAGGATTTATATACTTATGGTCCTTGGGGCACATCAAGCAATCAAAGGGAACTTTTGGAAGGCAACAACCTGATTTTTAAGATCTGAAAGCTTGCATTTAGGCAGATTTTAAGATTATTATTTGTGGAGCAAAAAATTTTACTCCATGCTTTTGTATTTGTTTGGTTGAATTCTTTTCATCTTGAGATTCTTGTACATAGTGAAGATTGGGGGTTTCCCCCATTAATTAAGCAAGGCCTCTGATTTTTCCTAGTTTGTGCCTTGTTTTTCTGCATTGCCTAATCTGTTGAAAGAACTGGAATTGGCTGTCTGTTTCAGTTTTTTTTTTAATACACAGATGAAGCTTTTGATTTTGATTCATTTCTTCTCTTCTGATATGCTTTCCTTTCTCACCATTTTCTCCTCTGTTTCACTTTAGAACAATTTGTACTTCAAAACTTTATCCAATGGTTATTTCATTAAAGAACAACTGGATTTTGGCAAATATGAAATATAATAACTGGGTATGAATGGTTGATCTAAAATCCAAACGTGAGGTTTGAATATTCATGCATGTCAAAATAGAATCTAAAGTTTCATCTCTCATTTGCAAGTGTCAAGTAAAGAATCAGATTCTGAAGTGAAATTGAAATATGAAGCTTCTTTTGACATCTAGGATAATCTTGATACTTTCCTTGTCATCTGGATAAAGATTGTTGGCCGTGGAAGATTTTTTTTTTTTTTTTTAGGACAAGTGGGGGGAATACCGAGTGAAAATGGATTAACTTCAAATGAAATAACCAATCGCGTTACCGACCCATTTCGTGGAAGATTTATACTTTAGAGTTGTTAAACTTCGTTTTTCTTTTTTTGACGGCTTAAATATCAATCTTAATGGGAAAAGAGAAAGATAATTAAGTTTTTTTTTTTTTTTTTTGAGATTACAACATTGGAGGTAGGGGAGACTCGAACCACTTAAGCTACTGCTCTATTGACATTAAATTTTGATTGGCCTATATATACAATATTAATCTTTTTTCGAGCATACAATATTAATCTTTTTTCGAGCATTTAACATGACATTATAATATCGATATGTCTTCTCAAAAAAAAAATATATCGATATGCAATTGTTTCACTTTTGACCGATCATTAAAGCTGGCATTTTTCTTTGAGACAAATTAAAGTTGGCATTTACTAGCGAGTATAAACTATATTGTGAATAAATATATTTTGACATATAATGTGACAAAATTTTAGTATGTTATTTGTCTTTTTTTAATCAATAATTCACCCCATATATCTTACGCGGTGATTAGAAAGTTGAAGAAAATGATTCGCAAGATGTCAAAAGTTCAATGAGTTGTGAATAAATCCAAAATGCTTTTGATTTTAGTCATTATTTATGAATAATTGTTTTTGCGGTGGAATGGTTTCAGGGTTTGGTTGTAAACCAGTTCAATACCAGTGTCACAGATTCGAGCCCGATAATCGATATTTGTTCCCCTCTACCAATATGTCCTCAAAAAAAATAATTTGTATATCTGATTTGGTCGCCTAACTTTCAATAATATATCTAATAAATTTAGATGTTTTCAAAATTGCAGATTAGGTTTTTAAACATCTAATAAATATTATAATTTTGTATCTAGATTTATGTTTCAAGTTTAGTTTAGTTCCTTCTTAAACTACATTATTTAAATATTATGAGTTACAAGTTGATCTCAAATAAATTTGATTTTTTTAAAAAAATTTTTAATAAATTTGAAAATTGTTGTGTAACTATCAAACCATTTTGCTACACAGAATTTGACTAAACACCTGATTCAAAATTTAAAAATATATTGAAAAATTATTTGGAAGGATAAAAATTAAACGGAAGCTTTATGAATTAAAATAAGTTTAATAGATACATCCATGGGTGTTCATGGTCCGAGTTGGGTAGGATTAGATGAATTTTTTGGACCAACCCAATTTTTCGGATAGGTCAATTCGCCAACCCATCCAACCCTATACATTAGCGCAACCCAATCCAACCCTATATTTTCGGATTGAGTTGGGTTGGATTCTCGGGTTATATTACTACTTTTTTTCTTTATGATTCAACTCAAAAACTCATAATTATGTAATAAAAAAACATTATATTGTATACTTCAATTTATTACCTATCCTATTAGTGCATATATATATTTTTTAGAAGGCTTACAAGTAAGTTAAGAACTTATCTTATTAATTTATCCTACATATACACATATAATATGTATAATATTTTTAGTTCCGGTTGAGTTGGGTTGAACGAGCAAAAAATTAGCCAACCCAAGAACCAACCCAACCCAACCAAAAAAAATTATAACCCAACCCAACCCTTACGATTTGGGTTGGGTAGTCCGGATTGCTCGGGCTACCGATTTTTTTGTACACCCCTACATACATCAAAGCATTTTTTTTTTTTGCTTAATAAAATTGGTCAGAACTGGAATCTGGTTGACGCGAGTCCACGTGAGACTCGAGCTTTATTATTAATTAATTAATTAACAATGAAAATGGAAAGTTGCGGGTCCCAGCTATACGCCTAAATCGTGGAACTGACGTGGATTAACGACGTTCCAGCTCATCATGACCCCACATTTAAGCATTACCCTTCCTCTCTGTCGGTCATGCCAAATATATTTATTTTTACCAAATATTTGGATAATAATTATTAATTTAACTTAGATTTTTTTTAGTATAAATGAGGATGAGAGCAAACAAACTTTACATAATAACTTCGATATTTAACTTAGATTTTCCACTTTCACATAAACTAGATGTTATATAATAATAATAATAAACTGATTTTTACTGTAGGTTTTTGTTATTTTTCTTTAAAAACTACTCATCTTTTTCCATAAATTTCAATTATTAAAGCGATCAGTTTTTTTTTTTTTTGAAATGTAGAAACTAAAATGAACTTGGAGACCAAAATAAAATAAATCTAAAAATACATGAACTAAAATAATATTTAAACATTAATTTATTAAATATTTGCACTATAGAGTAATTGATAAAAATGGGTAGATTTGTTGAGGTGGTATACAAATGGTTAAGGATCTGGGAATGCGTTTCAAAAAAAAAAAAAGCTGGGAATGGATATTATGAGATAACTATTAAATTTATGTTTATTTCTTTTTTATTTTTTTATTTTTTTTTTGAAATCACAACAATTGGAGTGGAGGACTCGAATCCAAGACTTCTGATTATTAGGTATACACTAATGTCATTGAACAACTGTTCATATTGACTATTTTTTTTTATTTTTAATTCTGGGTTATTTCATTATTATCTCTCTAAAATTGTTTTTATTTCACTTACAAAAATATTTGACATCTAAGTAAAATTAAAAAAAAAAAAAAAAATTAAAAACTATTAAAAAAACTTAGCTTATATTTTTCAAATTATTGGTAAATTAGATTTAATTATAGGTGAAAATTATATTAAAAAATTATTGGTGAAAAGAGTATTTATAAGCATAGATTTTTTTCATAAAAAAACTAATCAGATAATTATTAAAAAGGTAGTTTATATATTCAGTACAAAAATTAAAGTTTGAAGCTTGTTATTTATTATTTTTCAAAAGAACAAAACAAGGACATTTGCCATAATTTACAAATTAATGTTACTGATTGTCATGTGTAGTTAGCCATCTAAAATAAATGGTAGAATAACATGTTCTTGATCAATTATTTATATTCAATAGATAATTAAACTAAAACATATGATGTAATCTCTATGTAGAGTTTGTTGATCCCCCTTTCTCATTTTATACTAAAAAAAAAGCATATGTTCTATTTGAATTACCAAAAGATAGATTGTTTGATGGAAATTTAGTAGTACCATAGTTTTAGGATTTGGATCTCTTCTCTTAACTTATGCTAAAAAAAATATTATATTGAGTTTGAATTTTTTTTCATTGTAAATGGGGTTTAATTACAAGAAGATTTTTTTTTTCTATTTTTTTAAAATTACAAATTGGAAAAAAGTAGTTACTAACTAAAATTCAACTAATATAAAGTAGGACTAATAATAAAAAACATTATGAATTTGAATATGTAATACCAAATATCCTTGAATCTAAAAGGAAAATATAGTTATGTCAAAAAATAAAAAAGAGGAAAATATAGTCAATAATAAGTATACGATAATTACCGTAAGCAATAACTTTAAAATAGCAATTATTGTAAACGAAAGTATTTGGTTTAAATCGGGTTTTTCTTTCATTCGTTAAAGAGGAGGTTGGAGATTCAAATTCAGATGTCTAATATTTTATATGTTTTGAGCCACTCAAATGGGAGTAAGTAAATCAAGTGTTTGGCACTATTAATATTTTAGATTATATTATTGAGTGTTATTATAGCTTATTTATCATTTTATAAATAGAGAAAAAACCATCTTACGTCACACACGTGTGGAAGAGTTTTATATTTATTTGTGTAATATCTTTTAGTGCCACATAAATTTAGATTAGAATTCAAAATATTAAAAAATATAATTATTTATGTACCATTAAAAAGTGTCATATAAGATAAATTTAAGGTTATGTGGAGAAGAGTTTTTCTCAAAATATCAATTTGTTGTTGTTTTTTTTTTTAAGAATTCAAAAAATATCAAAATATAAAATTGAATAACTATTTACATTGGAATTTGAAAATGTCCACAGAAGATAAGGTATTGAATAGGTCAAAAGATTGGGCCACCCTGACCTAGTTAGACAGCTCTAACCAGTCTCCCATGAGCCCAATAAAAAAAGACCCATCATCTCTTAAAAAAAAAGAAAAAAAAAAGATATTTCATCTATCTTTTTTAATAAGGTCTCCTCTTGGCTTCCGGTCAAGATTTGAAACTCAAAAACATGTCCTAAAGTTTATAATATATGAACTACTCCTCTTTAATATAAACACCATTTTAGGGACCATGTTCGCAGTTATAAGTTATTCTAATTAGAGGTGTACAAAAAAATCAGTAACCTGAGTAATGTGGATTATCCAACTTAAACGTATAGGTTAAGTTGAGTTATAATATTTTTGGGCTAAATTGGGTTAGGATTTTGTAGTTTTTGTTGGGTTTGGTTGGTTCTTGGGTTGAAATTTTTTTGGCTTGTTCAACCCAACCCAACCCAGATTAAGAATATTATATATAATTTGTATACGTATATAAGATAAATTAATAACATAGATTTTTATCATACTTTGTAAGCCTTTTAAAAAAAAGAATGTGCACTAATAAGATAGGTAATAAGTTGAAATATAGTATCATACATTTTTTTAAACATATTTGTGGACCTATGAATTGAATCATACAAAAAATGAGAGTAACATAACTCAAAAATCCATCCCAAAAAATTTAGGGATTGAGTTAGATTGGGTTGCACTTATGCATAGGGTTTGGACGAGTTGGCGAATTGACCAACCCAGAAAGTTAGGTTCATCTAAAAAAATCATTCAACCTACCCAACCTGGACCATGTACACCCCTAATTCTAATTAGAGATGTCTATGGGTAGGGCAGAATCGAAAAATAAGTTCTTCGTACCTTTCACCAAAATCAATCCCCTGTCCGCACAAAATTCACTGTTTTTTTTATCGGGGCATGAATTTATGGTAGGGAATGGGCGAGGATCGGGTTCCGCAGGAGCTTTTTCCCCTTTTTTTTTCTTCAATTTTTTTGAATCTTAATTTTATAAAAAAAAATTCAATAATATTTTTTTCAAGTAAATGATTTTTAATGGGAATATATGTATTCCCAAAAAGTTATTTTTTTGAAATTCTTTTCATTTAGATAATTAATTATTAAATAAATATTTCTACAAAAAGAAAATGGTTCCAAAGATTAAATTGATAAAAAGAGAGGAAATAAATAATTTTTAAATAAAATATATAAATGGGGCGGGGATCGGTCAATCGAGGATGATGAATGCATTTCCCATCCCCGACCCCGTTTAGCTCGTGGAATTTTTTTTTCCCGCACACTCCATATTTCTCCGCCTAAACAAAAATCTCTGCCCCATTTCATATAGGAAAAATGAACATCTCTAATTCTAATATTTATTTATGAGATAGAATTATGAATTAACTTTGAATTAGAACTAATTATATCAAGAAAAAAAAACTTTGAATTGGAACTATGCTATCTCTCTTGGTCTAATTCTTTCTTCTACTTCTTTTTTTTTTTCCTCTCACATTCGTTCTCACCTCGTCATTTCTCTTTCTTTTCTTAAAAAACTAGGGATTACTACATGAAGAAAATCAAGGTATAAAACATCAAGATCAAAAGGAAGAAAAAAAAAAGGAAAGAGAAGAAAGGAGAGGCAGACAAGATCATGATAATAATAATAATAAAAGTTTGAAAATAATCAAAACAATTTATTTTTGTAAAACTAGGTCAAATACCATTGAAGAAGCTCAATTTCCCAAGTTAGATGTGAAAATGCCTAATACAAAATCAAAAGGTCTTCGTGATTGTGTCATAGTAAAAAAGGTTGAGTTATGAGGCGCATATTAGCCATTAACGCAATGTGAATTGGTTGAATCCGCCGTGAAGTTTCCACTAGAATTCAAACGCCGAAGTCTCAGATTCCAAATCTCCGCCATTCCCACCCATCGATTCAATAACATTTCGATGTGCCCATTTCCTCTGGTTTTCCTCATCCCTTATCCTCACAATCCCTCTTTTTAACCCGAATCGTTTCTCCGCCATTTCTTTCTGTATTTCTCGTTGATTCTGGCCAAAATTTCCCAAAAGTTCTGATGGGTAGGCGCGGATTGTTCGATCTGGAGAGGCATTTTGCATTCTATGGCGCTTATCATACCAACCCAACTAATATTTTCATCCATATTCTCTTTGTGTGGCCGATTTTCTTCACTGCCCTTATGCTCTTCTACCACACCCCATCCTTCTATTCTTTCCCCAAATGCCCTTGTGGGTTTAACACTGGCCTCGTTTTGAATTTTGGGTTTTTGTTTGCTTTGGTTTATGGGGCTTTTTATGTAGTTTTGGATAAGAAAGCTGGATCTTTGGCTGCGTTCTTGTGTTTTCTCTGCTGGGTTGGAGCTAGTGTTTTCGCTTTTAAACTTGGATATACTCTTACTTGGAAGGTAACTGATAAAATGCCCCCTTTTTCTTTTTCCCTCTCGTTTGATTGTTTAAGTCATATATGAATGTGGATTTGATACTTTCACCGATCTTTAAATAGCCTTATTAAGTTGTCTGGATTTTGTCTGAATATGATGAATAGTTGAAGTTTGGATTGGTCCGTTCATGGAACTTGGATCCCTATAGCTTTATTTAATTCTTGATAGGGTCGGAACTCATGGTTTTGATTTGAAGTTTGAAGGGTTGGCCATGGTTTTGACTTAGCTTCTATTGACTTTATGGTTGTGCTCGAATTCATTTCTTTTGGTATAGTAGGAGGACAAGTTTCATTTTCGTAGAGTAGAGGAAAGGAAAGCTTATTGTGGCATATGATAATTAAATTTCGATCCTTTTCCAATTTAAGAATGATGAAAGAATTGTTCGAGTTTCTTCTGACTTTATGGTTGCTGTAGAATTTATTGCTTGTATTTATTATTTGGTATGTGCTGAAATTGGGAAATAGATTTTCCTTTCTATCCTTTGCTTGTATAAATATGAGAAAGAAGAAAAGAGCTTTTGCACTGCGTTAAGTTCTTCTTCTTCTTTACTAGTTTGCCAGAATTATGCTGCCACACCCATTTGATCTTGAAAATTTTGAAGTGAACTTTGAACGCAGATCTCAACTCCATCAGGACTTATTTCTTTTTTCTTTAAGTCTGTAATGATTGTGCTGGAAAATCGTTTGGTCTCTACAACAACAAAGTGAACTATGAATATATATATCAGCTTTGTTTAGGCTTATTTTTTTCTTTTGGCAGGATAAATGTTCTGCCTTTCGTGATTTAACATTGATCAGTTGCCCAAATGATAATTGTAACTGATTTTTAAATGTTCTTGCAAAAACTGAATTGCATCAACTTTCCATTTGTTTATCAAACTCGTGTAACTTCTGGTATTTATTATCGTAGATGGTGGTCTAAACAACATAGAAAGAAAGAATGCATGAAAAATGTGTTGATGAGAAGTTTGGTTCTTTATAAAAAAAAATAAGATGGTTGTTTTGATAGTCGTAACAGTTAGGTTAGATATTCTTAGAAGATCTTTGTAATACAAATCAGCCTGATTGATGTTAAGTTAGGTTTAATGACACTTGAGTTTGGTAGATGTCTTTGTTTGGCTGGTGTGTATGACAAAGATTTTCTTAGAATAGTGATTGATGTTGCTTTGCCAATAAGATCAATAACTCAACAATGTGTGGGTATAAATCTCTCACTCCAGTTATTCTTGAACTAAAATAAGAAAATTGATGGATGTTGCTTCCTACGACACATTTTACCTCTTGTATTATATTTACAACACAATTTCTAAAATAATTCATTTATAGTACATGATTTTCTATCAATAATAGAATTTAACCAGTGATAAAATGAATCTACTAGTAATAGAGTCTATCAGTGATAGAACTCAACCAGTGATATAAAACTCTATCACTGATTGAATTCTATAGGTATTAAAACTCAATTTGGATTTCTTGCTACAAATGAATTAGTTTTGATTTTGTGCTATAGATAGAAATACTTTGCCATTTTTTATTATACATGCAAAATCCCCTTTTTTCTAATCATTATTATTTTTTCGGGGAGGCCTTACAACATGTTAATTTAGTTGTACTAGGCTAAACCTGGTTAGAGATTAATTTTGAAGGGATTTTGAACCTCTATCTGAAGTACTTTTATGAGAATGATTTCAAAGTCTTGTGAATGATATTTGGGATGAGATAGCTTGCAGCTTTTGAGTATTGGACCAGCTTGGAGATTCCTTTTAGATAATCTATGGCCACCTTTTGAAAAAAGTATCCACCAGTACATAGCATGATTGACATTGTTTCCTTTACTTTTTTTTTTTTGATAACGTAGTAACTTGATAGACACATCCCTTTTCGAGTTTGTTCGAGTACTCAACATACTGTGACCCTGTCATTCCACGTCTGTTAACATTTTAGTATCATGTAAATTATAACTTATATCAAAACTAAAGGATCAATAAGACATATTCAATTCACTTGCATAGCTCATAACCTCTGGCATAAAGCTAAAGCTGGTTATTTTGTCATTTGATGTATTAGGTAGTATTGGCTGCACAGTTGTTCTGCTGGACTGGACAGTTTATTGGCCATGGGGTGTTCGAGGTAACTAGCTAGTTAGTTAAACATTTGGAACATTAACTCGTTCTTCAACCTTAGTTACTCAATGATGTTTGGATTTTGGTTTTGTTTCTTAGAAACGTGCACCTGCTCTCATTGACAACCTTACTCAAGCTTTCCTAATGGCTCCATTCTTCGTTTTGTTGGAGGTAATCTTTGATCAAACACTTTTTGTATTGCTTTTGGCTCAGTAATAAAACATGTGTTTATCTCTTTAGAGCTCGAGGACACAGTTATACCATTACCACCTCCTATAGACTAGATCATGTTCAACAGTCATAATAATGAAACATTTGAAAATTCTATGAATTCATTATCTATTTTCAGGTTCTTCAAGCTTTATTCAAATACGAACCATATAAAGGTTTTCACGCAAGCGTTAAGGCAATGGTAGAATCTGAGAAGAAAGCTTGGCAAGAGAAGAAAGAAAAAAAGAGTTCTTAGATTGAATTCTTTTTCTAACCATACCATAGAGAATGATGTACAAATACGTATATCGACGCGTATACGATATGTTGTTTGAATTTGATTTGGCTTGTGTGGAATTGTGTTATTCAGAGCTACAAATGTGTTTGAAAATTTCAGTAAATAGAGTGAATACTGTTTGTATTTGAATAAAATTAGATTGTTCTTACAATCCAAATGTGGAAATTGGTTTTACAGTCTTCTGTTCATATGGAATAAAAGGTGCCGTATGAGTATGTGAATGTTTATTTTTGTGCATTCACACCATTAGTTATGGATATGTTTGCAAATGTGGTTATTGTTTTACATTATTATTTAACATCTCTTTTATAATCATTTTATTCTTAAAAAGCAGGTGGTTTTATCCTAGTGTAATTTTGTTTATTAGCACTTGCTTGGTCAATATTTGAATTCTGTTTTATGTTGAATGCTAATTTGAATGGTATAAGTAATATTATTATTACCGAGAGTTAATGACGCAATTGATTATTTTGTTGATGTTAATCTATTTGAACAGTCACGAGTACGAGCCCGAAAATTAGTATTTTACTCTCATATTATTTGAAAGTAGTTGTGCTCTCTATGTAGAGTTTGGTTATTTAGTCTATACTAATACCTTTGAGCCACCGCCCATGTTTTGACAAATCCTATAAAACTTAATTCATAAGAAAGTTTTGACAAATCCTATAAAACTTAATTCATAAGAAAGTCGTAAATGGCATTCTCATCTTAAATATGATTGTTTTAATTTATTATATTTTTTCAATCTACTTGCATCTTCAAATATTTTCTCGAATTTTCCATGTCAACCAATGTCTTTTTCAGTTTCTTCTTTGTTGAAAAAGCTTTCTTTTCCTATATTTCACTTTTTTCTTAATTAAAAGCTTTGAAACTTTTTTAACCATATATTAAAACTCGATTAGCAATTTTTGAAATTTCATAACTTAAAAAGGGGCCGACTAATAAAATTCACTATTGTTTATTTCTTTAAAAAGAAAAAAGAAATTTTGCTTCTTTTTTTTTTTTTTTGAAATCAGAAATTTTGCTTCTTTCTTCCCCTTTTCTTGTAAAGTCAAAATGATTTTATCATTTTACCATCAAACTATGTGTCATCTTGACCGTACTACCGTGTGAAACAAAAAATAATATGTTTAGTCCAAGATCAAACTTTGTAATTTAATTTATAAATTTGGTTTCTTATAGTTGGGAGACAGTTAAAATTAGAAGTTAATATTAAGATTTGATCCAATTTTAAAAATAGTTTTTATCATTCAAAATCATCGATTAATTGTATTACTTGAAGCTAACTATTCATATAATATTAGTGTAAGTTATCTTATTCGATAATTTATATATCACCATCAATATTATGTGAATAGTTAACTTCTAGTTATTTAATTAATTAACGATTGGAATGATAAAGAAATATATATATTTGAATTCACCTTTCAAAATAAAATCAAATTAAAAAATTATAGGCCAAATTCTAACATTTTCTTCCCAACTCGCAGACAGGAAATTATAATTTACTTTTAATTTAAAAACATATTACCAAAATAAACATAGTTCAATTAACATATACGCAAATACCTTTTTGCAAATAGAGATTTAACCCGCCACTTAAAATAACAAGTGAGCTTGCCAACCCAAATCATTGTTTCACCATAACTTCCTCTACAGTTTCACATAATACATGCTCCATTTGAAATTTACCTTTTTATCATAATCCATGTTTTATAACTTGCTATCTCGAACATTTTCTTGTCGTAATCCTTACAATAATAACATCATCTCAAATATCATTTATAATAACTCAATCATGCTAAAACGTGTCATTTCGTTATAGCTTGTGTTTGCGTAGCATGGCACCTTTTGTGTTGAGTGAAATAAGTAAATCAGTTGAGGAGAGAATATATATTAGTTTATGGAACTTCACAGTTCACTTCATGTTTTTCATTCTTTTCCCCATCCATCAAACTCAACTTCTCCACCATTCTTCTTTCTCCCTTTTTTTTTTCACTTTAATTTTTTTTCTTTCCTCTCTTTCTGTAATCTTTTTCTGTTTTTGTTTTCTTCTGCAAGGAGCTCTGAACCATCAAACAAACTTCATTAATATCACCTTGAACCTCAAATATCAACCCATCTTTATTCTTTCCTATTTAAAAACCCCACATCTTCACAACAACCTCTGCAACTTTCTCCTAAACATTGGACTACAAGTTTCTGTAAAAAAAAACCAAGATTTTTAATTCAGACACAACATATGGATCAAAATAACATGATAGCTCCTGTTATTGAAGAATCCCAGATTGTTTTGCCCCCTGGATTTCGGTTCCACCCAACTGATGAAGAGCTGATTTCTCATTATCTCTGTAAAAAAGTCATGGATTCCAATTTCTCTTGCAAACCCATTGGAGAGGTTGACCTCAACAAGTCTGAGCCTTGGGATTTGCCATGTAAGATCACTTTTTTTTCCATACCCTTTTTCTATGTCTCTTTGTGGTTGATTTTGTTGGGATTTTTTTTTGTTAGGGAAAGCAAAAATGGGAGAAAAGGAATGGTATTTTTTCTGTTTGAGAGATAGAAAATATCCCACTGGTTTGAGAACAAACAGAGCCACTGAAGCAGGGTATTGGAAAGCCACAGGCAAAGACAAAGAGATTTACAGAGGAAAAACTCTTGTGGGTTTCAAGAAAACTCTTGTCTTTTATGGTGGAAGAGCTCCAAAAGGTCAAAAATCCAACTGGGTTATGCATGAATTCAGATTACAACCCAAACCCTCTTCCATTAATCTCCCAAATTCTTCAAAGGTACAAACTTTATTTATTTTATAACAGCAATTCTATTCTTTTTCTTTGTCAATCTTTTTTATGACCTTGATAATTGTTTACAATTATTTTTGCAGAATGAATGGGTGATTTCAAGGGTGTTTCAGAAGAGCAGTGGAGGGAAAAAAGTTCACATTTCTGGATTACTTAAATTCAGTTCTTGTTCTTCAGCTCTGCCACCATTAAAGGATTCTTCTTGTTCATCATCATCTTTCAAGATCAAACCAGTTTCTGAATTGTCTCACGTGCCCTGCTTCTCCAACTCCATGGATTCTTCTCAAAGAACCTTACCCAAAATCACCGAATATCCATTCAATTTCTCATCTTTTTTCCCCACAATTTCTCCAAGAAACACAAACCCCAATTCATCATACAATCCCCAATCTTGTTTCCCAAACATAGCCAATAGAACAACAACAACATTCAAACCAGAGGGAGAAAGAATGAGTGTCTCACAAGAAACAGGGCTCACTTCTGATATGAACAATGAAATCTCTTCTGTTGTTTCAAATCTCCAAATGGGTTCATTTCCTTTTCAAAATCCATCTGCTTCAACTTTTCCATTGAATCCCCACATCCTGTGGAATTACTGAACAAAATCCCAAAATTCATGATCTTTGAGCAGTGCTTTAATGGCTTCCACAGCCATTGATAATGGATGGTCTCTATCTCTATCTCCATCTTCTTGTTTCTTTTTTACAAGCAAACTAAAGTATGTGGATATTCGCTTTCATATTCAGATATTTACATGTTACTTTGAGAACAGTAATTAACGTATTATGAAGGGTTGTGATTCTGTTTGAGTTTTGAATAAATTCTGTTCAAATGATTGATGTTTATGCTATATGAGACATGTTAATTTGTAGTTATGATTGTGATTAAGAGTTCAATTAGTGCGCATTTAAGGATTCAATTAGCTATGTATTGGAGTCTAATAGGACATATGATGTCAATTATTTATGACATTATTGGTAATCCCCAGCATCAATTCATGTTATTTTTATATTTGATTTTACATACCATTTTTCCCTAGTTATCTCTCACTAATAATGATGTTCTTTCTTTATTTCTGTTTAGATGGTTACATTAATGTCATGGGTGATAGGGTATTAACTTTTTATAGTTTTAGGGTTGAAAATAGATGAAGTTGGTAATGAGTATGTGATACCATTTGATATCACAAATTTTTCATTTAAAAAAAAAATATTAGTGTCGAAATAAAAAATTTGTGACACCAAATAGTGCTAAATACCCCACTAAAAAAAGTCATAAGGAGGAGAGTTTTTTTTTTTTTTTTTTAATATACACTTATTTAATCATATTGAATGATCATTTGATTTTTTGTTTTTACTCTTTTTAGAATAGACTTGGTTGATAACCAATTTTAGTTTTTATTCTTAAAATTTTATAAAACATTTTAAAAACATTTTAAAAAATCTAAAAACTAAAAGAAAATTGTTTCTATTTTCATTTATAAAAAAGTAGGAAAAAATAAAAAATAAATACTAAAATACTAAAAAAATCAAAATAAAATGTGATTTTGAAAATAAAAAACAGTTGTCAAACATATTTTTTGGTTCTTAATCTTTAAAATTATAAAACTAAAATCAGTTATCAAATATATATTATTTTTTTATTTTTTAAAATAAAAAATAAAAAACTAGAAACAAAATAGAAAAAATGAAATGATTATCGAACGAGGTCTTAAATATTTAAATTAAAACGAGGCTGCAATTGTTGATAGGGTTAACATGAGGATGAATGTGAGCTAGGTGAATTCCATGGTTTATTGATGATTACAATTTATTTGGAATGAGCTAATAAAGTAATTAATGAATTAAGTACTTAGTAGATTCTACTTAGTAGGTGATTTCTTTGATATGGACATTATTGAAATATTGATCATGACTTTAGTATGGGACGTTGAGTTGAGTCTAAACTTCGATCAATCATACCACGTGTCGCATGATTGGCTTGACAAATGAGTGGGTATATTTTTCCGTAACTAACACATTTAAGTATTTTATATACTTTTTGAGTTTGCAATGGTGGGTCTGCCCTTAATTTTGACTACTCAATTAAATTAGAAACTATATTATTTATGTCATAAAAATAATAAATAAACACCATTACGTTAGAATATACAATTTAAAAAAAAAAAAAAAAAAAACAGAATTGTAAATATTCTCAAGCATCCGACAATTGACACGTCCGGACGAAGGCCACTAATTTATCGGTCCTCGTTATCGGGTCGGGTCGGGTCGAATATATGGACCTATTGTAACTTGCTGGCACTATCATCCCCAAAACTTTTGCAAGAAAATTCCACCCCTTGGATCCTTGAGTAGCAGATTATTTGTTTTACAAAAAAAAAATAACAGTTATTTGTGAAAATTTACTTCTATGCTAAATTTTGCCATATTTTAAAGATATTTTTATTGTTCCTAAGCGTGGCAGAGTGATTGAAAATTTGGGTTTTGAGGTAAACTCCCTTCAAGATCTCGAGTTTGAGTCTTCTCTGTGACAATACTCTTTCGATATCTCCGTGGTTACCCTTATTTCAAAAAAAAAAAATCTATTATTTCAAAAATTCTAATATTACTCTTAACTTTCATAAATATTTCAAAAGTAATTTGTGAAGTAAAAATCTCAAAGTTAACCTATTAAGTTCGAAAGAATCATTTCCACTATAGATTTTCTATGACATTCTAATGACTTTGACAGTTAAAGAGATTTTTTAAAACGTTATAAAATATCAAGAATAATTTTACCATTTTGAAAAAAAAGAAAAAATTCAAGAGTATTTAGCCTCATTCCGAATTCATTTTTTGTTTGGGTGGGAGATGAATGTCATCCATTTTTCCATGAATGTTAAAAAGAAAATTCCATACTTTTCTACAAAAGTATGAGTATCCAAGTATAATGACATAAACAAAGCTTGGATTTTGGATTATTATATTGTATCAATATATGTGCCTTCACTAGAACCAACTAAAGTGATAACACTTTCCATTTCTTATAAAAATTCAATCCATATCCATTCATTACTAAAGTCTATGATTTATTGAGAGGTTGTAAAGCACTAATAGCCACATATTAATTGTATCTTTTAACTTTTTCAGCAATTTTATTGTGTATAAATTATGTATGTTAGGTTAAAAAGCACAAACTTAAATTTAATTTAGTTTCATCACATTTATATATATATAATTTTAAATATGTGATGGAAGACATCACAACATTAAACTTTGTGGCATCTAAGAGAAAGTCTAAGAATAATGGAATCGAGAGTATTATCATCTTTTTAATGTGTTGTCTAACATCTATTTCTATCTACTACTTTTCACATAATACTATCCATTATTTTTTATGGATATTATACTTTACTTTTTACGTGTTCTTTATGATTTTCTTGGAACGATTTTTATTGTCTAAAGTATATTATCTTTTTTTTTTCATTCTAATAGATAAGTCGCTTCATATTTTTTGACATATTGCTGGTTAATTTCTCTTTGTGGTAGACGATGGTGGAGAACTTCTCCATGATCTCCTCAAGAGTGAGAGAAAAGAGTATAAAGTTTTTCTCAAAAGAAATTTGTAGTGATAATAAAAAGAGAATGTACCATCAAACACATTCTACCTTTTTGTATTATATTTGTAGCACAATTTTTAAAATAATTCATCTATAACACAGGTTTCTATCAGTGACTAGTGATAAAATGAGTGTGATAAAATTAAACCAGTGATAAAATTCTATCATTGATTGAATTTTATGGATGATAGAACTAAATTTGGATTTTGTGCTATAAATGAATTAATTTTGATTTTGTACTATTGATGAAAATATTTTGACATTTTTTTATTATACATGCAAAATTCTCTAATAATATTATTATTATTATTATTATTATTATTATTAAACTTAATAAAAGAGCCCAACAAATATATATCTGACCTAAAGATCTCATGATTGGATGGCCTAAAAAAGACTTGTAGAAAAATCATTAATAAATGGTTGTCTTAAAAAACAATTAAAAAGGGTTATATATGTTTGCACTTAGAAAGCATGGGAGTACTATATGTGTTAAGTGTTGAATGAGACTGTAATTAAGAAAAAAAGTTGTGGTAGCATGTGCTAATAGGCTTGGATTTTTAGGGAATGAATTTCAATCTATATTCATTTGATGTTGTTCACTTTTATATGAGTGGGATATTTCTTTTGCCTTTGAATGGATCATTGGTATACCATCTTTTTTTCTTTTTTTTTTTTTTTTTTTTTTTAAGTTAATAAAAAAAGAAACTTTACCAATGGGCTAAAAAGTAAGCACATCTTGGATCTTCATCTAAAAGAAATGTCATTCCTCAACTACATTGAAGATTTGAGTTTGAGAACAAAGCTTTCTTTAGAAATATTGTCTTTATATTGAATATATATAACATATTTCATCTTCCTAATAATGGAATAGAAAACTTAAAAAGTAAATTAATGATATTCTACAGTAGTCTACAAACTGCAAAATTTGTTCACAACAACAGTTATCACAACAAAAACAGTAAAATCAATCATAATGATCAACCAGCTTAAGCCCCCAGGCCATGTCCTCACAATGCCTCACATGAGGAACAAGTTTACCAGTGTCCACTCCTTTCTTAGCCTTGCAGTCATAGAAAGGAGGTGCATGGAAACAAGGCTCCATGGACATGGCTCGACGACAAGGGGGATCGGGTGCAGTACGATTCTCGGGTTTGTATAATATCCATGGTTTCAGACCGCCAAGACCTTGAGCGACATATCCGAAGGTTGACCATGAGCTGGTGACTAACACATTAGTTGTACTTAACAAATACATCTCTGCCAATGCTTTCTGGTTATGCATACTCTTCTCAGTTTGCTGGTGCTCCTCATGACTTGGTTGGTAGAAACTAATCCTCTCTCCCGTCACTGTTGGATTTTCCCAATAAATGTCTCTCAGCTTCTCCAAGTAACCAGCACTTAGGGAAGTTATCAACACGGCCTTCGACTTTTGATTACTGGCTGGACCGATGACTTCGGTTTGCCTTTCGGTTTGTGGCAACAAACTTTCCTTCAGGGTACAGGCCAGAACCTGATCCAGGATGTGTTGAAAAGGTCCAGCCCCTGTATCAAACACTCTAATCTGAATGCCTATTCTTTCCGTAGCTCTAGCCAAGTAAGCTTGATAGTATCTCGTAATCAGTCCCCAAACCGAATTCGTGGGATGAAACAGATATCGACCCAAGAAGTGGAAAACTGTATCTTTACTTGGGAAAAGATCATTAAGTTCTTTTTCATATGACGGGATCAAAAAGAGAGACGGGACAAAATAGTTGTCCGTTTTCATAACAAGCCAAGGCGATTGCTGCAGCAGAGCTTGGTCTTGATCACAGAAAAAAAGCTTATCATCATCATCATAATCATGGACCAAATGAAGATAAACAACAGATGGCAAGATCATTCCACTGGAATCTGTTGTCATGCTATTCTTCATTAGTTTCCCATAGCAATTAGGAGAGTTCTGGTTGAAGTTACTGAACTCCTTTTTTAATGGGAAATCTTGGGGAAGAAACCAGGAAACCTCGGGAAATGGTTCACAGAAGAGATCAGCCATGTCAGTTCCGGGGTCAACTAGTAGAACTCGATTTGTGAGGAGAGCATAAAGAAATGCTGAAGCGAGAGTTAGTATTCTATTCCCTAATCCACTGAAGGAAATCCAGAGAAGATATTTACAGTCAGCAGAGCTGGTGCTACCATTAGATCTAAGATGCTCCAAAGTTTTGTTGTAAGATTCGGTATAAACTCCACATCGCTTATGAAGATCTTCGTAACTCCGCAATTTGGAGATTAGATAAGAAGAGGGTTCATAAGCCAGCTTGTGCAGATAAGCAACTGAATTGTACCTACTGAGACAAGAACCTACCCCATGTTTGGCAGAAAGAAGGCCACCAAGCAGTTTATCAGCTGGCTGTACAACCGTATGAAGATCTCCATCCTCGTAATCTACAAAAAAATAAAACAACAATAATAACATAAGAAAGGCAACAGATTATATTTTCATTGACATGCACATTTCACAAAGCCAACAGATTATATATTTCAATTGACATGAAAATTTCACATTGGTTTAGATTAGACCATCTATGATTATTTGATTGAAATTCAGCAAAAACAGTATACTATATGCAGCTACAGAGAAATTATGAACGATAGCCTATGCCACAAAAAAAAAAAGATCTATTTTCTTTTTTTTTAGTTCAATAACAATAGATGGGGTTTGAGAATTCGAACCTACAACCTCTTGATCGAGTATGCAGGCAAACTACCGCAGAGCTAATGTTCACTTCGGTAGAAAAATAGGATCTCAATCGCACTAAAACAGGATCTCAACATCTTTGAATAAAGAAGCATGAGATTTGATAGCCATTTGTTTTTTTTGAAGTTAAGCACCTAAATACTGCTTCCACCACTGACTTTTTTCTTTGATTTGTTATGTACTTTGACAAAAAAAAAAATCTAAATTCAAGCCAAGTTTTGATAACTAAAGAAAATTATGTTTAAAACACTTGTCTTTGTTTTGGAATTTGATAAAAAATCAAACCTTTCCTTAAAAAAAGTGAAAACCATAACTGTAATCAAACTAGACCTAACATAACCACAGAAAATGAGAGTATGCTTTCTGCATCTTGATGTGTAAATGGCTACCGAGGAAGACTATTTATGAAGTCCACTAACAGCCTAAACTAATTTCCTGAATATCAGCAATACAGAACTATTAGATTACTTTTATAGCAGCACATCACAATTCACAACAGATTATCTCACACTCACAATGTAGTATAGAAAAGAGAATAACAGAGACAAGTAAAAATGCTGCACTTGAAATAAACATGGTGCAATTGAAATCCAGTCAATATCACAATGTTAAGGAATACTTTCACCAAGTCCATCACACAAATTTCCAAATCATTTTGACAGTTCAAACACTCAAAACTAAATCAGTCAATTTCACAAACAGCTTGAATGCAAGGTGGCAATGACCAACTACATTATAGCTTTGAAGCTAATAGCAATGGGCAAGAACCAATTTACAAAAAGAGGTAAAAAATCAAGTACCTGGGCCAGAATTCAACTGAGAAATCCACACATCTGAACCGTCAATCACAGCATCCGATGGTGGGTCTCTAAGAACCACAGAGACGGAAAAGATCACAGAAACGAACATCATGAGAACCACAAACAAACCCATGACTCGAATCGAACTGAACCCACATTTGATTTCTTGATGGCTCTTGAAATTGAAACCACTGTGGGGATCCTTGTGCTGTTCATCCTCAGTGTGCCTCATGAATCTCCTAATGTTTGCATGTTTTTCATCTGGGTATGAATTGAATGCACGGTTCATGGATTTGAACTTCGATTCGAGCAAAAGGGTAGTGGAAACAGGAAACAGATGGCTGCAACACGACCAGTGTCGGCCTATGGAGGTCGCCGAATCAGGTCTGAAAGTTTTGGGTTAATTCAATAAACCGACTCGTGATCTATCTTTTGGTCTATTCCGGTTTTGTCGGTGTTGACAAGGTTTATGATATCCTTTTTCCGAAATTAATGTTTGTTAAACCTGGTTGGAACTGTCTTCCAATAATTCCTAATTAGTCATTAATCTAATTTAGATAAATAGTAAGTACATAATATTGATAGTGATAGGTTAACAACAATCTCCTGTTGGAATGTTTTAGGAAAAATGTGTTCCCTTTTCTTTCGGGACTAACCCAACCTTAGTAAATAATACTAGACTCACTCCATATATTATCTTATGAAGGTAAAGAAATAAACTCTAATGTATATATATATATATATATATATATATATATATATGATTAAAAGGTCATGAGCTTGATGATTAATTTTTCGTATTTTAATTTTGTTCTCTTTAATTACTATCATGAAAAATTGAAGATAATAAATTTGAACTAAAATAACCTTTCAATTAATTGGTATATATTGATGCTATAAAGTTATTGTTCTTGTTGAACCTTAGATTTTTATAATTTATATTGGTATATATTGATGCTATAAAGTTATTGTTCTTGTTGAACCTTAGATTTTTATAATTTATATTCTTTGTTATCCCCGTTAGCAGAAAGAAAAAAACATCAATTTCTGTACCCAACCGACTCTTTTTAATAAGTTAAGATTAACTTTACAAAAATTGATGCAAGCTAAGGTTGTGCTAAAATTGTAACTAAAAATATAGTCGAGTTTGATAATCATTTTATTTTTAATTTTTAATTTTTGAAATTTAGGTCTACCATAATTATTTTATTAGATGTTTTTTCTTATTTGTATGTCTACATCCTACCTATATTTTTAGAATTTGGAAACAAAAAAAGTAGTTTAAAAAAGTTTGTTTTTGTTTTTGAAATTTATTAACATTCACTTATTTTCTTAAGGAAAAATTGATACATTATAAAAAAGATGGAACACATTGTAGGAAATATGAATAAAAATAAACTTAAATTTCAAAAACTAAAAATAAAATTAAGGCTCAATTTGACACCATTTAGTTTTTAGTTTTTGAAATTTAAATATATTTTTATTTCAATTTCCTACGATGTGTTCTATCTCTCATATAATTTTTTCTTAAAGAAAATATGTGAATATTAACCGATTCAAAAACAAAAATAAACTTTTAGAAACTATTTTTTTTCTTTTTACAAATTTTGATTTATAGATAAGATATAGATATCCAAATAACAAAATATATATGGTGAGATAATTATTGTAGGCCTAAATTTCAAAAACCAAAACATAAAAAATTAAATAATTATTAAACGGGATCTAAATAGTTATCAGACGAGATCGAAAGTTTATTTGTTGCGATTACACATATTATGAATTCCATTAACCATTCATTTGGCTAAAACCAACATTTGAATCAACCGAAACCAAACTATACACAAACCGAAATGAAATTACACATAGGAAAACAGTATTTAAACAAACAAAAAAAGGTTGAGAGAAAAGTAAAAAAAAACAAATTATAGTTGTGAAAAGAAGACATTTGAATGTGTCTATGCCAACCAACCATTGCTTGCTGATAAGCAACCCCTCCATTCGCCATTTTCATCCACTCGTTCCTTTCTTTTCTTTTTCCCATTTTTGTATTTCTTTCTTTTCAAATTTTCTTCTTCCAAGAACAAATCTTCCTTACCTAACCTTTCAAACCCAGAAGGGGTTTTTCAGTCCAACTCGAAAATGGCCGTTGCTTCGTTATGCCAATCCGCTATGCAATCCCAGGTCAGCGGCTTAATCGGAGGCCTCACTTTTCAGAAACCAGCTCTCTCTCAACCAACCTCTCTTGCCTTTTCCAGGTGATTTCATTAATGGGCTGCCTTTTTTTTCTTCGTTTGATCGATTAGAGGCCTTGAAATTGTGTTCTTTTTACATTGCCCTGAATTTGGGGTTCCTGATTTGACTTGGTTTTATGTTCAATTGAGGCGGCTTTGACTTCTTTTAGTTTTCTGATTCATGGTATGAGCTGATGATTCGGTTCTGTCTCATTGAACTTCTGAGATTGATGTAACGAATTCTTGGGGTTTATGTCTTTTTCTTTTTAATTGTAGAGCTGAGCTTTTGGCAACTATATACTTGGTTATTTGATTTGTGTGCTTTGCAAGAACTTGATTCCGTCTATGCATGAAGTTCCCTCTCTATATGTTGAAATAAAGAAGAATGTGTGACACCCATTGAGGGTTTTTGGTTTAACTTTCAACTCTACTAGATAAAGGTTTGCTGACTGTCTTTCACTTTGTACTTCTATTTCTTCTTGTTATGAAAACGGCAATCAACAACCGATCTAAGAATAAAGAAACGTGAGAGAAGAAGAACAAACACACTGAATACACACGGATTTACGTGGTTCATTAACTTAGTGTTAGCTAGTCCATGGACAGAGAGGGAGAACCGTTTTATTAAGGAGAGGCAAATTATAGAGGTACATAATGAACATCATACTACGGCTAGGGTTTAATTTGAGTTTATATATGCACTCTCATTAAACCTTATTACAGAATGTGTAAACATTAAACAGAGTGCGGAACGCATTGCAGTAATGCGATATGCGTTTGCGCTTGCGGAGCGCGCAGCGGGAGGCACTAAGCGAAAGTAGATGCGTAGACGCATGGGAGATGCAGAGTGTGTTTTAGCAACGGGGGACTTCCACTCGCTGTCCGAACTGCGAGACCCCCGACTACTAATCGCAGGGCATTGATGCGTTCATGGCATATCTCAACACTTCTTTAGTTTTTTATTTAGATACCTGTGGCTGTTCATGCAAGCTTAAACGTATCTCGACTATTCTCTCTTAACATACCATCTAAGCCTACAATATTTGAATGTCAAAGGAAACTCGTAGGAAATTAATTCCGAACCCACACCTCTTAGTTACTCAAAACCCTCTGACTACTAGGTCATTTCATGATGGTTATTTTCTCATGTACTTTCTGTGAGTATGGAGAAAGGGATTGTGTTTATTAAGAAATATTTGGTGTCCAATGTGCTACTGTTTACTCTGTGTTGCTCATTTTCCAGAAGGAGGTACAGAAATGTGGTGAAAGCTTCAGCTCGGGTTGACAAATACTCAAAATCTGATATCATCGTCTCTCCATCAATCCTCTCTGCAAACTTTTCAAAATTGGGAGAGCAGGTTCAGTTCTTTGCTCTGATATTTCCAACGTTTTTGTTTGTTATGCTGTTCGCTTCCAAGTAATTTATCAATTTGCTTTGGAGATTTATGCAGATGGTTTTATAGATTGACATTCTCATCTTGTCTAGGTCAAAGCAGTGGAACTGGCAGGTTGTGATTGGATCCATGTTGATGTAATGGATGGTCGTTTTGTTCCGAATATCACAATTGGACCTCTCGTTGTTGATGCTCTACGCCCTGTGACAGATCTTCCTTTAGATGTGCATCTGGTATGCTTCTTTCTCATTTTTATTCTCCCTTGATTTAGCACTGATTCTTGTGTACTTGTTAACCTAAACTCGATGCATTGTAGATGATTGTGGAGCCTGAGCAGCGTGTGCCAGACTTTATAAAGGCTGGTGCTGATATCGTTAGTGTTCATTGCGAGCAATCTTCCACAATCCATCTGCACCGTACTGTTAATCAAGTAATGTTTCCTCTGTGATTTAGTATGAAATTATGTGCACGTTTGTAATCCTAAAAGATATAGATCTAAAGGAAGAAAAAACTGCAAAATGCAACACGTTTTTAGAAAACAACACAAGTCTATGCTACTTCTGTGCTTGTGTTAGATTTCCACTGTGATGCAATAATACAATATAGAATTAGGTGCACGTTTCTTTTCATTTTAAAGCCCTAAATGAAGATAAAACTACAAAACCCATACAAGCTTTTTTCGAATACAATGAAAGCGTACATGCTCCTACTGTTCTTATTATTCTGATTTTTTGTGGATCGAAAAGGATGATCATATTGTCAAAAACTGCCTTCACAGGGGTTTACAACATTTTTCTTGATTCCATTCTCTTCATTTCAGAAAGGATTTCTTGCTAATTTTCCAATGAAAATGAATTTCTTTTTAGATGGAATTCATGCATTTTTAGGAAAAAATAAATATCATACATCTTCATTCATAAATGGTCATTTCTTTGAACATGGTTCAGATAAAAAGTCTTGGAGCTAAAGCTGGGGTGGTCCTAAATCCTGCCACTTCTCTCAGTGCAATCGAATATGTCCTTGATGGTGACTCCCTCTATCTCTCTATCTCTTGTGATTGCTGAGATGCTCTATTGTGAGGATTATTAAAAAGAGTTAGAATCTTTGGGAATTATATTACCTGGTTGAGGGTTTTGAGGATCTCTGATGTTATTTGAAAGAAATTTGACAGATATTTGGGGTAAAAAAATTACCAAGTTAAGTGACAGGTTGATTGAAATAGAGAATAAGACCATTTAGAGGTTAAGAGTGGATATATAAATTCATTAAATCATACCAAGAGGGGAGATGATAGGAAAATATGTATTGGTATTTGTTTGAACAAAATGAGAGTAATTAACCATGCTCTTTTCCTGTTTACAGTGGTTGATTTGGTCTTAATTATGTCGGTAAATCCTGGTTTTGGTGGGCAAAGCTTTATTGAGAGCCAAGTAAAGAAAATCTCAGAATTAAGAAGACTATGTGCTGAAAAGGTACTGCTTCTATTTTTCTAATGAAATTCACTTTCCCAGCATTACAAGAACTTAAAAGCCATTGGCAATTCAATTGTCTTGTTGCAGGGAGTGAACCCATGGATCGAAGTGGACGGTGGAGTCGGTCCAGCCAATGCATATAAGGTGCATACTATAATATTCTCACCAAAAAAACATATTTTATTCCATAAGTTTCTGAAGCAAGTTTTCATTTGCCACTGTGGTTGCAGGTCATTGAAGCTGGAGCTAATGCTTTAGTTGCAGGTTCTGCTGTTTTTGGAGCTAAAGATTATGCAGAGGGTATGATCCAATCAGTTCCCTCCACTTCCTCTCACAAATAATTAGAACATTTTAACTGACCTCGAATCGATTCCTTGAACAGCCATAAAAGGAATCAAAACGAGCAAAAGGCCACAGGCAGTTCCAGTGTGAAAGTGACTTGTACAAGATCTGAGTTGTTTCAGTTGATAGTACTGTTGTGTTGTTCATTGCCAAGTAAGTCGCCCGTCTCGCGACATCTTTGTTGTTTTATATGTCTTTATGATCCTCGTCATCTCCCGCTGCGATGCTATCTAGTTCTTATCACTTGTTTCTTCTAAATGCAGAGACAATCTCCAACTGCATAGGTAGCAGAACATTTTGTTCTTCAAGCCCTTGTCTCAGCAATGGTTACCACCTTCACAGTTTTACTCCTTTGTGAAAAGAAGCATGTAGATTGCTACTTGAAGATTTATTATGTATTATAGCATCTGAGTACAAATTCAATAATATACTTGGGAGCAATAATATTCTACTTCCATATTGTGCAATAAAAAAACTTCTGAGGATGTTATTAGACATATTACAGTGTTCAGAACTCTTCTGAGGTTATATGTTAGAAATGTAATCTCTAATTTTTTATGACTTATTTAGGCTATGTTTGACAACTATTTTGTTTTTTATTTTTTTAAATTTAAGCCTACAACTATTTACCATATATTTTTCCTTACTTGAATATCTATATTTTCCTTATATTTTTAGAAACCAACACAAAATCTGGAAAAGAAAATAGTTTCAAAAAGCTTGTTTTTGTTTTTGAAATTTGGCTAACATTTACATACTTTCTTAAGGAAAAATGAATACATGGTAGGAAAGATGAAAGCCAATGTAGAAATTGTAAGTAAAATAAGTCTAAATTTCAAAAAGCAAAAACAAAAAACCAAATGGTTATCAAACGGGGCCTTAATTTCTAAATCTTGTGAACAATTGAACAAAATAGGAAGTCTTTTTTTTTTTTGAGAAAACAAAATAGGGAGTCTTAAACGTGGAAAGAACGAAGAAGTAAGGAAATGAGATGACTCTTTCTTTCACTATATCATAAATGGATTTTTCCCTCCACACCAATCACGAGTTTTTATCCATTCTTCTTGTGTATCGTCATAACGTCCTTAATGCTAGGTTTTGAAAAAGACTTATGTCTCGTTGGTAGAGAGCCTTCCAGTTATGTTCTCTTAAAGATCTCAAGTTCAAAATTCATGAGTGAGCTGCACCCCGGGTATGTAGCTGGACAAAACTCCGATTTGTGAATTTAGAAAGTTACTGTTGGTAGTTGAATTGATCTTTCCTGTCATCTATCTCTTTGTAATCTATTTTCAAATTTAGGAAAAATAAGAAATCCTGTCATTAAAATCAAGGCCAGTGTCCTGATCGCATTTTGTGGAATTTGAAAGATAAATATAAGTCAAGGAAATCACCATGAGAAGAATTGAGCTATTCAAATGAATGGAGGCGGCCGAAATTGAGGTTGATGGGTTTACTTATTCTTTACTTCAACACGTATGTTAGAACCAATTCAATCTATTCGTAAACAAATGGTGTCGGACCTAGGGACATGCGTGGTTACTTAGTTTCCAAAAAAAAAAATCGTAAAAAATGGTGCGAGGAATTCCGCTCTCGTTACATGTTGGATGAAATGTCGCGGATTGGAATTTCTTGTTTGGATGGTATTATGTTAGGAATCGGAGGAATGCTCTGATGCACATTGACATTTCTGCAAGTTTGGTGTTATGGATAAAGCATACCAAGTGTTTGAGGAAGTGCCTCAATGAAACACTCTGCCTTAGTCTAGCATTATCACCAGGTTTGCCAATGAAGCCAAACAATGCTGAGTGGGGAGCACTTCTCAGCTTCTGCAAAGTTCACAGGAACAACGAAATTGCCTCTCGTATTGCCAAACTAACGACAATCGATCCTGACAACCAAGCTGCAGATAAACGTTGGCGAGACACGCCCGTTCTTAGACAGAACATGGTAATGAAGAAATCTTCAGGAAGAAGTTGGATCGAGATTAATGGAGTCGTATGCAATTTTGTGGCATTTACGAGATGGTTGGTTACATTACCAGATAAGCCCGGATGGAGAGCTGCAAATTAGAGACAATATCAGAGGCATTTGTTTGTGTCTAAGAGCAGCCGTTGGAGAGCTGAGAACAAAGTCTTTCTGGTAAGATTACTATTTTTCTGCTTGAACATACTAGTTCCAAATTGAATGTAGTATTGCTTTAGGACAGTAAATCTCTTTTTAGATAATTTTATTCTTAACTCTTCTCATGTGTGAATGAATAATCATAAGTTAGTCTTCAGGTCAAAAAGGGTATCGAAGATCTAGAAGATTATGAGTTCAATCTTTAGTGGTCAACTTAAAAAATAATTTTCAACTAATTTTCTTAACATCAATATGTTGTAAGATTAAATAATATGTTCCTTGAAAATAGTAAAAGTGCACGCAAGGAGAAAACTACGACGAATGTATATGGTACCAATGGATGTCACATTATAAAATGTTCCATGAACTTTTAAGAGAATCTTATAATCCTCATTTAGAAGCTAGCACCCACCATTAGGTTCAACGCCAACCATTCGGTTGGACCTTCTGGGGATGATGTTACAAGCCACATTATTATTTTTTATTTTTTTAACATTTAACCTTATATCTAGGGTAAAAATTAAATGCATAAACATAATCCATGTTTATTATCTATTTATTTAAGTTAAAAAACATGTGAGGATGAAAAGATTAAGCTTTTTTTTCTTGAAAAAAAATCAACAATACCTATTAATTATAGGCACAACATACTCATGAGAAGAATTTGGGTGTAGCTCGGGCTGCACCCCCACCATAATGTCATCCATGTGGAGCCACACATATTTTTTCTTTTTTAATTTTTTAATAATAAATATAAAGTAAAAAAAAAGAAAAAAGAAATAAGATGTGTGGCGATGCCACATGGGTGACATTATAGTGGGAGTGCAGCCCGAGTTGCACCTAAATTCTTCCCAATACTCACACCACTAAAATAGTACTCTTGTTGATTTTTTAAGTTTAGCTTGATTACATTATTGTATGAATAATGTACAACAAATATTTGATTCTATTTTCAAATTCAATCATTTTAAAATTAGAGGATTGAACTATCAAATTTTAAAATCACAATAATATTGTATTCATTCGGGTTACGTTGAGATCTGCGAAGATTAAGAAAGTCCAAAACCCATACAAATGATGAGGCGTTCGTCTTGACTTCTCTATTGCGGAAATGCGAGATCGAATCTTACTAATATTGGGCAGTAGAATGGGTATAATGGTATGAATCGAAAACCTCTTCTTCTTTATTTCTCTCTTCTAGATAACGAACAAGGAGAAATAAATACAAGAACTTGCTAGAAAGTAAAAAGATAGAGAAGGAATAGAGAGTTGACACAAAGTGTAAAGTAGTTCAGCCAAAATCAACCTAATCAATTGTGAAGAGCAAGATTTAATTAGATTTACTAGAGTGTTTCAAGAGTACAAATGAAAGTTTATTGAAACTCTGATCTATAATCATAATCCTAAAAAATGTTACATTAAAGACGCCAAAAGGTCATTTAACTTCGAAGATAAGATTTTTGTACATAAAAGTTGTTACAACAAATTTGTAACTAGCTGTCTATTAGAGAACACAATATTATTAGTGAGGCATTTAATTATACCGATAACTAATCTTGATTTACTTCTTATATGTGACTTTTTTTAGCATAACAAATAAAGATTAAAAAATTTAAACGTTCAATTTCATAATTTATAATATTATTGCTAAGCTAAGTTCAATTATACCTAAAGTGAGGTTAGAAAGAGTTCTACAAAATTGTTAGGGGTAGGATTTAGTTTTAGGATTTATTAACTTCTCATCGAAAATTTACATTCGGCCGTTTTTACTAACTTCTCCTCATTTTTACTTTTAAAAATAACTTTCATTCATAACCATTCATTTTTAATAATTCATTTATAACTGCTCAATCATTTCTAACCACTCATTTTTAATAATTCATTTCAAATCAATCAAAGTAACTCATATTTAACCACTTATTTTTAATCATTTCTTTTTTAACTACTTATTTTAAATCTACATCAAAACAAGATTTTGACTCTAACTCCTCTACACAAAAACTAAATTTTTTACTACAACTTTTAATTTTGAACTACTCAACACAAAATATGACTTGAATTATTTTAATTTTTAATCATTAAGCTAAATCCTACTTAAATATGTCAAACAAACCACCCTTTGAAATCTATATATAATAGGACTTGAATTGTTTGAAATCCAATGGGACTCGAATTACTAAGCCCAATCTTTAAGAAGCTTTTACTTTATAGAAAAGGTAAAAAGGTAAACACACGATATCAAAAACAGAAAAAGTGAAGACACGTGGGCAATCCTGGCTGGACAGTACTAGCATGCCACGTAGACTGGCAGCAATGGCAAAATGGAGATTAGCATCGAAAAAGAAGAACATGGTAAATGTTTGAATTTGATTTGGTTCATTGGAGAAGATCTGGAGGTGACGTGGTAACCATCCAAACCCTGCTGTTCCAATATCTCCTTTTTGCACTTTTTGATTTTCGTTGTCTTTTGAGCTTCAATCTCAGCCCTCCATCTGCCACCCTTCTCGACCCCGCCGCTGCATTCCAGCCGCACAACCTGATTCACCAAAGATATTTGGTAGATATAAGATTTTACAGTGGCTGCCAAAATATCTTCTTGAGGGGGCTGCCAAAATATCTTCTTTTTGCCTTTGCTCGCCGCACCACCAACCTTCCGGACACCGCCGGCTAACCTGCGATTGATTTTTCTGGTGGTCGGCGTTTCATTTTTCCCCTCTCCGATCTTCCCTAATCGTTTTTTAGTGCAACTTTGAGCGATTGATTTAATAACTGAGGTGGGGGGTTTGCCTTTTCTGTTGTTGTGGGTTTGGTGTTTAGCCAGATGGGTTGTATTCTGACTCGTTAATGATGTCGTCTGTGATCGAAACCCTAACCCTAATTTTGATTCTGTGGAAAGATTGACGAAACTGTACTGGATGGGGTTTTTCTAGTATGTATTTCAGCTTCTTGTGTGTTTCCTTTTCTCTATTTATTTCTTTGTGCTTTTGTTGATTGGTTTGTATTTAGGAAGGGAATCGCGTTTTTGTGTAGATTCTGGTTTATGAGTTATGGATTGCAAGGAGCTTACTTTGAACGAGGATTGTGGTGGCTGTGGTAGCGGAGCTAAAAGTGGGGGTGATGGTTTTATAGACAGGACTAAAGTCAGGATTTTGCTGTGCGATAATGATTCTAAAACTTCTGAAGAGGTTTTTAAGCTTCTTTTGAAATGTTCCTACCAAGGTATCTCTTTTTTTTCCTTCCTTAAATAGAATCTTTCGGATGGTTAAGTTAGTCATTTCAGTTACTGGAATTATTGAGATCCTCAAGGGTCGGCCCCCTTGGTTGAGGCTTGAGTCTCCAAACTATGCTCCCTTGGAGGTTTCAAGGCCCACGAGTTAAGCTTAATTTTAAAACTTCTTGTTGTCCACAAAGAATGGCACGGTGGTCAAGGCTTAGACTTTGAAGGTGTACTTGAGGATGTCCCATTTTTGAGACTCACCTGTCACCTCTAGTGTCTCCATTTCGTCGATGTCTCTCGGTGTTTGGTCTAGGGATGAGCGAGGTTACTCCGGATATTGTAAAGCGAAGCTCCGATTTCCCTATTTCCAAAAAAAAGAAAGAAAATGTAAAATCCCTCGTTGTCTTCTAGGATCGAACCATAGGATGGACGTGAGTTCCCATGAGTATACGGGAGCCAAGCTCCGATTTTTGGTCATAAAAAAAGATTAGTTAGTTAGAAGTTGCTCGTGATACTATGTGCTTGGGTTTGAATCTTAAGCTAACAACTTTTATGTTAGGATGTGATTGTCAGCATTTCTGTTCTAGTGTATCTTTGATTTTTAATCTTAAGCTAACAACTTTTATGTTGCGATGTCAATGTGATTGTCAACATTTCAGTTCTAGTGTATCTTCGAGACTCACCTCTGACATTACTCCTTTGATGTCTCCGGTGCCTGGCCTAGGGACGGACATGGTTATCTTTGTTTCAAAAAAATTAAGTTTGTTTTCTTTCAATTTCTCTATGATGATTTTCATCTTCTCTAAGGAAGCAATTTTTGAAAATTAGTTATTATTATTTATTTTTAATTAAGTTTTCTAAACATAACATGGTTTGATTTTTAAACAACACAGGTAAAGGACGAAAACAAGACTAGCAAAATCATAGGTGGAAATAGTGTTTATGGGCTTAATTTTCAAAAGTATAAAACCAAATGGCTATTACATGGGGCCTTAATTGTTTACTCCTTTCTAACTTTCGACGTAATTTGTGATAACAGCCATTGACAAAAATATGAACTACTCTGTTGTTTCTTGCTGACAAAAAAAATGTGAACTACTTAACTGATGTAAGGTTTTCCTATTGTGGACAGTCATTTCCGTGAGTTCAGCCAGACAGGTCATTGATGCTTTGAATGCAGAAGGACCTGAAATTGATATTATACTCTCGGAAGTTGACCTGCCGATGGTCAAAGGAATGAAAATGTTGAAGTACATCACTCGAGATAAAGAGCTGCGACGTATTCCTGTTATCAGTAAGTTCTGGTTTTGTACTGCCAATTCATCCAAACTTAATATCTTTAAAATAAGAGAACGATCACATTCTCTTTTGTTTATTTTATTTTTGTCTTGCTTTGTAAGTGATGTCAACACGAGATGAGGTCCCTATCGTCGTTAAGTGCTTGAGGCTTGGAGCAGCTGACTATCTTGTAAAACCTTTACGAACAAATGAGCTATTAAACTTGTGGACCCACATGTGGCGGAGGAGACGCATGGTTTGCTTCCTTGGACTGATACTTTATTTTTGATATCTACATTGTTCTTACTTTATTATGTATGCATAAAAAAACATAGTAATTCTCTCCCTCTCTTTCTCCCTTTATGGTGAGCATTTCATTGATAATATGAAATGGAAAACAAAATGGCTATAGATCCACGAGTTACATGTTGCAATCCCAATTAGCTATAAGGGATGTAAGAATATAATCAGACTCGGAGAAGTAAGTTGGTGATTTTAAGAGCCCGACTTTCTAAACTGTCTTAGACCTAGGCTCAAACGGAAACCATAAACAATGAATAAATAACTGAACATCGGACTTCCATGATCCACTTAGTTCTAGCTAGCTATCCGAGTGTTGACCCAAATTATTAGCATACATCCCACCGCTAAACAAACTCTAAGTTATCAACATAACTCCTTTACGTGAGCAACTTGACATCTTGTCCTAATGATGAGTGACGTTGTTATGATTTGAACACTTAAGGTACGCCCCAATTGAACGGCTCTAGACGAACAAGGAATGATGTACTGACGACACTAGCCCGAGAGAGCCTTCCTCCTGGAATCTAGTGCGTGTACGCATACATCGCATGCCACTGAATCTTGATCGGTGTAGGCCTACTTAGACTGCCCTAAACCTTAAACCCTAAACATCCTCTCACTTGCCTCTAGATGAAGGCAATCTAACTATAAAGCTATGAGTACTACATGCTCTATCCTAAGTAGATCACACAATCATGCTTAACAAGCCACAACAATCATCCCTAACATGATAATAGCACATAGGTAAAGCACGACTGATAAACATGCTGGCATTCAGACAATTAGATCATCACAAAGAATTACGACATGCTACCTATCACATGCTCGAGAAAGTATAAACAACAAGCATCAGATACATGCAATGATATTAAATGCGTAGGATCCACACAACCCATGGTAAAAGATCCTTACCCGATAATAATTAATACTCAACCGTGCTCGAATAAGCTCCAAATAGCAATATAATCAATCTAATATGCAACCTAGACAAAGAAAAAAAAAACCACAAATTAGGCTTTATAACGAAAACCACTAGCTAATAGGGAGCTCAGGATGAGAGATTACACAAAACCCTGAGGTAGGAAACTGGCAGGCAACTTGACATGGTAGCGCATGGCTGAACGACTATAGCTCGGCGAGGTAGGCGTGGTACCGGCGCCGTTGTGGTACGGTGAAAAGCACGAGCGTGAAGGCTTGCAACTCGTTGCGATCAGAGACGCGGCGCATAAAGATGAACAGCGCGAGTTGCGTCATGGTTCATTGCTGCGAACGGAAGCGATGCGGCACAGTGCTATGATGTGCACTACGAGACTCGACGATGCGTGACGATCAGAGCTGACGAGTGTGCATGGTTGTGCGGTGGTAGCTGTCGCACGAAGGACCGTGCAGGTTGGGGTGTGATCGAACGGGACGTAGAGGGTTGTGCACGGTGAGGTTGCGGACGATTGAAGATGGCGGCGACAAGGGGCACAATGATGATGGGATCTCGTTGAGGTGGTGAGTGCATGGGCTTCTCTATTTGATCGATAAAAGAAAGACTACACAAATGATTGATAGATTCCCTTTAGGTTAGAAAACCTTTCCTTCTAATTTAAGAACCTAGCCTCGAAGTCCTAAAATAATCAGAGCAACCTCAAAGCTTAGTTAATTACTAAAGAGACCTTAGTGGGTAATTTTACCAAATTACCCCTAGGTTTAAAGATGTAAATAACCCTCAACCAATTGAGGGAACAGATAGAAAATCATGCTTGGAGGGTCGTATCGAAAATTCAGGCTGTGACAATGATTGTGGTGTTGATGAGAGGAGAGGAGAGGAAGTGAAGTGATTTAGAGATATTGAAGTACTTGTTTGGGGATTAGTATTTTGGAGAGGAGATGTTGCAAAAATCTTGTTTGGGATTGGTGTTTAGGAGAGGAGATGTTTATTTTATATTAATTTTTTTATTGTAATCATTGAATATTTGTACCCATTTATAAGTTTAATATATTTTATTTTATGTTATATGGTTTAATGGACAAAATGTATCGCCATTAAAAATTACCATATTATGTGCATATATATATATTCTATAACTTATTTTTTTAAATATATTAACTTAGTAATGTGACTATTTGTTGGGGCAAATGAATGTTTTTTTTAAATCAGGAAATTGGAGCTTCGCTATCTTGTACCTGGGGCACCATCGACCCATCTTTAGACCGTGGCACAGGGAAATAAGGGTTTTAAAAAAAAAAAAGGTACTGTCTTCTTTTTTATTTTGATAATTATGATTTAATTTTCTAATTTAAGTCCAATTTCCACATTTTGATAATTATTTACATGAAAAAAAATTAATTTAAATTATTTATTCACGTAAATTCAAATTTTCTCATTGGAGTAATTTTTTGTCAATATGACACCAAGATAATACAACAAAATTGAAGTAATATATTTATATTTTTTCATTATTTATCTTCATGTTGACCTTTATAATTAAATGAGAACTTGTACCGGATAGACTATTCTCACAAAATAATTACAAATATAAGCAAATTTTAAAATATTTGTAGTTATTAATACGTTTTAATAATGTATTATAAATATTCATTAATATAATATTATGTATTATTAATACAATATTACCATTAATACAATGATTATGGTTGCCAACTTTTTTTAAAAGTGACTATATTTGTAATTATTTTCTAAATTTGATTAATCTTGTAAATTTCCCTAATTAAATATCTAATTTCTAATCCAATTTCAAAATTTTAATGATTATTGAACTATTCATAAATTTAATTTTTACATATTTGCAAATTTAAACTTTCTCATTTAATAAATTTCTATACAAAATTTAAATGATTTTTTTTATTTCTTTTAATTTTTATCTTTATGATTAAATTTATAAGTTTTAATCTAATTTTCAAGTTATGAATGTTATTCACTTTAATGAAAATTATAAATATAAATTGTTTATTTTTACACTACTAACGTTGACGACTATTTTTGACTTTATAAAATTTATATTGTTATTTTAGTGAATATGACACAAAAACAACCCAACGAAAAAATATATAAATATTTATTTTATATTTTTTCTAATTTCAATATTTATAATTAATTTTCTATTTTTAAATATTAAATTTCTAATTTATAAACCAATTTGTAAGTTATATAAATAATTCAACTACAATGATTAAAGTTAAATTTGAGGAAAAAGTTAAAGTTAGAAGAAGAAAAGAAGAATTAAAATTAAAATTAGATGAGATTTGATATATTATTTGATTGCATTAAATAAAAAGTTTGATTGGATGTTGGAGGAGAGGAGAGGAAGAGTTGAGAGGAGAGAAGACATTGAGGGGTTGTGATGTACTAAAAACAAACAAGAGCAAAATCCAACCACCCTATAAGAAAGTGCATTATCGTAATTTTCTCAATGTGCTTCAATTGAAAGGAAACATGTAATCACAGTGTCTAGGGAATTGGCCCTTTGAATCTTTGCAGACAATGTATAACATTTGAATTTATAAATTTTTAAGTATATAGCTTTCTATTTAAAAAAAAAAAAAATCCAAGTATCGAGCTAGTCAATGCCTGGTGTTTTCAGACCTCTTCGTTTTTCTTTTGTATAAAATGCAAAAAAAATTCACAATTTTTCCTCTCACACAGCGTTTATCTGTTTTATGATGACAGCTTGGACTGGCAGAGAAAAACATATTGAATTATGAAATTGACATGGTGGCATCAGACCCAAGTGATGCTAATACCAACAGTACTACTTTGTTCTCGGATGACACTGATGACAAGTCACGTAGGAGCACAAATCCGGAGGTGGCAATTGCACCACATCAGGAAGATGAGGTTGGTAGTTTTTAAATGGTTTTTTTTTAATATCCGTGAATGTCCGGGTCAAAAAATATATTTATTGACCATTAGGTTGCGCTCGAACCCTGAAAGAATGTAAAATCATGAGTCTTTGCTTATTAGTAGGCATGAATCGTGATTAGATATGAGAATTGCTCAAAATAAAAATTTTGAGAATGCATCTTAATCATGATTGTCGAGAAAAATATGAACGGCCAACAAGAGTAATAACTCAACGACATCAATATTTTTTCTTTTGTAACCAAAAAAAATCGGAGTTCTGCTAATAAACTATACCCGGAGTAACCATGCTTGTCCCTAGGCAAGCAGCAGATCAATGTACAAATCCCCCTGCCACCAATTGGTGAACTAAAAATACTAATAATAAATATGGACCTGTGATGACTTCCCTTACACTACCAATATTGTTAATGGGTTGAGTACGAACTAGTTTATCCAATGCTTGATATATCTGAGGACTATGAACTGGGAACTTCATTTAAATTGCATTTTCTTATCTCTTTCAGTCTGGTATAGCTGCTGCACCGGTAGAGCCTCCTGCTGTTCAATCAGTGGAACATCAGCCGGATGTACCTGGAATTAGTGAGCGCCAAACAGGTACGCCAGTAATCAAATTGACCTGCTCTTTCATAAGCATGATGTTGAAAATTGGAAACTATCAAATATCATTTCTTAATGCAGTAGATCGTTAACTATGTTTCATGGCATTGAATTGTTTTACATCTTAACTATGATCACTATCATTGTGCGATTGTGCCATACTTGATGTCCATTCTTGCTGATTGCTGTTGCATTGTTTTCTTCTCTTTTTATTCTTGAGCCAACTTACTCGACTATTGATGTCTCAAATATTGCTTAATGTATGAGATAGTTTTATAATAAGATCGTTTTATCTTGTGTTATAATTGCTAATTCTCAACATCTTTTGGTTTTGGTTCCTTCCACCTATTTTTGGATTGTTTAGAATGATCTTTTTGTATTTCTTGCAGGGAAACTTCCATCATGTCTCAGAAAGAGTGAACTAAAGATTGGTGAATCATCCGCATTCCTTACCTATGTCAAATCAAGAATTGTGAAAAATAAGGCAGTAGATTTTGAAGACAATGCCAAGCGGCCTTTGCCGGATGAAAATCATCAAGTAACTGGTCAGCATGCCGTTCGTCTCCCCCCAATACAAGAAAGCGGGGAGGCCTTAAAAACACATTCACAAGGAGACGAATTACCGAGCAGTACTAGTTTTTCCGATTCTTTTTCTATGGAGAGGTCTTGGACTCCACCTGCTGCCGGAACAGAAGTTCACAGGGAAGGAAACATCAATGAAGAGAATTGTTCTGAAGTGCTTGTGCATCCTCCAAATGGATCTCAGCATGATATGCGAGGCCTACCTGTGCAAGCGCAAACTGCTTATCCTTTCTACATGCCTGAAGGTATGATGTCGGCACAACTGTACCAGAAGAACCTGCATGATATGCAAAATCATGCGGCAATGATGTCACAATACGGCCATTTTCATCATTGTCCTCCCCATGTCAGTGGGGTGGCATCTTACCCTTATTACCCTATGAATGTATGTTTACAACCCGGTCAAATGCCAGCTACTACGCATACTCATCCATGGCCATCTGTTGGAAATTCATTTTCCAATGAAGCTAAATCAAACAAATTTGATAGAAGAGAGGCAGCATTGATTAAATTTAGGCAGAAAAGGAAGGAGCGTTGCTTCGATAAGAAGATTAGGTATGCTAATAGGAAACGGCTTGCAGAGAGGAGGCCTCGTGTCCGAGGCCAGTTTGTGAGAAAGGTAAATGGTGTCAATGTAGATCTTAATGGACATCCTACATCAGTTGATGATGTAGAGGATGAAGATTACGAGGACGAGCAACTATCGAGGGATTCCTCTCATGAAGATCATGAAGATGATGGTTTAGGATATTGAAGAGATTGGCTATCCAACTGACCAAGGATAATCGTTTGGGAGTAGTTCAGTGGCATTAATTATCCCTGGAATACCAGAAATTTATGCTCTGTAGCTTATTACTCAGTTCATGTATGGATTCCGATGGAATAGTTATTGAAGAATGCATGTTTTTCCAGGGAATGCAATCAACATAATGTTGGCAGGATACCCAATTCTGCTATTACATGGTTCATTTGCTTGCACCAGGTCCTTGGCTATAAACTGCTTCTCTTGAGAGTAATTTTATCCGGTCGTGCTGCTCATGGAGTTCCTAAGCTGAGGTCTTGAGGTTAAAATACGCGTGCTTCAATATCAAGTCCCTGGTGAAACTTAAAAGGCGTCTACTTGATCATCGGAAATCCATTGCTCAGTTTTGGATATTTGCAGAGAAGAATAGTTCGTTGGAATCTCAGTCCAATTAGCCTAGATCTTACCTTACCCTTCCAATCCCAACTTATGTAGTTTGTGGAAGTTCTTAATCCATAGATTAACCAATTTTGTCAAAATTGTATGAACTATGTTCGGTGTATTATCTGATAGGCTGATAAAAGACCCTACCCTCCCAGTCCCAACTATGTAGCTTGTGGAAGTTCTTAATCAAAAGATTAACCAATTTTATCATAACTTTGTTCAGTGTATTATCTGATAGGCTGATAAAAGTTGTGTTTATATAAATCCTTTTGTAAAGGAAGTAGGAACAATGTTGGGATACCACCTAACAAGAACATAGAACTGAAACATATTGAAACAAATATATGAAAACTGTCAAGTATAAGGCACTTGAACTTGCTCCCTGATTAACTCTTATGTCTTTATTATTAACCTATTAATATTGGAAGCTTGGGGTTTCTAAGTTATCCTTTGAAAGTTTTAGGTTCAAAATATACGAGCAAGTTTAGTTGTAATTTCTTTTTATTATTATTTTATGGATTCAAATATTGAAATGAGTGTAAGTATCTCAAATATGTAGTAGAGTGAAGTTTTCATTCATCAGTTATCAAAGGAAAAAATATTCTCATATTAATATTGAAAGAAATGTGCACCTCACTTTTTTATTCGAAGTCATGTCACTCGTCAATGTTTTATTGTGATGATTGCTTCTTCACATAGTTTAGTTCAACATTGCAAGTGAATCATTTATATTTACAAATCCAATATAGTGGTGCATAAGCATAAGCTTCCCACTTAATAAACCAAGATGGTAATCGCAATACATCTATTGGAACAAATACCGAAAAAATCAATACAAATCGTCGATAAACATTTCAACTCTGAATTGATAATTGTTTTTGTGCAGCAGAAAGAGATTCATATCGTTTGAGCGGTACATAATATCTTGTAAGTTCTAGTAACACTATGTATGACCTAATAGCAAAAAGAATATAGATTTGAGACTTATTTCCCAATGTTGTTAGAACTCAAGAAAAAAAAATGACATTGCGTTTATTCAGAAAATTTGATGGGTACCATGGTATGTTGAAAAGGGCCTTCTTTTAGAAAAGAAAATTGTGTTTGCATTTCTGGTGGGAAAAGAGTTAGAACTTTAGTAGGACGACAGATGAGCATAGGAGGTACTCTAAAACAATAAAAATGGAAGGACCAAACCTGACACAATTTTTTGTATGTATAATATGTTTTTTTTGTATGAATAGTAAAGTGTGTATAATTTCCAACTATTTACTAATGGTAAGCTGTAACAAAAAACATTAAATCGAACAGATAATAATTGAACTAAAAACAAATAATATTTGTTTGACATATTTAAGTAAGAGTTAACATTAGGAGTTATCAACTCCTCATCGAAAACTTACATTCAAACGAATTTTTATTAACTCATTTTTACTTTTAAAAATAACTCTCATTTCTAACCATTCATTTTTAATCATTCATTTATAACTCTTCAATCATTTTTAACAATTTATTTTTAATCATTCTTTTCAAATCAATTAAAATAACTCACTTTTAATCATTTCTTTTTTAACTACTAAAAATAAGTACTCATTTGTAACTCTACATCCAAATAAGGATTTGATTCTAATTCTTCTACACAAAAGGTACATCCAAACAAGTTTTTGACACAATTCTCAATTTTTAATTACTCAATATAACTTTTCAATATATAACTCCTAAACCCAAAAACTACCCAAATATATCAAACAAACAGCCCCAGAATAGTTTCTAACCAGCAGAGTAGTATTTTATGTTACAGTCAAGTTAATAACTGACTTCTAAGTTCTAGCATCTTATAAACAGCTATACAACATCCTTAACGACATAAATACAGAATTTATGTTACAGAATTGGTTAGTGATAAATTATGAACAAGGGTAGAGCTTTGTACATATAACTATGCTGGTGGATGTAAGATCCTACGGTTGAAAGTCTGAATGATTTTTAGACGCTGCTCTGTTGTGAAGCTATTCAAACTACAGTGTGGAAGCTGAAATCAAAGTCTCTACTTGAATGGTTCATCCAAGAAGGCTACTCCAGAGGGCTTGATTCAGTTTTACTTCTAATTTAGGATAATTCTCCAATAGCTTTTTCCAGGGATCAAACCCAGATTCTGCAAAAAAGTACCCATATGTAGAATTTTGCTTCTTGATGCTACATTATGACCACATAATTGAAGTAAAATTTTGCTCATTTGGAGGAAATTCAGAGTCATAATTCAGTTGTCCATAGTGTTGATGGGATATGGTATGATCCAGGTCCTAGATTAACAACCTTCTGGGATGCCATAGTTTCTGCAGTTTCTAAACTTGGTTTTGCTGTGAATCTTGTTAGATTTCTGGTGCAGTATTAAGACAGGATCTTTCGAACATCCTCGGATGCTATATCGTCAGCTGGAATCGAACCTTGAACTTCACTCCTCACCAACTTCTTCATCATGTTGATGATGTTCGTGGCCTTTTCCTAAATTTCACCTATTTTCTCAGCCTTCTCATCTCTATTTCTAACTGCTTACAATTCTCTTCATGTGCTTTCAGAAAGGACCTTGTAAAATGGAAGAGAGTTCCTGTAACTGCATATAATTGACCACATGGAATCAGACAAATGGACAGGGAGAGGATACTATACAGATGATGATTCTCCTGAACTAGACTATATGAGGATTAATGGAGCTGCATTACATCCTTACATATGAAAAATCCCCTCCCCAATCTGAGTTCAAATCGTTAACCGAAATTTGTGTCTTCAACACATTTTTTTTTTTATCTTTCCGATAAATAAATTTCGACAAGAATAAGTTTTCGATCTACTTGCATGAAAAATTCTAAAGGATACAAAATAAAAACACTTATGAACTGCAGACTTTACAACTAAGACCACGCAAACGACGGATGACAAAAGGTCAAGCTGTGATACTAACCTTGTTCAAATGGACAACGAGCCGGATCCTCGCCAAAATATAGTGCAAGTGCATCAGCATTTCTACCCTGCCACCAAGCAGTAAGCAAAGGCATGGTCATTTTATTTCTCAATAACTTCAAACTATATTCCAACATAAATGATCAGGTCTAGAAGATTACCGCCAACGAGTAAAGAACTGTCACAGATTCCACCTCCGTCTCAGCAAGAGTAACAAATCCTTTCAATGTCTAAAAATACGAGATAAGAAATTGTTTAAACCACTGAGAGTTCACGATTATTGTTTGTGTACACATTTGGGTGATAAAAGGGACAAAGAACCAATAGAATAAGCACAATTCATAGTAGGGAAAAGTATATTTTTTAGTCCCTAAATTTGGAGCGTAGCTTCTATTTGGTCCTTATGTTTTAAAATCAAACATTTTTACCTCTAATATTTCAATAATGCTCAATTTTAGTGCTATTTACTTCTATACTTGATTTCTTTTAAAAATTTAGTTCACGTCAACACCAAAATAACATCTCCATCAATATATTAAAATTTAAAATTCGTTTAGTCACACCATGTAGCAAACGAATTTGAAAGGGACTAAAAACCAAGCATTGGGTAAAAATGTTTGATTTTGAAACAGAAGGACCAACTAGAAACTACCCTAGGGACTAAAAAGGTTTTTTTTTTCTCTTTAAGATATGACCTATAAATAGATTAACTTCCATAATGAAAGTTTTTGTTTAAGACAATATGGCCCCGTTTGATAACCATTTTATTTTTAGTTTTTTATTTTTGAAATTTAAGTCTACAACAACTACTATACCATATGTTTTCTTCTACATGAGTATCTATATCTTACCTATATTTGTAGAAACCAAACCAAAATTTGAAAACAAAAAACGTAGGTTCCAAAAATTTGTTTTTGTGTTTTCAAATTTGGTTAGGATTCACATACTTTCTTAAGGAAAGTTATATACATGATAGGAAAGATGTAGCACATTGTAGGAAATATGAGTAAAAATAAGGCTTAAATTTCAAAAACAAAAAACCAAATGATTATCAAATGAGGCCTAAATGTTTCGCTAATTGCTCAGTTAACATCTAAAACAGTACTTCATAGTTGCTCAGTTAACAAAAAAAAAGTTTTGTTTCTGTAGAAAAGAGCTTTATTTTATTCTTTCACATTAAGTCTCAGGGGATGGGGAAAGGAAGAAAAATTTTCCACCTTACGAAAAGTTTCAGAGATAGGGCCATCGCTTTCAGATGCAACTAGTTCCTGCTTCACCTTTTCCAATCCTTTTGTGATTGCTTGCATTTCTTCTGCCAAAGATTTCAATTGGATCTGCATAAGAAGCAAGACCCCAAGTCAAACGAGTTTTCTTTTTATCATAATGATTGAATTTAATGCTAAGAAATATGGAGACCTTAGACGCAGCTTCCAAGCTACCAAGGTCAAGATGAAAATCAACAAGTGATGGTGACTTACAAGCAAGGACCTGAAACACATGCATAAACCAACATTTTTCTCCCACTAAATTAGACAATTATCAAATTTATCAATAAAACTATTCATAAGAGAAATAGATTATAATATTACCTTACAGAGATAATGCATGAGAGTCATCTTATTGTTAGATGCTCGAGTATCAGTGAGTTTTGAAAGACTATCCAACCTGAATCCAATTGCCGAACCTGCATGGTATTGAGCCGTTTGGCAGGTAACTTGTTCAAAATTCATGAACTAAAACACTTTATGAACATGAAATTCTAGGAACAAAAGTAGGCACGAAGGTGAGCGCAGTGAATAAGGTAAGAACGACGAGAACTGAACCCAGGACAGATGGAGTACTAGTTGTTCCAATTGACATGAATATAATTTGAACCAATAAATTATTTGATATGATCTACCACACTATTTTATTAAAAATAAGATAAATCTCCCGAGAGGATCTCTCTAAGAGCCAGAGTACAAAATACGACAATTCAATTGATGATTAACAAAGACCTAACCTCACCTATTTATAATAACTCTAAACCCTAATTGGACCTAATTAATAAAATACTAATAATAGGCCCAAGCCCAATACATTTAAAATAGCAAATAACTAATAATAAATACTAATATTCCTAAACTGCCAAGGCCGGATCGTATCAATACTTTCCCCCCCAAGAGCCACCTTGTCCTCAAGGTGTTCCATCTCCGATGCCACCTTCTCGCACTCCATCTTCCGAGAAAAGTCAGTCACCTCAACATCCTCGTAATCGTGCGCATCTCGAACGACCCACACATCCAAATTCTCAAGCTCTTTCTTCTTACAACGATGTCCGGGGACAAATTGTTCATCGCAATGAAACATAACCCTTTGTCCTTCCTAGCTCGAATTTCAGCTTGATGAGTTTTTTACAAGACGTCGGGTGAACGGTTGTAGTCCTCGTGGGACAAAATCTCTGCGTGCTTCCAGCCTCCCGATCCAATCGCTCTCGCTTTAGCCTTAATCACAGGAGTACTTCCTCGCTTTGGGAGGCCCGAAAAGCAAAATCATCCTCAATCACTTGGGTCATAAACATTTTCTCTTCAATGCCCATGGTCGTAGTTTACGCATTGCGCTCCGTATCTCCTCTTTCACCCACTTTCCCACTTCCTCCAATGCACTCATGCCGATATCGCGCATTCCCTTAGCAAAGCGCTCAAAGCTCCGGCGATATTCCTTTACTGCCCGATTTGCTTCAAACCCATGAAGTTTGGCATACTTATTGGCTCAGGCCACCGGTTGGAAACGCTCCAACAACCCATCTTTGAATTGTTCCAGAACGGAAAGGAGCACAGTCCTCCTCATATTGAAGCCACTCCAATGCCTCCCTTCTAAACATAACCCCGCTGCCTCAACCCCTTCATATTCACCAACTTGTTTACTGGGAAATAACGCTCGACCCGACTCAACCATCCTACCGGATCCTCATCAACAAGGCCCTTGAAAATCGGCATCTCCAATTTTCTAAATCTCCTGTCACAACCCGGACCATCCCTTCCTCCTACTCTCTGACTTTCCCGTTCAGATCTTTCTCCTCCTCCCCACCCGAAATCTCGTCCCCTGTTTCGTACATTGTCACTCCACCCCCGATCGCTCCAAGGTTCTCCTCGTGGGCCAAAATCTGTCCCCGTGCAAGTATCCCCTACAAAATTCCCACGAAATTCCACCCTCCGATCTAACTCGACGGCCCACTCGACCCGGTCCGCCTGCGGACCGCCCGCCTCACCTCCGCTCGGACCACCGGCGCCGCCTGCGCCCGGCCCGTCCCAACCCAGGCCGACTCCGCCCGAGCCGAAACCCCTCTCGCGCTCGCCCAGACCCACGCCCAGGCCAGCGCCCGGACCCCCCGAGCAACCTCGCCCCCCGGCGCTGCTCCACGCCCGCTCGTCCAAGCCCACCCTCGGACCACCCCAGCCGCCTCGCGCCCCTACGCCGCCCCGGCCTTCACCGCGACACCTCATGCCCTCGCGCCAACTCCGCTCCGCCGCCGGACCGCACCTCCTCGCCTGACACCCCGCGAACCCCGACGCCAAGACGCCCCGCGCCCCGCTCGAGCCCCAGCCCGCGCGACCACCCGCCGCACCAGCCCCTCTGTCTGCGCCGCCCGCACCGACCCAGGGCCAGTAGCCCTCTGACAGACCTGCCGTCCGCCTCGCTAAGCGCCGCCCACGCCCGATCGCCAAAGCCGATGCCCCACCGCCACTCCGACATCACCACTCGCCTCCGATGCTCCCGCGCTGCTCGCGCTGCGCAGCCACTCCGAGCCCGCGTGCGCGCCCCCCGTACTCGCCTCGGCCCACCCTGGCGCGACCTCCGTCGCGCCCTGCTTCGCCACGCCAGCCGCCGCCGCCCCTGCATCACCAGGGCTAGCCCGGCCACCGCGCGCTCGATCCTTCCCCTGCAGCCTCGGGCATCGAGCCCTTCCCCTTGTCTGCTCGGATTGTCTCCACTAAAAGTTCCAGATTTCGGTTCATCGTCTCGAGCTTCGAATCCTGCAAATCCAGCCTTTTCCCTAACCTTTCTTCCATCGCTTCCATCTTCGCATTAGTCTCTTGTAACTGCCTAGCCAAGTCGGCCGTTCCTTCTTCACACGCTTGCATCCTGGATTCCATCTTAGTAGTAACCATTCCCGGATCGGCAAACGGCTCTGATACCAAAATGATATGATCTACCACACTATTTTATTAAAAATAAGATAAATCTCCCGAGAGGATCTCTCTAAGAGCCAGAGTACAAAATACGACAATTCAATTGATGATTAACAAAGACCTAACCTCACCTATTTATAATAACTCTAAACCCTAATTGGACCTAATTAATAAAATACTAATAATAGGCCCAAGCCCAATACATTTAAAATAGCAAATAACTAATAATAAATACTAATATTCCTAAACTGCCAAGGCCGGATCGTATCATTATTCAACAATGATCTGATGGGATTGGAAACATTTTGTTATAGAACATGTGTAAGGAGAACTTTTTTTAAGAAAATTTGTTACTGATAGGGTTTAGGGTTATAGAGTCAAAGAGGGTCTGATGGTCTTGGAATCTAAGAAGTTATGAGTTCATTTCATGGTACTACCTACCTAGGAATTAATTTCCAAAAAGAATTTCATACATCGAAGGTAAATATGATGGTATCTTTATTCCAAGAAAATGCAAGAAGTTTCTTACCCCTTGCAGTTCCTTGGTTCAGCATATTTCCCAGGCAAAGAATTCTCTTCAATATCTCCTTCAACTTACTAGAATTCTTCACCTATTAAAACAGCAACGTAAATAGATAGGCTGAGATTTGACATATATATCAAATAAATGGAGGATGGTATTCATTATCATTAGCAATAGACCTCTTGACAGACAGAGTTTACAGTGTTTAGGCTTTTCTTGAACTCTACCATCTGCGCAGGACGTCAAGAATAAGTATATGGAGTAAAAGAGAACGCTCACACAAGAAACTTACATTGAAAAAAACTAAAATGAAAAACAGGGGGAAAATGAAGAGATGCAGATACCACAGAACCTGTGAGCTGAAGTGAATCTTGAAAGAGAAAACTCTTAACTTTGACTCCACACGAGGAACTTGCATCATCTCCAAAAAGTACTGTTGTGAACAAAGAAAAAAAAAATAAAAGAAAACGTGTAATTTCAATATATTTTTTAGAAACAATTATAACAATATGGTTGAAATGGCACACATGTAACATGCCGATAATTAAATAATTTTTTTAGTAGAAAAATAGCAGAAACCCAAAAGATGTCTTCTAAATTTGGATCTAAAAGCAGATAAGGAGCATCGCTTTGATCGTTCTTGATTCTATAGGTTTTTTGGTTGTAAATGTTTCTCCCTCTTTTATCATTATAGTTATAACTTAAGCGCTTTGATATCCAAGTAGAAAGAAAACAAATACTACACTATATGAATCACAATCTGTTCAACAAAACAACTGAAAATTACCTGTTCGCACTTTCCAAGTTTATCCTTGTCGCCACAGTATCCCTTAATAATTTAAGCACAAAAAGAAATCTTTAGTCAATTGATCATATAAGTAAAGAGCGTTGTGTTACAGAACATGTAACAGGATCAAGATATCACTTCAATAATAGAAAGAATCTAAGAATGACAAAATGAATAAAGGATACTGCAATGTTATAGCACAAGATATAAGATAATGCACCTTGAGAAGCTCCATCTCCTCTTTCGTGGGGCAAAATTTGATAAGATTTTCCACTTGATCTGCATCTAATACAGACTCATCCATGGAGAGTACTGCTGCCTGTATTACATGATGAATTGACAATTACAGTAAGAAATATACAATCTTCTCCATCACGTTAATCTTCTAGGTCTGAAACAAGCTTACTCACAGAAATTTCAGTAATAATTGGCAGTAAGACTGCAGTATGAGAACAAGCACAAAAAGATCTGAAATTTTCCACCAACAATTTGATACTGAATTTTCCAACTCCTAAATATTGGCTACCATGGTGAAAAGTTGAGCTGGGATATGAACTAAGGTCTTAGCTGTAAGATAAAAATGCAACTCTTACAATCTATGCGCTAGCATGAAAATAATGAGGAGGAATCCTATATAGCATTGACATTAAATAAGAAATCATAAACTTTTGCATAGTCCAAAAAGGAAAAAATGTTATGTGAAAAACAGCCCAAAAAGAAATTACATCATGATATTTTCTATTAAGTTTAAAGAAAGCCTCTCAGTTTTGAAATTTTAAGTCAGTAAACCTCAAGATTACAAAAAATTAACTACTTCACAAACATGTATGGACCAAATTCAGAAATTCCAGCATCGGGATATGGCACAAAGCACATGTTGGAAAGCAACAAAAAAAAAAACTCTGAGTACAGTCAAACAGATAGTGGCAACTTACTCTAATCATGGGAAAAGAGAAAAATGAAAAAAGTTAGGGTGAAAACAATTCCTAAAATCGCCCTTTTAGTTTCTTAATCTCTAATATCTTCTAGTGAATTCATATTTACATGCACTTATGTAGTCTAGAGCCACTGTCTATCGTCACGGTGGTATAAAGGTCAGAAATCAGTAAAACGGAATTCATAGATTTGGCTTACCATCATGTCAGATAGTGGCATCCTAACTTTTGTTAGCATAATTTCAGTGTTATTTGCCCTCCTAAGATCAATCTGCAATTAAATAGGTCATCAACTCTAGTTGCACCAATAGTTAGATATCACAAAGGGGAAAAAACTTATTTCTAGAGAAAAGTTTCAATACCAAGTGAACTTTGTCCAATTTTGATCCAACTGACTTCCTCCGTCCTCCGGATTTAACTACTGAGTCAACACTAGGTTTAGGAACAACCACAGAGAAAAGAGTCTCCAGCTCAGATACATCAAATTCTGGTGCACTACGAAGAATATAAAAACTTGATTATTACAAAGAATACGGGATGCTAAATTGTAAAGGAACAAATAGCATCTGGGACAATCTACAGTGTTTTAATATGGAAAGTAACACAATCGAATGAACAAGAAACACAAAATGGCAGGAGAAGTACAATACCTTTCAGGGTTTCCAGATCTTTGTAATTCTTCCCATAAGCTTCCTTGTAGTACACGAGTCACCTTGCTCCAATGCAGAGGTTTTAATGATGATCGAGGCACTGTAGAAGCCACCCCCGTGCCTATTGAGCGCGAGAACCCACGTCCCCTCACTATAGATGATGTTTTCACATTAGTTGAAGAATTTACTCCTTTAGCACCTGCTCCTGGGTGTGAGGACATACTGATATGAATTCAACTAACAACTTATTGCATGCACATGAAGGACCAATTACAAGAAGAAGGAAAAGAAGATTCCAAGAGGATTATAACAATTACATGGCAGAATTTTAAATAAAGAAATTTCTAGATTTCTTATCTTGGGACTTTTTGATTTCAATGCTTGCCAACCATGCTCATTATTGCAAGGGACATTCTAGAAGAGTTGGTTGAGTGTATTTAAAGCATATCTACTCTTTTGTCTAACATTTAAGCCATGCAATTTACTTTTGGCTTCTTATGTCTTATTTTCTACAAAATGCATTTAATAGCTTTTTGAGTCCTTTGGTATTCCAAGGCATGCAAGAATTTTTTGCCTTTAAAATGGCTTGTAATACATCATTTTGGACAGATTTCATGAATGAAAAACTTGTGTTTTCTTGAACCCCATTTGGTGTTTCATTTCTTTCAAATCTTGCTTTAGGTTTGAAGTTAAATCAATTCATTGGATTAGTCTTGATCAAACTAATTCTGGAGTGAGTTGTCTTAGGATCTAAGAGTGACCATTTTAGATTTTGAGTGTGATCTAAGTTAGCTATCATTGTGAGTTTTTACAAGGATCCTAGAAGGACCTCTAGCTTTGTAAAATTCAAGCAAGGATCAGCGCTTATCACATACCTCCAAAATGTCTGGAAGGAGAAGAAACCAGTGGAAGGGGACCAGTCATAGGTTGAGGAGGTGATGGTGCATCACCAATTGGAGATGGCAGGGTTGATGAGACTACTGGAGATGTTAAAGCCTGTCGCCCCTGGGTTAAATGTGGAGGAGCTGTCCTCTGAATTGGAGGAGGTGGGGGAGGTGGTGGTGGCAAGACTCCAGCATTCGATAGCCGTGAAGAAAGCAGAGCTCCATGTGAAGGGGGTAGCTGCGAAGGAGGTGATTGTGGTTGAGCTCTACGTACAGGAGGTGGAGGTGGTGCCGGTGGAGCACTATGCTTAGGCGCATTTCCAGACATCAATGCTGAACTTTTAGGAGCCACGTGATTGGAAGGTGGAGGAGGAGGTGGTGGAGGTGGAGGTGGAGGTGGACATGGAGGAGAAGATCTTGCATTTATGTGAAAATATGAAGAGGGTGACAAAGAAGGTTTAGGGGATGATGCATGCAAGAAAGATGTGTTAGCATGAGGAGCTGGTGGCTGCAGAAGTGTAGTTGGAGATAGATAAAGATTAGGATCTTGATGCATAACAACATTTGATAATAGTCTTGGGGAGCCAAGAGGTGATCGTGGTTTACTCGCAAGAATCTCTGCTGTGGAGCATAAAGGATTTTTAGGACTCACCTTGTTACTTTTTTGTTCATCACCTGTATCAGTTGACAGCAGCAGTCCTAAAGTAGCAGAAGCAGGTTTTGAAGTTGAATATGGATAAGAATCTCTGGTAGGAGAACTGATAGACGCTGCTAAGGCACCAGTATGCCTTGGTGGTGAATATAACACATGCATGGAGTTTATGTAAGATTCTTTGTCATGTGTAGTCCATCTAGAAAGAGTATTTGGTTTTGCCTGTTTTATGAGAAAGTCCTGATCTTCTTGCTGTTTAATCTTTTGTTTAGCGACAGAAGTTTGATTTATCACCTTAACTGTTGATGAAGGCTGCTTTCTAGATGCTATTGACTGCAACTTCTCATATTTAACCCTCCACGCATCAGAATCAAACTTTTTCTCAGGAACCTTTGATTCAAAGTCCGAAATAGCAGCATCTTCTCCGCACCCTTTGTGCTCCACTCGGTCTATCAGTTCCTTAATTCCCATACGTCTGAGTACATTAACAGAAAACAGCAGAGGATTTGACTTTTTATCTCCATGATCCACAACAATATCCTTCACAGCATGAAGACCAGAGTCCACTTTTTCATCTGTCTTGAAAGTCACGTCATCAACAGTTATGTCCTTCACTGCTTCAACGTTACAATCCATTTTCTTGTCCGTGATTTGACTCCCAACAAAAGATTTACAGCGTTGGAATGTAGGAGGATCTGCATCCTCCTTCCAAACTGCTTGATGGTCAATACCATCTGTTTCATTAGCATGTACCATTTGAACATCGTAGTCCCTCTTAACTTCTTGCACGTCCACAATATTGCTAAATATTTCTTCCACTTCAAAAAACTCCTCGGTTGAATTGCTTTCAATTTCTATTTTGTCATCACTTTTAGTCGCTGTAGAGAGGTTTGGCACAACATCATCAGCATCCAGGAAAAGTACCTGACACATGAGTATTCCTTCAAATTCGAGAGCTTCAAAGAAAAAAAGAATGTATATTAACAGAAAAGAACCAACAGCCTACCTCTGCTCTAAAATCTTTAGAAAACTGCTCTTTGGCATCCCATATAATATCAACCTCATCACGATTGAACTTCAAACTGTTCGAATGCACAAACGCCGTGTGAAACATAACTCTAAATATAACTTCGTCGTGTATTAGATCTCCATTTAAATGAATGCACTCAAGCACAACATCCCCTTGAACATGACAATGGATGTCCATTTTTACCAGACCGCTTGCTCCCTGCAATTAAATGCAAGAGGGCATTGAAATGTTTGCCAAATTCAAGCAATTGCAATTTGTTAAGGTTTTACCTGCAAACCATGTTTTTTCATCTTTGCACTAGAAAAAACAAGTTTTGGACTTCTATTCCGCGGTGTTGATGGGTCCTGACCGTAAATGCGTATGATAGGCCTGCACCCTTCACCTCCATCAAAAATAGGAAGGTCTCGAAGTATCAAGCAGTCGATACATAGAGGTGTATCAGGTGGAGGCCAATCAGAAACTAATTTTTTCCTAGAAATATACTGAAGGTATCTCATTTGTGAAGGCTGTGAGTTAACAGGAGAAAGAACATGGAAAAGCTCTGTAGGAGCTTGCCTGTAGACCATTTCAAGGGTCTTAAGCTCCCCCTCATAGTGTTTACGGTGCAGTAAGAGACTTGAAAGCATGAAAGCAAGGATTGGCCATCCCCCTCGTTCGCAGTTCATCAACATAACATTTTTCTGTCTCTCCAACGACAACCAGCTTTCACTCGATCGAATGAAGTGGTGGATCATCTCCAATGGCAGTAGTGGACACCCTTCATATTGCAGAGGATATTCCATAACTGTCATACCATAATGAGACATTATGTCGGAAGTCTTCGTCGTCCTCTTTCGTTCACTAAAGTTAAACACCATGAAAGAAGCATCAGGAAAGTGGTCTTGCAGCTTTGGTATAATGCTAGCCAAGTACACTTTGTACTCATCCTCTTCCAAGACATCGGTAGAGAAGCAACAATCAAACACTGAAAACAGAAATTGAGAATTTTTTGTTTAACTAGTATTAACATGTGAATATATCCTTAAAAAAATGTTTTAGCACACAAAATAAAAATAAGCAGCTTCTTATAAATAACAAAAATTCGAGACACTCAAAAGATCCTCACATATTATTTAAAAAAAACATTAACTAAACAAAACCAGACCACAAAGCAACAATTAACCACAATTCAACTCACTAATTGCAGATCTTGCCCCATGACTATAAAAACCATGCAATAAAGACACATCAAAGATAACAACTTATCAGGCTAAGAAAGTGCCTCAAATAGAAAGTAAATGAGAAAGTAAAATTATACTCTAATTAAAATGATGTACACAACACGAAAGTGAGCTTAACTCAGCGATTATAGTCTGACCAAGAGTTTGCAGGTTCGAATTCCCAAATCCCATAGAATGTTCTTGAACTTACAGAAAATGACTAACACAACAACGACAATGAAATGTACAGAGAAATAGAGAAGAGAAGCACTAATGCAAGTATATGACACCACCAAAACCAAACTCAAACTCAAACTCCCACAGAAGTAAAGAACGAAGCTCAATTCGACGAGCTTCAAGTCGCATTGTTCACACCACGGCATAGAATGCAGTCAAGCTCACAAAATCCAAGACCCACAACAGGAAGTAACAGAGGAAACCAGCATTTCCCCCATTTTCAGTCACTCTTTCACATAACTCCAAGAAACCAACAGAAAAGGAAAAAAAAAAAAGAAAAAAGGAAGAGAACCCTCATGAAAAAATCATCAAATTCGAAAGGGGAAACATACCGTAAACTCTCTCAGCGATCTCGAGAAGGCGATCGGGAGGCTTCCGGTAGAACAATTTTCTAAACAGCGCCATCCGGTGGCGCTGTTCCTCCCCGAGTCAGGTCCAAATCTATACAACCAGAAAAAACAGGGGAAATACAAAACCCAAATCGCTAAAAAGCAAATCTACAGCCAGAATGTGAAAACAGAACCCAAAAAAAAAAAGAACAGAACCCCAGAAAGAAACAGAGAGAGAGAGAGAGAAAAAGAGAGAGGTAAAAATGAGCAAACAGAAGATGAAAATGGAGAAGGAAGAGAAAAGCAAGAGAAATTCAGAGAACGAACGGCATTGGAAGAGAATGTAGAACTGCAGAGGAAGAAAGAAACAGAGAGAGAAATGGGTTTTTGTTAGAGAAGAGAAATGGAGAAGAAAGTTGCAGAGAAATGGAAATGGAAAAAGGAGAGAAGTGGAAGAAGAGCTTTATATGATGACTCTCTGCTCTTCTCCACTTCCCTTTCCTGCAACGTAAACCTTTTTCTTTTTTTCTCAAACAATCTCTTTTCCTACGTGTCTTCCACGTGGCACCTTCTTTTATTTTATTTCACTCCTCCGATTTTCTTTTCAAATCTAAGGGTGTCCGATTTGGTTATTATAGACGGAAGGTTATGATAAACGGTGGGTTATGATAAACGGTAGGTTATTATAAATGGTGTTTGAGGGGCAAATTATTATAACAGCATTATGATAAATGGTGTTTGGGGGGCTGGTTATGTAACAAAAAGTAATATATGTAAGGTGTAGATAAACGGGCACGTAGGTTTAGATAAACTGGCACGCAGGTTTAGGTAACCACCGTTTATAATAAACGGTGGGACAAACACCGGTTGGGTTATTATAACCAACTCGGCCGTTTACATAAACGGGGGCCCAAACACACCCTAAAGGTCTATTTCATCCTCTTGAGCGTTCGAGTTGGTTATAATAATTCAATCGATATTTGTCTCACTATTGGTTATAATCGATGGCTACTTACGCCTGCATGTTCATTTATCTAAACTTTATATGTATATATTACTTTTTGTTATATAATTAATCCTTCAAACAGTGTTTATCATAATTTCATTATAATAACTTGTCTCTCAAACACCATTTATAATAACTCATTATTTATCATAATCCACTATTTATTATAATTTTTTATCTATCATAACTAAATCAGTGTTCTAAACACACCCTAAGTTAATAAGTATATAAATTCTATACTTTTCATTAAGTCAAATTTTACCAACTAAAAGTGCATAGTTTTTTCACTTTTTTTAAAAAAAAAACTTGAAAATGAACTAAAACACTCTTCAAAAATGAAAACCATGGCAGAAGAGTTGAAAATCAAATGAGATGTCAAAATTAAATATTTTTTTGAAATAATTTTTTTTTTCTATATTTCTTATTAATCTCTCGCTTTTGAGAGTCATATATTGAATTGATAAAATTTATTTAAAACATATTTTCTATCGACCACTTTGAAGTTTGTATGCATTCAATTTTTTGGTAACTAAAGTGATAAATTATTATGAATCTGAATTATTTGTTCATTTTATTTAATAAACTATCTAATAAGTTTCTTCTAATGCAATTAAAGGAGATTAATTGTCTAAAAAAAGAGGAGATTAAAGAGAAGATTTAAACCTAATATTGTATTGTTCTCAAAAAAAAAACAAAAAAAAACCTAATACTGTATTTTAAAAAAAAACTCCCACAAATTTAATATCATAACTTATCGAGTCATGTTCAATTTAATAAATACATCAATATTAAATTTATATCTTAGAATTTTATATAATAATTCTTATTTTATTGTAAAGATCATTTTTTTAAGAAAATTGTGCTGGATATTCCAATTTCACAAAATAATTATGTAAATTTAAATTTTTTTGCATCTATATTTAAATATACTTTATAATTAATATTCATCATTCAGTATAATTTAAGGTATTAATATAGTATTTTGTTTTATTAATACATTATTATGTATTATTAATATAATATTATATATTATTAACTATCGAATGGTTTGCTATTTTTAACGAAGTCGTGTCGTGGAGTAGAAATGGATTAACATCAAATCAGATAACTAATGGCGCCACTGACATGTTAAATATATATATTTTTTTTTTTGGCCGAGTATTATAAATATTTTTCCAATTTCGCATAATCTTTAAAATACCTCTTCTTCTTAATTTCTCAATTTTATTATGATCACATTAATAGTACTTAATTTATTTATATATTTAATTTTAAAGTTACAAGTCAATACGGATACTTTTAAGTTATTGAATAATCAAAGTTTTTTTATACAAAATAATTAAGTTATGAAAATAAATCAAGTTTTGTCCTTTTTGTTTAGTATAAAGGCTTAATATCCCACTTTTCTTTTGGGACCTTAATATCCTACTTGACTTTGCAAATAAAGAGAAGTTATTGTATTTATTTAATGGAACGTGCAAGGATCTTACTTTTGGAAACATGGGAGTGTCAAAAATCTAAATAAATCAAACCATATTCTAAAAGTAATAATCTAAAAATTATTATAAAGTATTAGTTCGTGAATATGGGTTTGTTATCTAAAACCAAAGTTTATATACTAATACTGCTTTTTAAAATGTTTGGTGACGAAAATGATGAGGATATTGAAGATCACGGTTAAATGAGAAAATTATTTCTATATCACGTGCAATGCACGTGATTTTCTCTCCATAGGATTAGTGGGGCAATTTTGTAATAATTCCAAAACTATTTCTTCAAAATCATATTAGATAGTTGTAAAGACTTTATTCGACTTTTAGGATAAATTAAAATCCAATCATATTATTAAAACATTATACCATTAAATGGATTAAAAAATTATCATATTAAAGGATGATCTAGGTCTCATTGCTTTATTGAAAAAATTAGCTTTTTTTTTTAGAGTTGAAAAAAAAATTGGCTTTTGAATTAACAATTTGGAGATAGTAGTTCAACATGTAGAAAAGTAAGTTCAAATCATGTTTAAAAGAGATAAAAGAGATTGTCTATTAAAAAAAGCATATATTACATACTATTATAATTACAACCTTATAAAAAAGTATCTTTAAAATTATCTTCTAAAAACTTATGTCTTTTTCCAATAAAGTTTTGAGATTGGTTATTTCATATATAAATGGTTATTTCAACATATGTATTGTTTCTAAATATAAAAATTAAAGAACATTAGTATCAAGCTGATTTATTCCAATTGCCAACGATATTAATTTTAAGATTCATGAAAAGTAAATTTGAATCATGAGATATTAGAAGATTTAAAATATAGAGACTAAAATAGTAATGTTAACTTTTCAACTATTAGGGGAAAATTTTACTATATTTCAAATTAAATACAAACTATCACTTTTTATGGTGCTCAAGAAAGAATCATCTTGTAATTCAGTTTCATCAAGAAGGCAATTGCATTCTTAATTATTTTTATATTCCAAACCCTATAGTAAGGATTTTCTTTTTTATGATAATTTCATCTTCTTGTAAGTGATTTTTGAAGTAGGCCAACTAGCTTTTAGGATTATGTTAGTAAAGTATAATCCAAATGATAAAAACCAAGGAATATGAGTCAATATTGAGGCCATTATTTGTAGAATTCACATAGGAAGATGTATAGAAATTTCAAGTATATATGTCCATAAAAATCATATGGAATCATGAAATGGCAGCAAAAGAAAAGCATAGTGGAGATTCTTTATGATTGTTAAAAGCAATAATGAAGGCCATATGGGTAATAGGGATTAGTTGAAGGTGAGTGAAGGGAGAGGAACCCACCTCTATAGATGAACATGATTGTTGCCAAAAAGAAATGAACAAAGAAGAAAAGAACAAAGAAAGTTAGGCTATACTATTTGATATCACTTGCCTCCTAATTGTGTGACTTTGAATTTAATCATTTTGCAACTATGCCATTCTCACTTTTGGGCTAAGCATGCCTAATATTTTGTTTTCCTTCATTTTTTGTGAAATCACGAGTTTAATCCTTGAACTTTGATAGCAACCTACCTGAATCTCCTATGATATTATCCATTTTGAATCCTATCCTCGAACAAAGTTCCACTATTTGACACTCGAGGAACTCTCCCCTCGAACAAAGATCAAGACTCCCCTAAAATAGTCAATCCATCTAGATACAGATAGATTTCCACATTGATATGATATTGTCCTCACTCTCATGGATTTACTTTTGGTTTCTCCCAAAAGACCTCGTACCAATGAAAATAATTGTCATCACTTATATACACATGATCTTCCCTTCATCTAACCAATATGTGGGATACTTTATTTGCATCCCAACAGAACTTTCATGTTTATATATAATAGGTACCTAAATTTTTTATTTTACGTCTAAATGAATTTTATGTTTAGTAAGACATTAAACTTTCAATTTTAGATTAATGAATATAAAAAACAATGATACACAAAATGGCGGGTTATACAAATTTGAAAATTTAAAGATACATTATATACGATCTCTAATTTTCTTCGACAATGCTCAATAACTATCATGAGTTGGCATAATGGTTAAGAAGAGTCTTAAGAAACTATTAGAGGTGATGGGGTTCAATACTGGTGGATTTCTACCTATAAATTAATTTTCTAGAGTTTCCTTAACATCCAAATGTTGTTAGAGTAAGGTGGTATGTTCCGTAAGAATGTTCGAGATGTGCATAAACTTGCCCCAAACACTCAACCATATCAAGAAATTATATTAGATACTTTGTAAAGTTGAGAGATTTATATGACACAAAGTAGATAGTTAATTCAATCTTCTTTTTTCTAGGTAGAAATGAATTATTTGCATTTATTTGTTAAGTTTGCTAAGTGTGGTCATGGTTTCAACTTAATGAGAGAGCAATTCAACCTTCTAATAAGGATGAGTACTAATTACCAAAGAAGATGAGGACAAAGGAATAGGCAAATCCATGTGTGGCTTAAGCTTGGCTTTAACACATTACCCCATTTGCTTTCTTTTCTTACATTATCATTTCAATTATGGAGCCCTCAATTTCACAATCTTAATCCCAAAGCACTGTTCCACTCTGAGTCTTCACATCCTTTTGCCCCCATTTTCACCCAGCAGAAATTATCTTGTTTGATGATCAAGATGGTTAACTTTGTACATTATGAATGTCCTCTCCCTTTTGTCCTTCCTTTTCGAACAATCGAGGCTATTCGATTCAAGACAGCGTGATCTGATTTACGATCTGTTTTCGGTTCGACTTCTTTCCCGTGTGCATATTAGGTGTCTTAACTCCATATCTATTTGAATGGTTCTATTGAGACAGTGATTAATTAACAAATTGCAGAAGAGGACAGAACCGGAAATGTTGCATTTGGTGGTTATGCTGGCTGCCAACAATATGACTGATTAAAGCATCTCCACACAATCAACCATCCTTTTAGATTAATTGTTTTTCTTCACTATTATTTTATTTCCTTTTTTTTTTCTTTTCATTGTACAAACCTGTTTAAGGGGTAAATCTTAGAAGTACACTGCCCCTGAGTAGTTCAGTTACTTCAAGGATAATTTCGTGTTGTTATCCTATGAGATGCTGCTGCCATGTTTACGAATCAGAAACATTTACAATAATACTTTTACATCATCAATCAGTACACAAGTCTATACATTACAACATTGTATAAAAAAAGGGAACTAAATAGAAGAGAAAAAAATGGCTGTTTGGAAGGAAATGAACAAGCTCGATCATCCAAACGTTTCTGCTTCCATGACGACGTTCCTAACGTGTGTATTTCTGTTGTGTCGAACAGCAATGTCTCAACTTCTTTGGTTATGAATTTATTGTGGTGAAATCTTCTGGAATAAATAAATTATTGAGTGATTTCCATGTTGAACCTGAGAGGATCTCTTCTCTGGGTGCTTTCTTTTTATACAAAAATGCCTGTCTCCAGAGTTTATCCAGCTGATTAATAATCAAATTTTACCTACAGGTTACACCAAAATGCATGAGTGAGAAATGAGAAGAATGTAGCACTAACAGTAACAGCATGGCCAACATAAGGACTGCAGATAGAAAGACAAACGAGCTCGCACGGCGCTGCAAACTTCTTTTTGCATGAGGGAATTTCAAATTTGTCTTAAAAGTACAACATACAAATATCGACAGAAAAGAATAGCAGTATCATCAGCATTACAGTACCTCTTTTGAACCACGATCTTCGAATTTTCTGTCGGATGTGTCTCTCGTGTCTGTCTAGCAGTTCATCCACTCTGCTAGATTGAGATAACAAAGGCCCAGAATATTCAACTTTGTCCACTTGGTCCTGATGACCCCTCTTAGCTTCCATTTCATCTTGCCAGTAAAGTGCTGCTGCAAATTCCTGTGAGTGGTACTCATCCGAAGTATCGAACGAATTGGTATGCGCAAACTTGCTCCACTGATTTCGTATCACAACCTTGGATCTCTCATTTGATTCATGACCCTTCGAGCTTGAACGGCTGATGGACGACATGTCTCCCTTTTCGTGAAACTTAGAGTCCACATTGCTTCTAGACTGCAATATAGCAGCATGGTCCAGCCCATTAATTAGGTGTCCTCGTGAAATTGTTCTTAAATGTGATCTTATAGAGGCCTCGTCTCTTCGTCGTCTAGCCCACGCAAAGCCACTCGATGTAGAAACTCGAAGGGGGCCAGAGAAGGGAATGTCTCCTTGAGATGCATTCCTTACATGCATAGACTCTTCCAATCTATCAATTGACGGCTTTTGAGTCTCGCCCCCTTTGATAGCCGTTTCCTCATTAACATTCTGTACATTAGTACTAACTTCATGCAAATGTCGAGAAGAGGCTGATAGGTCCTGTACAAAATTTTAAGCAGACAAATGAGTACTTCCTTGCAGTATCATAGACACCAAGAACAGTAAATTGTAAAGCCCATGATTGCTTCCTTTGCATACTTCTCAGACAACTTCAAGAAAAGATTCTCGTTTCTAAAGGAAACAAAAAAACAGAAAGAGAAGAAAAACCTCTGCTGGCGCTAATTTACTGATTCCTAGATGCTTTCGCGCTAACCTCTTGCTATCTAGTCCACGGGATCTTCCGCTACCTTTTTTCCTGAAAGTTCAAAATGATGTTGATTATATATATAGATCATGGAGAAGAAAACACAAATAACAAAAGTAAAGCAAAAGAAGCAATTAGATTTGGAACCAACTTTTCAAGTCAAGATATCTACAAAGCCTTTACAAGATCCAGGGGAATGGGATAGAATGCCCCATTATAACATACACTTCTCTATGCGATACGTATTGCTCAAAGAAACCCGAGTTAATATTAACTTTCATTGAAAAAAGTAAGCATACAAGAGCACCATTTCCACAAGCTCAAATATTTTTTTGCATTTGTGAAGATAGACAAAAGTCTACCTACACCAACCTCCTTTCTAATGTCTGTTCAGTGTCATTGGTTCTTTCATTTCTTCTTTCTACTAGAGTTGGAAATTCTTTTATCATAGAAAGAAATGAGAAATCAACCTTCTAGACTCCTCTCTTTGTTTAGCATCGATCTCTTTGCTAGGAGGATATATTGGCATGCTTGATGGGTCGCATGCATATGGCTTTGTACTGAAATACTGAAAAGAACCATAAGGGATATAGTATTAGAGAATCCACTGAACAAGATTAAAAAAACTCAGATTTTCAATTCATAACGACACTTTAACCGCGAAAATTGAAGTTTATGATGCAATACTTTCAGAAGGTTGAGACATCAGCAAAAGTACTGTTTTAGATTGAGCATTTTTCATGCATACAAGAAGCTAGAGTTTTTCCTGACAGCATTGTTACCTCAGATGTGAGGGCGGAAGAGGCAACTCCACGCTTGTATGGTTCGACGGAGAGAAGAGTTTCTAACAAATGCACAGTCGTCGGAGGATAATCTTTGAAGGTCTGCCGTAAACAAGTATTGTAAGGATGTTGTGGCTTGAACAGAGTTGCATGAGGGAGTTTAGATTTTTTCCAGTATTCATCTGGAGGAGAGCCGCAAAGCTTGAAGATCTTGTGTAGCTGTTCAACCTATGGGTAGGAGGAGGAAAGTATCAATAAAAGATTGCAAGAGAAAAGTCAAGAACACCTTTGAAAAATATAACATAAAAGTAAAACTACATGACTCATTAAGGAAGACATTTCAGTCCAGTCAACTAATACCATCATTCACATTTGTTTTCATATTGTAGAACCATTCATGAACTAAAACACTGATGATCATTGAAGTCATCAAATTTCTTCCAAGTTCTATTTTGGTGTTTCCCATTGAAATCCTTGTTGTTCTCTTCTTTTATTTCTTGGAATAGTAACAGATTAGGAAGAGGTGAAATTAAATAGTTCAATGAATAAAAACATTACCTCTGTTCTTCCTTGAAGAATAGGTTTCCCAACAAGGAGTTCTGCAAAAACACAGCCAACACTCCAAAGATCCACAGATGCATTATAGTCTGTTGAACCCAGAAGAAGTTCGGGAGGACGATACCATAGAGTGATAACACGACTGGTTAGAGGTTGCCGGTGCCCGGAATTACAGAAGTTTGCCAATCCAAAATCAGCCACCTTCAATACCCCTTCATTATTGACTAGAAGATTAGATCCTTTAATATCCCGATGCATTACGCCACGCGAGTGACAATGCTCAAGCCCGGATAACAATTGTTTCATGTAGCATTTAATCTACAGAAAAGGTAAATAGCAATGGATTCATAACTGTACTCATTGTCTGTAAGAAATGCAAAGTTTCATTTCAACTTCATATTCTACAAAAGAATGTTCCCCAACTTAACATTTTGGTAGAAGAAATTTCTTTACTAATTCAAAACCTTCATTCTAAGGTTCTGATAGATATAATCTATTTATTAACAGGTAAGCTTTATAACTATACAACAGAAAGTTAAACTCAAAGAGAAACTGCAATCAAACAAACCTGTGATTCACTAAAAGTGATGTCGGGGCAGGACAAGAGTCCAGTAATGTCGTGATCCATGTACTCGAACACAAGGTAAATGCTACATGATAAACGAGACGTAATTAAGCCCTCCAGTTTGATGATGTTAGGGTGATCAAGCCTGCGGAGAATCATAATCTCTCTGGCCATAAACCTAACACTTTCAGGCTCAAAATTGTCGAACCGAACCTTCTTTAAAGCGACAATCCTCCCCGTTTCAAGCTCACGTGCTCGGAAAACACTGCTGTAAGTACCTTGTCCAATCTATTACAATTCAACAGTAATAAGCAGAAAGAACCCAGTTCATCCATACAGACATCAGCTTTCTAGAAACACAGCAACTTCAACTACCACAATATGGGGCATAGAAATGTCAACAATAAAGGCTAAATGAAGTTGAAGCAGTTGTAGAAAAGAAAGAAAATGACAAATAAGTTTTTAATCAATTGAGAAAAATTGAACGAAACAAATATAACCTTATTATAAAGAAAAATCACCAAATACAGAGAACTTTAATCATAGTGATAAATTTCAGGGAAAATTCTTGATTTTTGAACACAGAAACATGAAAAATAAATTAGCAAGTTCAGAAACCTCCCATGGCCATAAAAAAAATTCCAAACTGAAACTGAAAAAAGATCACTCCAAAAGAAAAAATTGAAACTCCAGCATGTTCCCACAGTGGCTTGTTGAACTGATTAGACAAAGCAAATTACAGATGAGGAGAATTAATTACATGTCCCCTCCTCACTAAAAGTAAGTATAATCATGGAGAAAGATGATTAGATAATAAAACTCGGATTTGATAATGATTAACAGAACAAAACAGAGATTAAAGAAGTAAGAACCTTTTCCAACTTCTCATAAGCATCAGACCGGAGCGGAACCCAACCCTGAATGGCTTCACCGGCGACGGCGCTGAGCCAAGCAGGCCACCCGGCCGCCACTTGCTCACCTTCCATAAACCTATTGAAATTCCCCAATCTAAAGCTCAAAGTCTCATTCCCTCCTCCGCCATTAGAACTCGCCCGACCCGACTCACCGAACTCGCCGGACCCCTTCGTCTTCGCCAGACCCGAGTTCCCCATCGCCGTCGATTCATTGTCCGGAAACACACCGGAGAGATCGAATGCCGGCGTGACGGACACCGCGTGCTTTGTGTTCACACACCCCATGGCGGATCACTAAAACTTCACAACCATGAATCAGAACCGACTACTGATTCAAACCCGCGACCGTTGTGTTGAACTGGATTACACCGAACAATGAAACGAACAGGCCACCGATCCTTTCGACAGAATCGAAGCTTTGAAGAAGCAATTGGAACCGACCCAGAAAGGGAAAAAGAGGGAAATCAAATGGGTTGCGTTCGAAATCAAGAATGAGGAAGAGGAGAAAAGGAGCTATATAGTGCGGCGTTACAAATTTGGAATGTGGGTTTATTGGTTTGGTTGATTTGGAACAGAGCTTTGTGGTTGCGGCGGTTTCAGTCTCAGTCTCCAAGTCCGTGTTTTGGATCCATTGATGCGGCGATTGCGGAAGATGGTGGACTCAAGAACGCATTAAAACGCGCAGCCGAAATCAACGGAATGGTAAAATACAATACCCACTGCCACCAACATTACAGCAGTAAAGAATTAAAATTTAGCCAAAAAAAACCAACATCTTCCTTAAATTTCTTCTTATTGTGCCAATGTAACTTTCTTTCTACCACTTGATTACACAAGGTATTAACACCATTATTTTATTTTATATTGTTAAAAGTAGTAATTTCATCTAAAATTTCTAATTTGGGTTAGTTAAGCACGAATTAACTCATTTTACAAGATATATTATCATTATAAAATTGATTTCTATTATTATAATGAATGGGTCAGTGGTATGTTAGTTTGTTTGATTATGATGTAATTTAACTTCACTTATTTTGAAAATTACTATTTAACTTAATATATTTTTGTTCACCATCCCTATATTAGAATTAGTTTATTATAGTTAAATTAGTAGTAGTTCAACGAACACAGTTGTGTATTGAAAGAGTTGGTGACTTGATGGTTTTATTGCTGTTAATTTAATTTAATATCATGTTAAAAGTTTATCACTAGCCCAATAGAGTTTAGTCCACTTATAATAGAAGTCTATTATCCAGAAGTTTCTTGGTAAATTATAAAAGTGTTCAGAATTTTAAATTTAGGTCGACATTTAAATAATGTTTTAGAAAGTACAAAATATGTAGATGTTCTTAGGAACTCTCTAGATAAACGTGGGGAAAATATCTAGATATTTTTAAGAACACTCTACACAAATGTGTGGTCCATATTACCTAGCTCATACTATAAATATTCCTCCACCCCACCATATTTTGCATCTAAGAAAAAGCAAGTGTTGTAAAGTACTACAAAGTATCTTCAAAGAGTTCTGATGTAATTTTGTAATGTGTGTCTTAAACAGTTGTCTTGTATTCTCTTCTAAATGATCTTAATCAAAAGTGTTAGTGTTTTCCACATAAGAGTTATGTTCAACAATAATCATGAGCTCAATCTCGAAAAAAGTTATTTAAAACTAAAATCATGGTTGGTAGTAGGAAATAAGTATAGTAAATTGGTTAGAATACGAATGTATAATAATGAAACAAAATAATATTCCTTAAAATTGAAGCAAGTAGAAAAAGGAAGGGGATGTGAAAGTGTTGAAATGGGCAGAGTCTTGGCCAGCTCGGTTTATTCTGTGGTTTTGTTGGTCCAATTTGTTTGATCGGGAACGAGTCGCCGCGTGTCTCCACTGCCCAACCAGAATTGGCCTAACTTCTTTTCATCCACTCACAGAGCGCGTGCTTCACCGCATAACGTTTGGGAGTCGTTTTTTTCTTTTTTTCATTTAGGGTAGTTGTTGACTAAATCCGCGTTCTGTTTGTTTTTTTTTTTTTTTTTTTTTTTTTGAGAATCCGTTCTTTACAATTAATTATTTTATTTCTTTTTAGTGGAAAACAAAAATTATTTCTCTCTCAATTACCCTCCACCTCTGATTTCAATCAGCGTACACTTATTGCCCCGAATTTAGTTGTTTGTTTCATTCGGGTGTTTGTTTACGGAGTTATAATAAAAAATTTCTCTGAATGCCGTTTTTTTTTTTTGTAGAGAAATTGAAGTTCAATCTTGTTTGGATGTACATATAAAATAAGTGGTTAGTAAATCTCTCATCTAAATATGACAAACGGGGGTGTTTGTTTGACATATTTATGTAGTTTTTGAGTTAAAGAGTTATATTGAAGAGTCATATTGAGTTGTTAAAAATTTAGAGTTGTATTAAAAACTTGTTTTGATGTAGTTTTTGTGTAGATGAGTTATAGTCAAAATCTTATTTGGATGTAAATTTAAAAATGAATAGTTATTTTTAGGAGTTAAAAAATAAATTATTAAAAATGAATGGTTAAAAATGAGTTATTTTGATTGATTTGAAATGAATGATTAAAAATAAGTAGTTAAAAATGATTGAGTAGTTTATAAATGAATTGTTAGAAATGAGAGTTATTTTTAAAAGTATAAATGAAGAGAAATTAATAAAAACTCGTTTGAATGTAGGTTTTAAGGAGGAATTGATAACTCTTAATACCAACTCCTTCCGAAATATGTCAAACAAACAGCCCCAATGAGATGTTATTTTGAGTAATAGCAATAGTAATAACTCATTAGGATATAGGTTTTTGTGAAATACTGCAAACGATAGCTCATTTTAATATAATTTTTTGTAAAAGAGTTATAGTTAATTGCTCTTTTGATTGTGCAATCTTTGTAAAGGGAATGTAAAAATAAATAGTTAGAAATGAGTACTTTTGAAATAAGAATTTATTTTTAATAAAAAGAATGGTAATTATTTTGAGTGATTGAAATAACTCGTTTGGTATATTTTTTTTAGTATAAGTTATAAATGTTCATCAGTAACTGAAACACTTCCATGCGATTTTAGTATACATAATTTTTATAAAATACATTTTTAATTCTTCATGGGATTTAATTTTTATTGGGTCTCGATATTTTACAATTAAATATATTGTTTTCTTTAAAAATCAAATTTAAATAAATATCAAAATAATTATTTTATCAATATATTAGAATTTAAAAGATTAATGGTCATCATACCCATATCCTAGAATTTAAAAAATTAATCGTTCTTCTAGGAAAATTTCCATTAAGTAACGTATTTTATAGTCTAATAATTGACAATTATATTTGATTTTGAAATATATAATTAAAAAGAAGGGATTTTTGCATGTATATTACAAAATGGATAAAATATTACATGAATAGCACAATAATGAAAATATTTGCACATATAACAAAAATTGTAAATTGATAGACTTCATATTGATGATAGATTCTATCGATAAAGGGTGATAGAATCAATTACTAATAAATAAAGTAAATCGATAGACTTCCATCAGATTCTATCAAGAGTCTATCAATAATAGCCGATAGAATCAATCACTGATAAAATTGATAGACTTCCATCACTAGAGAATGATAGATTCTATCAAAGTCTTCTATAAAAAAGGTAAATAATTTTTTTTTAAATGGCAGAATTTGCTATAAAAGAATTATTTAAAAAAATGTGCTATAATTGTAAACTGTAGTAAAAAAGTTGGTATACAGTGCAAATTCTCTAAAAATAAATTATATCTAAAACTAAATCATAAAGGTAAAAAGAGTTGATGGAGATAAGGGGCTGTTTGTTTGACATATTTAGGTAGTTGGAGTTATATTGAGAGGTTATGTTGATGAGTTAAAAATTGAGAGTTGTGTCAAAAACTCGTTTGGATGTAGTTTTTGTATAGAAGAATTAGAGTCAAAACATTGTTTGGATGTAGATTTAAAAATGAGTAGTTATTTTTAGTTAGTTAAAAAAGAAATGATTAAAAATGAATGGTTGAAAATGAGTTATTTTGATTTATTTGAAAGGAATGATTAAAAATAAGTGGTAATAAATGATTGAGTAGTTATAAATGAATGATTAAAAATGAATTTTTAGAAATGAGAGTTATTTTTAAAAGTAAAAATGAGGAGGAGTTAATAAAAACTCGTATGAATATAATTTTTAAGGAGAAGTTAGTAAATCCTAAAACTAACTCCTCCTCAAATATGTCAAACAAACAGCCCCTACTGGACTCCTCTCAACCTAACTTATGAAATTAAGTTGAGTTGATGGAGTGATTTGTTTAGTTAAGCTTTGCATCGTTCCCACTACTCACTCTTTGACATTCTTCCTTTCCTTTGTTGGGACCCACCCTAAAGGAGATCCATATGGCTTGTGACATACTGGCATGTATACCTTTGCCTTTGTGCCATCAAATTAATTATTATTTTTTCCTGAATTGGGGTGTTATTATTTTTTTTTTAATCATGGTTAATTTCAATTATAAAAAACAAATCTTAATTTATTCCATCTCAAAATTAATTGATAATGAAAAAATAACTCGTATCTCTTATAAAAGAATGAGTATTAGACAATTGTCATAAGGTGATTATTTCCAACATATGTGACATTTATCAATTTCAAATTTTAAATTAAAACAAACTTGACTAATTAAGCCGAGTGTTCCAAGTGGATAATAAGAAGTCTTCCTCGACAAAAAAAAAAAAGCCATGAAAGAGTGATGGTTAATTTATTTTTTCTTTTTTAATACTCTATAAAAAAAAAGTTAAAATTTAATTTATATGATTTTAAAAATTATAAAAATTATTTTTATGACTTCATATAAAAGAAAACCTCATAGGTATCAAATTATAAAGGTTTTTTTTTTTGGTAAGAGGTGAGAGGTAAACTCTTTTTTTTTAGACTAAATATATGATTTTCATTATTTTGTGGTAATTCAATTATGATAGTATCGTCTATGTAGAGTTTGTAATTCTCCTTCCTCTAACTTATACTAAAAAGTCTCGGTAATAAGTTTGTATGCATAATTATGACAAAGTATATAAATTGAATTAATTTATTTTAAATCACTAAAATTAATCTGCTAACAAAAATAATAATTAAACCACATAAATGTTTATTTATGATGAAAGATATTATGAATTTGAATCCTCCACTTAAAAAAAAGGATTATTAATATTTATATTAAATTATTATAAGGTGATTTAGTAGTCAAGAGTACGATAATTAATTAAAAGTGATAGATTTTATAAATTTTCTTAACATTCAAATATTGTAAATGATATATTACAATAGTCGAGAAATACATAAGTCGATTCAAATACTCAAATTCAATTTTTTTTTCAGATACGAAATTATTTATGGCTCGTTTGGTAACGTTCCTATTTGCTGTTTCTCGTTTCTGTTTCTAATTTTTTAGAAACAGACTTGTTTGGTAACTGTGCATGTTTCTTGTTCCCAAAATAAATGAGAAACATTTATGAAATTTGGCTAAAAAAAAGCATGTCCCGTTTCTGTTTTGTCTTTTCTATTTTTTTAATAATATCTGGCACTTATATATATATATATAATTATGTACATATGAAACAAATAGCTAATCTTTGGCACAATGGTAAGCTAAAGTTTGATTCTACTATCTCAACTTAGGTTCAAACCATGAGTTATGTTTTTTTTGTTTTTTTTTTCATTTCAGTTTTTTATTATTAAATTAACTTTTCAGTTTTAATTCATTAAATATATACTAATATATTATTTTAATTATTTTTTTTATATAAATAATTTATTGTTTTATTTTTAATTTATAACCAATTTTATGTTTATTTTTTTAATTTAACTTTTCTAAATAATAATATTTATATTTGTATGCTATTAGTTCCAATATATACTAATTTTTGTATTTATAAAATATCTTAATTAATATAGAAATAACGTTTATATTTACTCGTATATTTAATTGTTTTATTTATGCTTAAAAAATTATTTTTATTTCATTTCTTAACTTGTATAGGTATTTATATCTTATTTAAATTTGTTTATGAATTGATTTTAAATTTTTTTAATAGGTGTATTTAAAATTTTCAATTTTTTTATATTATTTTAATATTTTACAGTAACAATATTTCACTTTAATATTTTACAACTACAACATTTTCAAAACATATCATTTCTAAACAATGATTTAAGTGAAGATGACATATCAAATTTGTTGTTAAATACATATTAAAACTCATGTATTTTTTTACTAAAATAAAATTATATATTTATGCTAAAATATGTATCATTTTAATAATGATTTTAATGAATGTAATATTTATATAAAAAAAAATAGAAACAAAAAACAAAAAATTGTTACCAAACAAGTTTGTTTCTGTTTCTTGTTTTTAAGTGGAGACAAGAAACATAAACAGTTATTAAACATATTCTTCTTTCTTAATTTTAAAATACAAGAAACAATAATTAAGAAACAAGATCATTATCAAACGAACCCTTAATTATTATTTTTGTTAGTAATGAAAATGATAGAAAAGATCACCGTGTAAATGGAGTATTTTTTTCATTCATCCAACATTTGAAATTCGAACATATCATCAATTTGATACTATTTAATACATGTTGTTATTATTCTAAAAAAAAAAGGAAAAAAAAGAAAAGAAATGCATGTTGTTCTTGGCTCACTTGGGCTAGCGTAAATAGAGTTGGATTTTTTTAAATCTAAATAGAGGATTTAATGCCATCATAATGATGATTATTATTAAATTCTTATATATATATATATATATATAATGGATTTAATCAGCAGGTCACGTACCTCAAGTGATAGTCTTAACCATTTTGATTACATATTAACGAGGAAATGACAAATAACGAGGCTGTGGCAAAAATTGTAAATTGATAGACTTCATATTGATAGATTCTATCGATAAAGGGTGATAGAATCAATTACTAATAAATAAAGTAAATCGATAGACTTCCATCAGATTCTATCAAGAGTCTATCAATAATAGCCGATAGAATCAATGACTGATAAAATTGATAGACTTCCATCACTAGAGAATGATAGATTCTATCAAAGTCTTCTATAAAAAAGGCAAATAATTTTTTTTTTTAAATGGCAGAATTTGCTATAAAAGAATTATTTAAAAAAATGTGCTATAATTGTAAACTGTAGTAAAAAAGTTGCTATACAGTGCAAATTCTCTAAAAATAAATTATATCTAAAACTAAATCATAAAGGTAAAAAGAGTTGATGGAGATAAGGGGCTGTTTGTTTGACATATTTAGGTAGTTGGAGTTATATTGAGAGGTTATGTTGATGAGTTAAAAATTGAGAGTTGTGTCAAAAACTCGTTTGGATGTAGTTTTTGTATAGAAGAATTAGAGTCAAAACATTGTTTGGATGTAGATTTAAAAATGAGTAGTTATTTTTAGTTAGTTAAAAAAGAAATGATTAAAAATGAATGGTTGAAAATGAGTTATTTTGATTTATTTGAAAAGAATGATTAAAAATAAGTGGTAAGAAATGATTGAGTAGTTATAAATGAATGATTAAAAATGAATTGTTATAAATGAGAGTTATTTTTAAAAGTAAAAATGAGGAGGAGTTAATAAAAATTTGTTTGGATGTAGTTTTTAAGGAGAAGTTAGTAAATCCTAGAACTAACTTCTCCCTAAATATGTCAAACAAACAGCCCCTAATGGACTTCGTCTCTCAACTAGAGATGTCCACGGGGAGGGGCGGGGCCGGGGAATGGCTTCCCCGGCCCCGTCCCCGCCATAAAATTCAATCCCCGTCCCCGGAAAAATCCTCGATTTTTTTTCGGGGATCGGGTTCCCCGAGGGGATTTTTTACAATTTTTTTTTCTTTTTTTAAAATATTTTTTGGATAAAAAATTCAAAAAAATTAGATTTAAAAAAAAAAAAATATATCTATAAGTTTCAATTATAATGTTAATTATCAAAGAAAATATTCATATGTATAGAAAATATCATCAACAAAGATATATTTATTTGAAAATTAAAGGAGTAGAATTAAAAAAATAAATAAATAAATAAATAAAATAATCGGGGTGGGGATCGGCGAATCGGGGACGGGGAGTACAATCCCCGTCCCCGGCACCGTTTAGCCAACGAGGATTTTTTCTCCCCCATCCCCGGCCCCGTTCCCCGCTTAATCGGGGATTCCCCGCACCGTTAGGAGCGGGTCCCCGCGGAGAAAATTGACATCTCTACTCTCAACCTAACTTATGAAATTAAGTTGAGTTGATGGAGTGATTTGTTTAGTTAAGCTTTGCATCTTTCCCACTACTCACTCTTTGTCATTCTTCCTTTCTTTTATTGGGACCCACCCTAAAGGAGATCCATATGGCTTGTGACATACTGGCATGTATACCTTTGCCTTTGTGCCATCAAATTAATTATTATTTTTTCCTGAATTGGGGTGTTAGTGTTTTTTTTTATCACGGGTCAATTTCAATTATAAAAAAAAAAATCTTAATTTATTCGATCTCAAAATTAATTGGTAATGAAAAAATAATTCTCATCTCTTATAAAAGAATGAGTATTAGACAATTGTCACATGATGAAGAAGACTACGGTGATTATCTCCAACATATGTGACATTTATCAATTTCAAATTTTAAATTAAAACAAATTTGACTAATTAAATCCAGTGTTTCAAGTGGATGATAAGAAGTCTTCCTCAACAAAAAAAAAAAAAAGCCATGAAAGAGTGATGGTTAATTTATTTTTTCTTTTTTAATACTCTATAAAAAAAGTTAAAATTTAATTTATATGATTTTAAAAATTAAAAAAATTATTTTTATGACTTCATATAAAAGAAAACCTCATAGGTATCAAATTATAAAGGTTTTTTTTTGGTAAGAGGTGAGAGGTAAATTCTTTTTTTTTAGACTAAATATATGATTTTCATTATTTTGTAGTAATTCAATTCTGATAGTATCGTCTATGTAGAGTTTGTAATTCTCATTTCTCCAACTTATACTAAAAAGTCTCGGTAATAAGTTTGTATGCAAAATTATGACAAAGTATATAAATTGAATCAATTTATTTTAAATCACTAAAATTAATCTGCTAACAAAAATAATAATTAAACCAACATAAATGTTTATTTATGATGAAAGATATTATGAATTTGAATCCTCCACTTAAAAAAAAGGATTATGAATATTTATATTAAATTATTATAAGGTGATTTAGTAGTCAAGAGTACGATAATTAATTAAGAGTGATAGATTTTATAAATTTTCTTAACATTCAAATATTGTAAATGATATATTACAATAGTCGAGAAATACATAAGTTGATTCGAATACTCAAATTCAATTTTTTCAGATACGAAGTTATTTAGGGCTCGTTTGGTAACTTTCCCATTTCATGTTTCTCGTTTCTGTTTCTAATTTTTTAGAAACAGACTTGTTTGATAACTGTGTCTGTTTCTTGTTCCCAAAATAAATGAGAAACATTTATGAAATTTGGCTTAAAAAAAGCCTGTTCCATTTCTGTTTTGTCTTTTTTTTAATAATATCCGGCACTTATATATATATATATATATATATATATATATATATATATGTACATAAGAAACAAATAGTTAATCTTTGGCACAATGGTAATCTCAACCCAGGTTCGAACCATGAGTTATGTTTTTTTTGTTTTTTTTTCATTTCAGTTTTTTTATTATTAAATTAACTTTTCAGTTTTAATTCATTAAATATATACTCGTATATTATTTTAATTCTTTTTTTATATAAATCATTTATTATTTTATTCTTAATTTATAACCAATTTTATGTTTATTTTTTTAATTTAACTTTTCTAAATAATAATATTTATATTTGTATGCTATTAGTTCCAATATATACTAATTTTTGTATTTATAAAATATCTTAATTAATATAGAAATAAGGTTTATATTTACTCATATATTTAATTGTTTTATTTATGCTTAAGAAATTATTTTTATTTCATTTCTTAACTTGTATATATATTTATATCTTATTTAAATTTGTTTATGAATTGATTTTAAATTTTTTTAATAGGTGTATTTAAAATTTTCAATTTTTTTTTATATTATTTTAATATTTTACAGTAACAATATTTCACTTTAATATTTGACAACTACAACATTTTCAAAACATATCATTTCTAAACAATGATTTAAGTGAAGATAACATATCAAATTTGTTGTCAAATACATATTAAAACTCATGTATTTTTTTACTAAAATAAAATTATATATTTATGCTAAAATATGTATTCTTTTAATAATGATTTTAATGAATGTAATATTTATATAAAAAAAAAATTAGAAACAAGAAACAAAAAATTGTTACCAAACAAGTTTGTTTATGTTTCTTGTTTTTTTTATGAAACAAGAAACAGAAACATTTATCAAACATATTCTTATTTCTTATTTTTAAAATACAAGAAACAAGAACTAAGAAACATGAAACAATTCTTTCAAAAAAAAAAAAGAAACAGGAAACAAGAAACAAGATCGTTATCAAACGGACCTTTAATTATTATTTTTGTTAGTAATGAAAATGATAGAAAAGATCACTGTGTAAATGGAGTATTTTTTCATTCATCCAACATTTGAAATTCGAACATATCATCAATTTGATACTATTTAATACATGTTATTATTCTAAAAAAAAAGGAAAAAAGAAAAGAAAAGAAATGCATGTTGTTCTTGGCTCACTTGGGCTAGCGTAAATAGAGTTGGATTTTTTAAAATCTAAATAAAGGATTTAATGCCATCATAATGATGATTATTATTAAATTCTTTTATATATATATAATGGATTTAATCACCCGGTCACATACCTCGAGTGATAGTCTTAACCATTTTGATTATATATTAACGAGGAAAGACAAATACCCATTTTTAGACTACAACCTGTGATATTGGTGTTGAACTGATTTTCAACAAAATAATTAAATCATTACGTCATTGACCCATTCTATAAAAATTTGGTTGCAAATCAACTTTAGATATTATTCTAAAAAAAATCTTTAATTTGGAAGTTAAAATTTAAATTTTGAACCTCCTAATATTTTTTAGTTAATGAAAATGTTGGTCAAATACGCCATAAAATAGTAGTTGAACTTCAAATTTATGCCATATTTTCTCCTCGTCCAAATGGTCCCAATACTTCATTCGATTAGACTTCCAAAGAACAAAAACACTTCATTTGATTACTCTGAAAATACTAAATTGAATCATTTAAAAAAAAAAAAAATCACAATCTCCCAATAAATTTTGGGTTTAACATGTAAGCTTTTTTAACAACCCCTTCATGTCAAAAAGAATAGTATTCAACAAATTCTAAATATTATTAAATAATAATAATATAAAAAAAAACAACCACGAAGTCCTTTGTATAGTTTCTCAAACCTTTGGATGTTTGGGGTGGAATAGTTAAAACGAGAAGGAAAGTGAGAATAAGTTAATGTTTGATGAAAAGTAAAATACAATCCAAATATAGTTAATCTAATTATATAAATGTACTTACTTGATTTAAAATTATTTTATTCTACTAAAATAAAATATAGTCCCCTCGGGGACATCCGATACTAAAATAAAATATATAAATATGTATTTAAATTATCTCAAAAATAATGTTTTAAAAAAATGTATGCCATTAGAAAATTTGATGAATAATATTTTTATTTTTAAATTTGATGAATAATAAAGATTTATTAATATATTTTTTGTATAACAAATTTTAATTGTTGACAAAAAAAATCAAAGGTATAAATAATTGTAAATATTATTTTAAGATATTGTATATTTTTAAAAAATGACAATTATTATATTTTAAAAGAAAAAGACAAATATAAGTAGTATATAATAATTAAATATAATTCAATAAGTTATATTATCAAACTTAATCTTAAATCTAAATTTTCAATACAATATTATTTAAATTGAAGTTGTAAAATATTAATTTTTTTTTTTTTGAAAAATACAAGTCCATAAATAATTATATTATTTAAATAACATCATATATAAAAAAAAATAAATGATAAATAATATATTTTTTGAGAAAAAGATACAAATAAATAGAATATCATATATAAAATAGTCATATGAGTTCAATGGATAAGTTGATGGATGAAATTAGCTGTAATTTTTTATTTCAAAAATTGTCCAAGAATAAAAAAAGTAAATTAAAATGTTAACAAAAAAATTAAAAAATGAAAATTATTAGAAAAAATGATTTAATAATTAAATATCACATTATTAAAAGATTAAAAATAAACATGCTAAATTAAATGAAAGATTAAAAAAAAATAAAAAAATCCAACACTTCCCATCCCATCCCTTCCCTCTTTTTCTCTCTTCAAATATGTAAAGAGATAACTTTTGGTTCCTTTTCACTCCAACCTCTCTCCCCAAACTTACCCTTATTATGCTAACAAAAAAAACTTTATGATATTCCTTATTTTGCAATTTATTCTGGTAAGATTTAGTAAATTTCAAAAAATTAAGAAAGACCAATTGTAAGTTTTTTTTTTTCTTTCAAAAGTTTAGAAGAATTCAATTGGCACAAACTTAAAATTTGGTATGATATATTTAAGGTTAATGGTTCCTTAACTATCACCTTTGTTCTATTTTGGTTCCTAAACTTATAAAAATCCAATTTTAGTCCTTCAACTATCATTTTTGTTCTACTTTAGTCATTAAACTTTCAAAAATCTAATTTTGATCTCTCAACTTTTACAACAATTTAAAAATAATCGTTGAAGTTAAAAAAAAATTAACCATAGTTACAACTTGGATGAGTTGACAACAAAATAATAATAACAAAATCTATATAGTCAAGAGTCATCTTCTACCTCATCTCTCCTTCTTTACCCTTCCCTACCTCTCATTTTCTACACACTAAAAAATTCCAAAAATTTTAAAAATTCATGATCTGTGATTGATTCCTGTGTACCCCATAATTTGTGAAGAAGTACAATAACCAACAATACCAAATCTCAATTCCCACAAGCCTAAAACCAATTTAATCCCAAATCAATCAATTAGGGCACATAAAATCAAAATACCCGATGAGTCCAAGCAAAGCAATCTTGGAAAGAACAGAGAAAACCCAGAAAAAAAAATGGTAATTTATTGTAGCAATAATTTGTTGGGTGTTTCATTCCCATCAAAATAAAAATGTTTATACTTCATAGTTTTGAATAAATCTGAGAAATTCTTTAGTGCGAAGAAAATGAGAGGGAAGGAAGGGTAAAGAAGAAGAGATGAGGTAGAAGATGACTCTTTGACCATATGAATTTTATTATTATTATTTTGTTGTCAACTCATTCTAACTATGGTTAACTTTTTTTTAGAGAATTTACGGTAGAGACACATTTTACCTTTTGTATTACATTTGCAGCACAATTTCTAAAATAATTTCATTTATAGCATATTAATTTCTATCAGTGATAAAACGTAACTAGGGATAGAACTCAATTTCACTAATAGAAAATTCAAGTACGCAAATGATAGAATTCTATTTGAATTTTTTGCTACAAATAAATTAGTTTTGATTTTATGGTATAGATGAAAATATTTTGTCTTTTTTTGTTATACATGCAAAATCTTCTTTTTTTTACACTATTTAAATTTTTTTGTGAAAATTAAGGATCAAAATTGGATTTTTAAAAATTTAGGGATCAAAATGAAACAAAAATGATAATTAAAGGATTAAAACTGAACTTTTGAAAGTTTAGGGACCAAAACGTAACATAGTCGAAAGATCAAAATAGTATTTTAGCCTATATTTAACTTCCTTTTAAAATAAGTATAGAACGATTAGCGGATTTACCTTGGAATTTGATATGAAGTTGGCGCTTTTCTTCAGCGAGTGCCGCTAGACTCGGATTTTGCACTAATTTAGTCTTGCGGTAATTCTATTATTAATCTTTTATCTTCTCAATTATATATTATTAATCTTTTATCTTCTCAATTATATATTATTAATCACCAATCGAGAATAAATCATATCCAAAGTAATCCAGTTTAATTACCTTTCAATTCCTAATTTATACCCGGTGTATCACTAATTCGTCCCTAAACTATAGCATTAGGATACTTCGAAAGATATTAAGTGCTTTTGAGCAGTCTTGAATCTCAAGAAAACATGTTTAGAAGTCGTTAGCCTCATGCTGCCACTCATGATATTTGGTTGTTGTATAATTTTTTCCTTAAAATTTATATATATATATATATATATATATATATATATATTACATATATACTTATCTACTTATACATACAATATATTTAAAAAATATACTTATAATTTATTTTTAAATGAAACTAAAAAATTACATATTTATACATAATTTTTCTTTTAAAAAAATGAAAATTTCCAAATATATATATATATATATATTTTTTTTTTTTTATCTCATTATTTTCTTGAAACATTTGGGGTATAATGATAGAATGAATTATATATAACTGAAAGTATGATTATTAAATATATTTCTATAAATATTTTTTAGCAAAAGAATAGCTCAATGTAAAAAATGTTGTTTTTTACGATAAAAATTGTATGGGAATACAACATACCCTCTATTTTTTATCCACATTACAATAATTGACAATATAATTTAATAGTTTGCTTTTTATCATCACATAATTTGTTTTCTTTTAATGTTTACATTAAAAACTGTTGCAATTATTGACATTATTAATTGATTTTGATAATATTTTAAGGACATAAATCACTTCTATTTTAATTGCTGTTATTATTTTCTACAAAACTTTACCAACGAACTCCCAAAAATTAGGATTTAATATAGATTTAATCATTCATCAACGTTTTGCTCCTCTTTTCAAATTTTTTTTTTTGGCTCCTCAATAATAACAAATAGGGTGAAATAAAAAAAAAAAAAAAAAACCACTAAACCGAACTAATAAATTGGTTTGGATCAGTTCTTAAAAAACATACTGGATTTATTTGTTTGAAATTACAGAAAATCGAGTTTGATTGGTTCAGTTTTATATTGAGAAACCAATTGACCTGACGACATTCGCTGAGGATTTTTTTATCACTATTAGCTACTCGAGCTTTGTGATGCACAGTTCTTCTTTTATCACTCAAGGTTATCAAATCCTGAAACGGAATGTGTATCAAAATTCAATTTTAATGTATCTTGTATGTAAGTTTCAGATTTATAAATAATTATTAATTTTTATATTTATATATATAAATATAAATAACCAACTAACCTAACTTCGAAATATATAAATATAAATTCTCAAAAATATATATATAGATATAGATATAAAAAAGGTCTTTTTTTTAAACCAGATATAAAATTTTTTAACTCCACATTCTATTTAAATTTTTCATAGAATATGAATAGTAATATTTGATATTTTTGTTTAAAAAAAATTGATATCCTTTCCATTAAGGGCTTGTTTGGTTTACGAGTTAGGAATCGAGAATGGATTTTCCATAATTTAGAATTACGATGTTTGATTTGCTGGATAGAAACTCTTAAAATAGAAAACATTGTTTAATTTTTTGAATATCCAAAATGGAATCCTAATAAAATATTATAAAAAAAAAGTATAAATTGATAATTTATGAATTTTAGTTTTATTTTGTTATTAAAAACTTTTAATTAGTTATTTATATATCTATTTATTTATTCATAAATATTATTTAAATAGTTATTGTTACTATTCATTTATAGTATAATCTAATCTCAATTATATAGCTGATATTTTAACTAATTTAATTTTTTTTATATTATTCTAACCAATAATAATAATGAAAATAAATATAATAATAATAAAATATTTGTTGAGAAATTTTTTGAATCATTATCTCTTTCAATTTTACTCATGTTTTAAAATTTAATGGTCCCTAGTTTTATATTATTTTGTTTGTTAATAAACAAGTGAATGAAGTCACTTTTCATTGTTTATTTGATTCCAAACTTAACCGAAAAATTAAATATTGTGTATAATCCAAATATTCCAAAGATACTGAAAAATACTGAACAATAACTCACCTATAAACACATTTATCAATTATTTGTGGAAAAAAAACTCATACAAATGATAAATCAAAATAAAGTAAGATATAAAAATAATTAATTTCGTAACATTGGATAAAATTATAAAAGTTATTATTTATATAAACAAATTTAAGGAAAAAACTTTTGTTTTTCATTTTTTTTTAAAGAAATTTTTACCCATTTCTTTTAAAAAAATAATAATTGTAAAACTGAAAGATAATTTGATATCGATATTAATAATAAATTATTATAATAATATTAATAATCAAATAATTTTATCCAATAAAATGTGTAAAAAAGAAAAGAGAGTAAAAAATAAGCATAAAATTTAGGCGAGACCCGTAAATTTATAAAACCATGAAATATGTATAACTCTCGAAATAAAATAAGAAACTAAACATTGGTTTGGAATTTAATTTTCATCCATGAACCCAATATAGAATAATTGCAATGAAAAAGATAACTCATTAAATTTATTTTTCGTACCTAATGAAATGAAATAGGAATAGTATTGTTATTTTATTAAAAGGTAAACAAAAAACCCCAACTTGTCTGCACAGCCGCCCCTTTCTCACCCATCTCTTTCTCTGTTGCTCTGTTTTTTTTTTTTTGACAAAATCTCTTTATTCAAAGAACGAATAAAATTCTTTGAAGACCTATTTTCTCTGTTATTCATCTCCGACGACTCTTCGTTAGTTAAAAAGGTACGATTTTTTTCTTGAATCGTTCCAATACGCAGGTGATTCTTTTTCACTCTGGAAACGTCCGATTCGGGCGATTTCGAATCGCAAATCGCATCTTTTTGATAACTTTGTATATATATTTGTTTTACAAGGAAAAAGAAAGAAGAAAATAATGGATGAGAAGAAACAGAGGATTATGAACATAAATTCAGAGCTTCCACCCGAAATTCTCAGCATAATGTTTCACAGTTCCATAGCAACCTTTTCATTACCTTAAATCCTCCAAATTATCTCCATTGTGTCCAATTGGATCATAAGCGGATTCATATTGATGCCTGGTTCAAGTTGCGTCATAAATGGTGCAACATTAAAATTGCCCAACTCTTGCAATGGACTCCTTTGTATCTCTACCAGGAATTTCAGAACAAGTACAGACCGTGTTGCTATATTAAATCCCATCACAAATGAGTACTCCGTTCTTCCCGGAGAGGTTCGGGATCACGAGTACCATTACACACTCGCTTTTAGCCCGAAAACGAAGGAGTATAAAGTAGTTAGAGGACTTTGGTACAGATTTTTGCATTTGGCACAAGGCATGGTGAATGGAGCAAAGTGGTATGGTTAAAGACATCTTCGTATTGGTATGATATTATTTATTGTCTTCTTTAGACCATTTTGTTTCTATCTTAATAGATGTGGTTTATGGCGAATGAAGGTGGAAGACAAGAAATTTGAAGAATTTTATTGTCCCCCACTTGGGAGAAATATTCCCATCTATTGTGGAGTCTTTAATGACACACTCTATGTAACTTTTATAAACAAAGATTCTATGTTCCATGTGTGGACCATGAATGAAAAAGGATTATGGATTAGTGCATTTGTTATTGATTCTTGTGTGTATAGGTTCAAACCTATTGACTTCGGTTTTCAACTCATCAAACTTTGCGAACATGGAAAGATCTTGTGTCTTTTTCAAGGGTTCCATTTAGGCTTATATGATCCCGAGACTAAGAAGTTAGGGAGACTCTATCACCTGAATAGATTCTTGAAATCCTTATGGTTTCATCAGATTAACTCCTTTGATTTTCATTTTCTTCACAGCATTTTGGCAGGGCATACTTCTTGACTTTGTGTTTTTTAAATTGTTTATTTTCAAGTTTTGGAATATTGTGCTCTATGTTTTGCTTTTGTAAAGATGACCAATTATGTTTATTTATTTTCATGCCATTTATTCCAACATGTCTTAAGGTTATTCATTGTTGATAATGAAATCATGTTTTTTTATCAAAAATAAAAATTGAAGTTGTAATTTATGGTAGAACAAATATAAGTCAATTACTTGCTAATAATAATTAATATCTTATTCGTGAATAATATATAGTGAGATAAAAGTCAGATTGAATGTTGTTTTAGACCAAAAAAAAAAAAACATATTTGACATTGTTTTTAATTAGTTTCCAATTTTTCAAGGTGATCAATATGACTTGTTCTTTTCAATCCAATTCTAACCCTTATGACTTGGCCTAATAGTTTCATCTTGAAGTTCACCCATCCTTCCTTTTCTAAACTTCAACCATTCACCCATTTTAATGTACGTCATTTTTCGTATATAATAAAAATATTGCTATGATCACCTCAAATAAGAGTGTTCTAAATCATAAAAATGTTGAGAGAAAATATTTTCTTACTAATTTACCTTGCAATTAAATATAGTAGGAATTATCTTACAACTAAATATAATAGGAATTACCTTACAACCAATGAGACAATTGTCTGCAAAGACAAACAAAAAGGAACAAAATAATGTTTTGATAGAGTTCCTATTTAATCTTGACAACAACAATTCAATTTACTAATGAAAGATCACATCTTTGCATATAACAAGAGTAATAGCTTGATGGTATTAATGTATATTCAATGACCAAGAGATTATGAGTATATATCTTCTCAAATCGTTATATTCTAAAAAAAAAAGAGAGATGACCATTAAAAAAAGGTCATATTTTTGTCTTATGGTCACAACTATTCCACCCCAATTTTGGCAACAAATGTAATTAACACAAACAATTGGCAAACCATTTTGTGAGTGGAAATGATAAATAAGGATGGGTTTAACTTTAACATGCCCAATGGCCTAAGTGTTGGTTATAACATAACATATATAATCTAAATTGGAAGAGGGAGATTTGTTTGGCTCCAACAAATGCGGCTTTTTATAACCTTCTTTCACCACATTCTTTTCCATAACATTTCTGCAGCAAGAAAATCAGAAAAGACCCTTTGCGGGTCTACTTCTTTTCTTTGCTTTTTGTTTCACAATTCGGTAATTTCTCCTTTTTCCCACTGTTTTGCCTTCGATTTTGCGTATTCTGAATTGGGTTTGCTTCGTTTTTGCATTAGTTGTTGGTATAATGTGGGGTTGTGTTCGAAAAAATTAACGTTTTGTAAGAAAGTTTATTGGGTTTTCTTTGCTATGATCATTAGATGGACATAATCTCGAGTTACAAATGCTAAATGTGATCCGTGTCGATCACAAATGGGTACTTTGTTCTGTTCTGTTTGTTATATCGACTTTTAAGGAGAAATCAGCCTTTAGATAATGTTTTTCACGTTATTTTGTTAGTATTTTTCCTAGAGAAAGAGGTATTGGAAAAATGCCATTGATTTCCTTGGATATTCTAGACTTGCGTCTTTGTAAATGTAGAGATCGTTAAAAGAGCTTCGGGGTGTTACCCGAGGTTAGGAGGGGTACATGAATAAAATGTGACCACATGGAAATGAGAGAGATCCTGAATATATACCAACAAGGTACACCTTCATTTTTTAGATGACTTAATTGTAGGAGCTCCAAAGCTAAACGTGCTTTAACTCGGAGCAATTCTAAGTTTAATGGTATCTTGTGAATTTTCCTAAAAAGCATGTAAAGGAGGACAAAAATGCTGAAAAGATCTATGTTTGCTTATAGGACAATTTTCATTCTTAGAAATGCTTAAAGTCATATAGGTGTTGTGATCAAGTTGTAGGGGCTGTATGAGAATGCTGGGATCGAAAGAGGGCGAATCCAAATTTCAAATTCTGGTCATAATTCTAAGCCTGGGGCGTTACATTTGAATGGTGGGTTAAGAAGCAAGTTTTCTATTCTCATGAATATGTTGATTTTCTTGCGTCTTTCTTTTTTTTAAACCGAGAAATCAGAGGGTAATATTCTTGCGTCGTCTTGTAGCTAAGGACGCAAATATATAGCCACGATATGATCAATGATCCTGGTTGTTTGTTTTGTCATTTTTTTGCTCTTTCTTGCTGACAAGAACTAAATCATTACACTTTGTGGGAACAATATGATCATGATTGTGATTTTCTTGTCACTTTTTTGCCCTCTCTTGAAGTTAAGAACAAATCATATAACACACTAGGAATTCTATGATTATATTTATGCCCGTGGTTAGTTTGTTTGCCATTTTTTCACTCTCTCTAGACAGCGAAAATGAAATCATATAATACACTCTAGGCACATTCTATTCATGGTTGTGATTTTTTTGTTTGCATCGTTTTGTAGTCCTCAACTCGTAGTTATGATATGATCATATTTGTGATTGTTTGTTCAGATTGTTTTTCGCTCTTTCTTGTAGTCAAAGAGCTTGTCTTCAGCAATACAAATCAAAATCCTTATACAATTTTCAATCTTTAAGCTACCAATTATTATACTCTCTTTGTCTGAGAAATTTTCACTGGTGCAGGGGTTTGTTGAATAGTTTTTTTTCCGTTTAATGGCAGAGGAGAACATGGATACCCCTCTCGTTGTCGAGGTAAATAAGGACGAAAGCAACAGCCAAGACGAGAGCTTTGGCATCCCTGTCATTGCAGAGATAAATGAGCCTAATGGTATCATTGAGAAAATCACTGATATACCTCTTGCTTTGATGGGAGATGAAGGTAGGCAAGATGAGAGCTTTCACACCCCTGCCACGAAAGAGGTAAATGAGCTTGAAAGTTGCAATGGACAAGTTATTGTGAACATGAATACCACAAAGATTAGACCAAGGATTTTTTCTCGCTATCTCTCACCACACACAGGCTCCTGCCATGATTTTTGCAAATATGGTGCCAAACATTCTCTTGAAGGGAAGCCTGCAAGTTCAGTCTTGAGAACAACTAAATCTGTTGGAGGCGATGTCCGGGATTTGAGGAGGATTATTGTGAAACAGAACAAAGATGCAATCAGCCTAAAGTCCTCTTCGGAGATGGTTACTTCCTCTCCAAAAAGGCTTTTACCTTCCATCAAGGAAGTACAGGCTGCAACGGCACCTTGCAGTCACACGAAACTTAATTTGTCTCTATCGAAGGCGTCTTCTTTTGCGGGACAAGGTAGTTCACAAACCAAAAGAAACAAAAAAGTTCGAAAAGGAAAGAAACAAGATGGAGATGGAAGTTCAAGCAGTTGCACAAATAGCGCAAGTAGACGCCAAGAGATAAATATCTCGGTAGACGAGGGTATAAAGGCCTTGGTGCCACAAGCCGTTTCTTGGACTCCAAGAAATCATGGTCGGCGTGGTCCGAAGAACCAAATTCCTCCTATGAAATTTAAACGCGGTCCATCTAACGATGAGGTTGTAGAGGAGAAAACTTTATACATGATTGAACCATCTACCAAGATTGAAACAGAGAAATTGGCTCATCCTCAAAATTGTGTTCTTACCACTGAGTTATCTCGTCCAGAATCTTCATCTGAAAAAGACAACAACTTGAAGCGTGAACAAGAACCAGATGAGGCCCCTATAGTACCACCTTTGTTGGTGAAAATGAACATGAGGCGTGATAAAGATGGAACTAGTTCTAAAAAGTCATCTACATCTTCACCAGAACCCAAACGATTCACAGGTTTGAGACCTAAAAGATTAAGCATGGTTCAAAGTTCTGATACTAGATCAGCTCATTCATCGCCATCGTTTTCTAGGCGCCTATCTTTGCCCGTCCATGGTGAGCATAATAGTGGCCGTACCTCAGGACATGAGGTGAAAAAAAGTGAGAAGTCCAAGGTGGAGCACATGATTAAGACCCAAAGGATGACTCAAACTGATTCAGAAAAAGGAGATTGCCAATCTAGAAAGTTGAAGTTTAGAAGAGGGAGGATGGTCGAACTTCAAGATGAAACCATTACGCCAAGGAGGCTTAAATTTCGGCGTGTACAGTTACTCGGTGAGACTCAAAGTCCTAAAAGTGACTCAATAAAGAGAATCATTGAGCATAAAGAGGCCAACCAAAATATTGAAGACGTGAAGGAAGCTGAGAACAGTTCTTTGAGACAACAAGCCAAGGAAACTGAGAAAATGAAAAGCTTTAGGAGGAAGGTAACTATGGGTGGTAAACTGGTTTCTAGTAGAAGCAAATCTGTGAAAATTGTCCTTAGACATCAGGAATCAAAAGGAAAGAAAGAAATCCAAAATCTGTTTAACAATGTGATTGAAGAGACAACAAGCAAGCTTGCACAGACCAGGAAAAGTAAGGTCAAGGCTTTGGTTGGTGCCTTCGAAACTGTGATATCACTTCAGGACACCAGACAGGCGACGACTATTGTACATAACATAAGTTGTTCGTTTCATATATAATATATCATCTATGTATATTACAATCTGGAGAAGATAATATAAGTATATATGTATATACCTCCAAATGCAACATGAGAGAAAGTAAAAAGCTTTGATCGAAATGTGAAGACGTGTGTGGAAAAGGTCGAGCTATTTCAATCAGGCTTTGTGGAAATTTGGTTTTTCTTGTATGGTGAGGTTTTTTCTTACTTGAAGAAAAACTTGTTCATAATTCAAGGAAATGCAGACGTGTGTTGTTCTTTTCCTCCTATATTGTGTTCTGATCTTAATATTGTTTGCAGATTAACCTTGTTCTTTCTTTCATGAATGTTTTACCAGCCTGAGTGTCGTGCATAGTTGTAACCTATGATCTTGAGTTTGAATGTTCTTTCTGTTTGCAGTCATATTCTTCTAGTTTGGCTTCGTCAAGGCATTGGCTGTAAATTATAACGAGAAAACTTGCCTACACATGGATGTGTAGGCAAGCACAACTTTTTACCAATGTGTAAGTAAGTTTTTCTCTTATGATGACGCTAGCATCCTCCTCTCTCCTTTTTTCAGACAGTGACCAAGGTGGTGCTTGAATCAAGTTAGATTTAAGAGACCAATAAAAAAGAAAACCAAATGATTATCAAATGGGGACTAAATAGTTATCCATTGGAACTGACCTTTTTTTTTTAATTGATTTTTTTTAGCTAGTAGTTAACAAAGCAAAAGGGAAAAATAAAATTTAGGTAGAGCTATGTGTTTATAAGCTAAATTCTAAGAATAATTTTTTTCACAATGAGAGGTACCATTCCATTTCTTTGAAAGAACATTAGAAACCTATCAGCACACATTGGGGGAGGAGGCAGCCCAATACTTTCACATTACCATATCTAAAGGGGCCTCTTTTTGTGGTCCTTCAAGGTATTAAAAATTGCCATAACTGGTTCATGCATCCAATAGGTTGTTTGAATTAGTCACAGTCTCTTATGGGTCAAAGTGATGAATTGTTTTGAAGAGCCATATAAAAAATTTAATGCACTTCCAACTGTTGTAATTCAATTTTATTCACTCTTATGACTATAAAGAGGAAGATGTATTTAATGGAGGGGACAAAGTCAAAACCAATCATATTCATTTGGATAGAGATTGGTGTAGCAAATGAAATGGATATGGATATGAGAAGTAAATGAAAATTCCATTTGGAGAAGCTAGATGGGTATATCATTTAATGGAATGGACCATGTGCATAACATGGTGTATGCTTTTGAATCTTTGATGAGGAGAAACAAGCAAAAAAAAGGACCATTCTTTTTTGGTAAATTATAAATTGGTCCTATGGTCAAAAGGAAGTTAGTGTATAGTCCTCATGATTTTAAATGTTAGAATTTGGTTTATATGATCTAAAAGTGAATAGAATTTAGTCTCTTTAATTTAAATAAATTAGAATTAAGTCATTTTGATTTGATAAAACCTAAAAAGTAGTCTTTATCATTCATAATCGTTAATGAATTAAATATGTGGAGATTAAATATTCAAGCATAAATGATGTGATTTTTTTTGTCTAATCAAACACTTATAACATCATTTTTCATTGACACATGACTAACTAACTTTCATATATTCTTATCAAACAAAACAATTACATTCTAGTTTTTAAAATTATAGGGATTAAATTCCAACTTCTCCAAAATATAAAGACAAAATTCCAATTTTAAAATCTTAGAGACTAAAGTCTAACTTTTTTCAAATCACACATGTCAAATTTATAATTTATCCACTTTTTTTTTTTTTTTTTGTTCTTACTTTCCATGTCTCCGGTTGAAAATGTTTCTTTCTTAATCACAGTCATATTTTGCGTGTTTACTTTATAATCTAAAGTTATGAAGTGAACTCTATGTTTGATATTCATGCTTGTTATCTTAAATTAAAAATCATGTTTGTACGTAATACAATACCAATAATTACTCTTTAATCGTGAAATACAGATATTTTCAAAGTGCAGTCCTTTTCAAATTAAACATAGAACTTATCAACTAAATAAAGTTTGAGTGCTGCTGTTCTTATCCAATCTTTGAGTTCTTTCTGCAAAACCATTAATTTCCTTGCACGTTGTTTGGCTGTGTTGGGCTGTTTACTGCATTTGATATCTGATTAACTTGTTGGCGATAGAAAGCTGCCATTTTGTTGTAGATATCCATATTCATTGTCTGCACCAAAATACCAAATCATCACATATCTATTAACCAAACGAAAAACAAGAAGAACAAGAAATAAGGATACGAAAATCCAATGTCCCATACTTGTGATAGAAAGGCACAAAATGGATCAACAGAGTCATTGGTGGCAGGCTTTGCTTCTGTTGGATCCTGCCTTGGAATTGCAGGTGGCAGCAAGAAGTGGGGCGGAACGAATGCGGGAGGCGTAGCGGGAACTGAAGTAGGATGGATGAGAGGAGGGAGTGACTGCGGGGTTGTACGTGCCATGCCACTCATATCGAGCATCCCCATTCCCATGCCTAGATCGACCCCCATGCCCATACGCGCTAAGACCGACATTTGAAGTTGTTGCTGCATTCCTATAGCCATCATCATCTGTTGCCCACTCCTCACACTCATATATTGAACTTGTGCTTGAAGTTGCTTCAAATATTCAATCACCTCATCCAGCATTGATGCTTTATCAGTCTGTCTTAAACGATTGCCATAGAATCCAACATTAGCTTAAATCTGTAGTTTGACACTAAAACAGAAGGAAAACTCTATGGTGCAAAAGACTCAAAATCCACATATCATACAGAGTCTTAAGATATCATAGTAACAGGTAAATGGTGAAAATGATCTGCCACAAGTCATGTTAAGCATCACATTAAGTAGTATTTAAATGGCCTGAACATTTAGGTTCTTGAGTCTTATACCGATTATTTTCTTTTTCTGGAAATCAGGAAATTGAAGTTTTGTTCTATACTCAATGTAAGATCAATCCCTAGAACAGGTATCGAGAGACATCGAAAGAATGAAGACACGGTAGGTGTCTACAAATTAATATCACAGGTGAGTCTCGAACCCGGGATCTTGAGAGGAGCATACCTTCAAAGCCAAAGTATTCAACTATCGCGCACAACTTGGGGACGAGTCTTATACCGATTATTGTCAAAAAGATTTTCATTTTTACCTTGCTTGCATTTGGCACCAACTTCTGCAGGGCTTTCATCTTCTCATTTATTCTATCTCTCCGCCTCTATGCAAATAATATAAAACATTCATTTTCTTAGCATAATCCATAGTATCATATCATTTTATATAATGAAGTTAGCTCTTAAATACTTCCAGTTTCATTATAAACTCGAAGAGTATTTCAAGATTACTAATTTTGAAACTCAAACTACCAAATAACAACCAATGTTAAGAGATCATACCCGTTCTGACTGATTATGTATTGCAGCTGTCCGACTTCGTCTAGCTGAACGAGGGCGACTCACTCCACACTTCATATCTTGTTCGTCCTCTTGATTTTCCTGAAACAAGTAAATTTATTTTCTATGAAAATCATATTAACTTTGATATATGACTTACCATATTGAGATGGGAAAATAAGAATAGTATATGCCATTTTACATTATTTTTCCAGCCACTCACTATCAATAATACAGCAGTTAGCAAACAATTCCATCATTAGTATTCAATAGTATGAGTCCTGAAAACCATAAAGCTAGAAACAGACCCAAAAAAAAGATTAAATCCAATCCAGAGTTAAGGCTAATGAAGATTACTGTTTTGTAAATCCTCGAGGGCTGTTTGTTTGACATATTTAGGTAGTTTTTAGGTTAAGGAGTTATATTGAAGAGTTATATTGAGTAGTTAAAAATTGGGAGTTAGTGTCAAAAACTCGTATGGATGTAATTTTTGTGTAGAGGAGTTAGAGTCAAAATCTTGTTTGGACGTAGATTTAAAAATGAGTAGTTATTTTTAGTAGTTAAAAAAGAAATGATTAAAAATGAATGGTTAAAAATGAGTGATTTTGATTGATTTGAAATGAATGATTAAAAATAAGTGGTTAAAAATGATTAATGAGTTATAAATTAATGATTAAAAATGAATGGTTAGAAATGAGAGTTATTTTTAAAAGTATAAATGAGAAGGAGTTAATAAAAACTCGTTTGGACATAGATTTTAAGGAGGAGTTGATAACTCCTAATACTAACTCCTACCTAAATATATCAAACAAACACCCCCTCAAGGTACAAATCACAACAGTCTTGAAAGCAGCAGATAGGGAAAAGAACAAACCAGTTGGTAGCCTAACTGTGCAATAAAGAAAAATAGCCAAATTCAGTTGGATCCAATTCTTTCATTGGATTCTCCATTTCCATCTCTTTGTCAAAAGTTTAATCAAGTTCCTTTCAATTCCTCAGTACACATGAAAGCAGATGCCAATGTTGGTTACGGTATTAGTAAATTATTAGAACATGAGAGTGATGATGATAGACGGTGTTCAGGGTGCAAATTATTATGCCATGACTTACGATAAAAAGTGTCTATGTGCAATTATTATAACACCGATTTTCATAAACGGTGTTTAAGGTACAAGTTATTATCACATAAGAGAAATGATTAATCCCAAATGGGGTGTTTGTTTGTCATAATCAATGAGGATTTAGATTGAGGATTTACTAACTTCTCCTTGAAAAATTACATCAAAACAAGTTTTTTTGTAATTATTCAAAATAATTCTTCATTTTTACTATTCAAAATAACTTCTCATTTTTAATCATTCATTTAAAACTATTCAAAACAACTTCTCATTTCTAAACCACTCATTTTTAATCATTTATTTCTCACTCCTCAAAATAATTCATTTTTAATCTCTCATTTCTTAACATTCTTTTTTTAACTAGTCATTTTAAATCTACATCCAAATAAGTTATTGTCTCTAACTCCTCTACGTAAAAATCACATCCAACCGAGTTTTTTTTTTATTACAAGTCTCGATTTCTAACAACTCAAAATAACTCCTCAACCAAAACCTCATCCAAACACGACCTTTGGATTTGAGCCAACTCACCCGTTATTATAATGGGTAGGTCAAAGTTGAGTTGCCCCAAACACGACCATGGAATTCAACAAAATTTAACAACAACACAACCTACAGATTCTAAATAAACTCAACAACAAAATGAAACATTACCGATTCAACATGACAAGCAGAATCTTGATCAATGGATTTGGCTTTCATGCTTGGAGGAGAATCAAAGGATGCCCAAGTCATCAAAGTAGTGTCATTATCCCTACAAAACGCAGCACTCGCACTTCCACACACACTGTGATCACCATACTCGGAAATCGATCGTGCTCTTTTTCTCGCCGCCGGTTCTTGGCTGCCCCTCTCGACCCATTTCCCACTGACCCGGTCTGTATGAACCAGATTTGGGCCTTGGGTTTGGAGCTTGGCTTGGTTGACTACGGACTCTAAAGTGTCATTGGCTCGGCTCCATGTGGGCTTTGAGGGGACTATTGGGTGCAGCCCATCAACCCCTTGTAGACCGAGTTGCCCATTTTGCCATGTTAGTTCTGTACCTCCATGCTTTGCCCTGAACAAGAACACACAAAAAAAATCCCAGCTTTAAAGTTTGTGACTTGGGTTAGTGGAGATTATGGCTTAAAAGAAGAAAAACACAATAATTTGAATGCATTTTGAAGGAGAGGGTAAGAACTGCTAAATGGGTATCTATAAAAAAGATATCTTTTGTGTTTTTTTGCAACCCATTTATCAATTAGAAGTGATATAACTTTCATGGATTTTAAAGAAGAAAACAGAGATTTGTAGAGTAAAATGATTCAAACAAAAAAAGAGAGAAAAAAAGCTCAAGATAAGTTAGTTATTTTAGACTGAAATTTGCTACTGAATTCCCAAAAAGAAAAAAATGAAAGCTGACAAAAAGGAAAATGAATGTCCTTGGCATGAGAAGATAGGGGCTGAAATGGATAAGCACCGTACATAAAAGGAAAAAGAAAAACTTCAGGAGAAGGAAGAAAAAAGGAACTTTTTTGTTTGCAAATGGTCGAATACTAAAGCAAACTTGATAAAGCTATAGGAAAATTTCTCTTTATTTTGGCTCAGAAAATGATTAGAGCTGGTTCTAATGGAGGAATCGAAATTTGAAGAAACAAAAGATATTTACATTTGGTGGTAGAAGGGGACAAGAGGGTTAGTGGCACTGTGGTGATTCTTGAGGGCAGGCACGTGGAAGGATCTCTTTCCTTCCTCTTCTTCAACTTGCTGTTGTCTTTGGTGGCTCTGATTCCATCTTGGAACTACACAATTACTCATGTAGGCTCTATCTTTTTCTTCCTTCACTAAACCAACACATAAACAAATGGAACAGGAGATTTTGGTTCCACTTTGGACACTCTGTTATATCCTTGTCACATGGTCCCTTTCTGATGTCAATAATAGTAGCCTGTGAACTGTCCCCAAGATATAGGCCGTTAGGTTTCAGCTTCAAAACTTACAAGTGAATTAATGGTAATATCTCTTGTTGTCTTTTGGATTTGGGCCTTGAGACTGGCGCCGTTGTCTCGAATATATAGTGGGTCAAAGCTCCGAGTTCCGATTAATAGCTGTCCCCAAGATTCGGCCTTTTTGGGTTGAGGTTTGGGGTCTCTCAAATATGCTCTCTTAGGTTCGTGGATCGAAATTCATGAGTGAGTTAGTTGTAAAATCTTTTATTATTTTTCGGATCAAGGCGTGAGTGTCCTGCATATATAGTGGTGCGAAACTCTAATCCCCGGTTATTAAAAATAAATAATAGCGGGTGAATTCGAGAGTTTACAAGAACCCTTTTATTTGTGGCACCAACCAGAAACCTGAGATGTCTCATTGCAGACTTGAGGTAAAGTTTCTTTCTCTTTGGCTTTGTCAAATCTTACCCTTTTTTATTTTCAATCCACTAGTCCAATTCACTAGTTTTGTAAGAAACAGCTATTCAAAGTGAGTTTTGAGGGAGTAAAGAAGGAAAAATATACCAAAAGGTGAGAGGAGATGAACAGTTGAAATGTCCATATTCTTCCCTTTCTAATTTTTAACTTAATAGTATCATAGTAGAGTAACTTATGTTTCATAAATGGTGGAGAGAATTTTTCCTTTTTGGTGGGCCTATGAAGTCTAGCATGGAAATTTACTTCAAATTATTATCACAATAGTAAGAATAGTACAAACCCCTTCAAATCATGTCCACATTATATATTTAATAATACAATTGTCAGTTTTGTTCTTATCCATTGGTAGCCATGTAAGTCTCTCATGAGGGTCCAAAAACTATTTGGTTTTATCAACCCCCAAATTCAATGGAACCGTAGACTTGATCAATAAAGGGACCATATTCTCGTGGGATTTTGAATATTTACCATGTGCAGGATCAACCTTTAAGTGTATTATGAATCCTGAAACTTTTTTTTTTGTTGTTGCTCTTTCATGATTATTGTTAAAAAATAATCATAGATGAATTGATTTGTTCCATGATTTCATGCATATCAAATGAAATAACAACAATGTAAAATTTCTAGAAGGTTAAATCTATCATTCTTTAGAGTGAGTTTGAGGCCACAAAGAAAGAGACATAACATTTACACTACATCACAATCACAATCACAATGACTTGATATTGATTTTGGGTTGAAATTAGTTAGGTGAAATGTCAGTAAATAGGAGTCACATGATTTCATGCTTCTGCTTTCACAATGTCAAGTCTCATTCTTAGTAATACTGGCAGCAGAAACAAGTCACAGGCAGTTTTCCGGTCGATCTAATTCTGTTTGCTGTTTCTCTTGCGTTCTTTTCTTCATGTTTTCTTTTTTCTTCTAGTCGTGCTCTTGCTCCCCCCGCAATCCGATCGATTCGTACTATGTTTTCCTTGTAATACTGCAAAAATATCGCCTTTATCCGCTCCAGTTCAGCCTTCATTAACAGAAGTTTTTTCAGTTGACATGAAAATGTTTATAATAAAGAAAACATTCAAAAGGTGGGAAAAGACCTTTTTCTTTTCCATATGAAGTTTTGCATGCATTTTTTTCTGATTCTCCCAATCAAGAATTATAGATTTTATCTTTTGATACCTGAAATATGAGATTGTCATAGAAAATAACTCTACAAGCAAGTTTCAAGAATAAGATGACAGATCTTTTAGTGCAAGTGTTTCATGAACTTGAAAACTTGCAGCTGAAGTCAACTCCTTACACTGATGAATTGTAGTATATACCTTTTTCTAATCTTCTCCATCTTATTTCTCTCCCACACATCCGCTTTCGTTGGTACAAGGCTTCGTCTCGATGGCGGTAAAGGAATTCCAGTCTCCGAGTCCTTTTCTTGTTCCATTAGCTTCTTTAAAGATTGACCTATTGTAATGAATATGGGATTTTTTGTAACATGAATCTGTTACAAGAAGATTCTATGTACAGTCCTTAAAATTACCTGATCGCCTTGTTACACTTGGAGCACATGCAACTGTCTCATCTATTTTACTTTCCATTTTTGTCATTGGGGATTCTATTTTTTCTCTCTTCTTTATCTGATATTGTAAATCCGTTTCTTCTTGCGAGCGAATTGCGAATGCAACTGAGGCTACTGCAGATGCAAACTCTATTGAATCATAATAATCCTCATTCATTTGGTTTGAAAAATGCCATCCTAACCTCTTGGACTCCTTTTTATCTGAGAAAACAGAGGTTGAAAAGAAAGTTTCTAAAGTTGCTGCTTGCATTATTAATCATATGGATGAAAAGGGTTTGGAAGATATAGCTAGCTGCAATTTTCCTAGGAAGCTTTGTAGTATGTTTTTGTCAAATGTGTTAAATTTGGTGCAGTTAAAATGTCAGTACCCTCTTTGAAGGATCTTGTTTTTGGCTGTGGAATTCCATCTCTAGGTTTGATGGAAGCATCTTCTATATAATGTTCTGAATCAGAACTCACTCTACAATACAGTAAATGGTGATATTGTTAAAAACTATGATGTTGAAGAAGCTAAGCTCCATGGCTACTTATCATTTTATTTTTCCTTATCCATATTTGGGAGGCAAGGGTAAGGAGAATGAGAATGATTATGAGAAGATGAGAATATGGAAGAAAATATGAGATGAATGCTTATTTGTATTTGGGGTAAGAGAAATGATTATGGGGAGAACGGTATTACCAATGTTAGGAGTATAATTATGGAAAAAAACATTGCATGTGCTTGTGGTACCGAGAATGATTGTGAAAGGAACAAAGTAGTGAGTACGAAGGAATGAAAAGTAGTTATGGATGAATGAATAGTGATTCTCTGGGATGAATAGTAATTTGATACGATCCGGATCCGGACCTTGGAGTTTTTAGGAATATTAGTATTAGTATTTATTATTGATTAATTAATTGTCATTTCAATTGTATTGGGCTTTTGGGTCTTATTAGAGATTATTATTCAATTAGGTTATTTTGGGGTTTACTTGGGGAGCAAGTAAAAGGCTAGAGTTTAGAGTTATTATAAATAGGAGAGGTTAGGTCTTTGTTATTCATCCATTGAATTGTCGTCATTGTACTTTGGCTCTTTGAGAGATCCTCTCGAAAGAATTATCGTAGTTTAATAAAAAAGTGTGGTAAATTCTATCATAATTACGAAGGAAATTATTTTCGACAAGAGAATTATCTCCTATCATCATTTACATGTTCATTGCTCCCAAACAGGGTAGTAAATGATGAACCAGATGAAAAGTTGATGCAGATGCATCAAATATTCAAAGTGGCAATGATTACAAAGAGAAAAAAATCTACCTCTTTTGACTGACCAAAGTTTCCATGTCCTGAAATCTCTGGCTTATAATCTTCTGAACAGCGTTTAATTTTGACACCAAATCAAATTTCTGAAACTGCTTCTAAACTTTATATTGATTTCAAACTTTACACAGGAAAGTAAGGAAGCGAAGGAAATGCCTTATTAGCACTAAACTCCATTCAGAAGCAAGGCATTTTATTCTTCCCCTCCACTTCCCCACACATAATCACAAACATTTTTTTTTATATATAATTTTTTTTTTAATGATAAGCCTTAATTTAGAAGTAAATGACTGTTTTGGACATGCCCATCTTTCTTCTCCCTTGAAAACCCATCTGGTAAAAAAAACATCTTTTTGAAGTTTTTGTTTCATAATGTATAAAGCAGTCAGCCAAGTTTGGGGAAAAGGATATTTTGTTGGTTGCAAGAACATTCTCTTTCTAATGCCACTCTTGCAGTTATTCCTTGTTCCTTTTAGAGGGATATGATTTCAAAATCTATTCATGGAAAAGGTCCTTGAATCACAGGTTACCCATAAAAAGTTTGGATTCATATGAATGAGATGTGGTACTTATTATATTAAATAATTAATAATTTGATTGTAACAAATGAGTACTCCAAATCCTAATAACAAAAATCTTGTCAAATCCATTAGCATAGCGAGTTTTTAAAAATGGTTTATCTCAACTAGCTAAAGTATATATTATTGAACTAGAAATCATAAACTTAGCCCCTATTTGATAACCATTTGATTTTTTATTTTTGGTTTTTGAAATTTAAGTCTGCGACAACTACCTTACTATATGTTTTTTTCTTATTTAGATATTTACATCTCAATTCTCACCTATATTTGTAGAAACTAAGTCAAAATTTGGAAGGAAAAAAAAAGCTTCAAAAAGTTTGTTTTTATTGTTGAAAGTTGGTTAACATTCACATAGTTTCTAAAGAAAGATGGATACATTATGCAAAAGAAGAAACGCATCATAGGAAATTTGAGTAAGAATAGACTTGAATTTCAAAAGTAAAAAATAAAAAATCAAATGGTTATCAAATGAGGTTTTAACTTTTCACTTTCAGATGTTGAACCCAAAAAATAAAAATAATAAAAGAAATTTTGGTTTGAATGACAATAATATGCTAGTTATCGACAAATGCCAATTTTCAAGATCGAATTTGTGACATTGATGTTGAAATCATCAAACAATAAAACTATCGTGCCACGAACTCTTTTGGTATGAGTCTGTCTATATAATTGTTTGTATGTTTATAAAGTTATCTTTCACCACCAAATAAGTGAGTGATGCAATGGTTTCATTGTTTTATTGTAGACCAGTTCAACACTAACGTACAAGTTTCCTCACTAGGTATAGACACTAGGTATAGAGGTGTAAACATTCAAGGAAAGAAAATGTGTTAATTAGCTCACTTCTCCTGTTGTCTTTCACTTTATAATGAAGTAGATTAAGAGTTTTTGTTTCCTTCTTTCTAGACAAGGAGTAAAGAATAAAGTTTTACCGTTATAACCTTTTAAAAATTTATTTGGAAAATAAATAAATAGTTTTTAAAAATCAATAATATTTAGAGTAGTTCCTTTGATCAATAAGTCATACATAATATGGATTAACTTGTACAAAAAAACATAGATCTGCTCAATTTTTTCAATTTTAATTTTTGGAATAAATGTACGTACATTCACCCTTTGTCTCTTGTTTTCGAATAAATTCTCATTCACATTTTTTAATTTTAAGAATAATTAGCGTGAGTATAAAAAAATCCGCAAAAGAGATTTAAATTCATAATATATATTTTATATGAATTGAGTTATATTTTTAATGACAAGAAAATATGTTCGAGTATACATTTTCTCATTTCATCAAATTTAAAGTTTCACTTTTTCTTTTCCCTCCTATTATTATCGATGAATAAAAAAAAATCACTTTCCTTTTACTTAATTTATTAACAAAATTAAAATTAAAAATTAAAAAAATCCTACTTTCATCTCTTTATCTTCTCTTACAAGTTACAACTCATTAATGAGGGACAATTTAAATTTCTACAACTCTTCATCCCAAAATTTCATATCAGAATAAATGCATTCTTTTCCATTGTGAATATAAAAGCTTTTTGGAAGGGATTACTCAAATACTAATCAACCTACAAAAGCTATAATTTTTGAAGCTAAAAGAACAAACTTCATGAACATGGATGGCGAATTTCGTAACTGTAAAGCCAAAAAAGGCTAACAAAACAATTGAACATTTATGTCAAAATAATTTGTGGAGGTATGAATAAGCACTCATTTGTATTCCATAAACCATACAATATCTCGTGATTCAGGTACGGAGCAGTAGAAAATAAAACAAAATAAGGTGGGAAATGGAAATTTCTTGTTTTTATTTGCTTTTTCTCTTGGTGGGTATTGCTTTTTGAGGGCGACCATTCAAGAGAGAACAGTCACCGATTGCAATCTTTTACCAAAACTCCATTGAATCCCCTCAGAAGCTACGAAGCTTCATAGAAGTGAAAACCCATCATCAAACACAGCCCAAATAGGCATTTTCCTTCAAGAACAACAACAAGATTCCCATTTCATCTCAGAAACATGAAAGGGTTTGGTGAAGGCCTTTCTCTTTACTTTTACTTTTAATGCAATCTTTTCTTCTAACCCATTTCATCAAACATTCTCAAATCTCAACTACCCTGATGTTGTATTACTGTTTTATCGCTATATCTATAAATTGTTTGTGGTTAGCTCTGAGATTGTGTCTGGTTTTTTACTAAAAAGATGCCCATCTGTTAGTGTTCGTCGTTTTGCACACATACCCTTTAGAATTCGTGTTTTGGTTGATGGTTTTGCTTATTTTTGTTGAATTATTTTGCCTGGCTAGCTATTATCTAAGGCTGACCGATTACGTGCAACTTGGTTTTCCTAGTTGTTAGAGTGGCTGAAAGTCCAAGATAAGAATCGAAAAGTCTGGTGGTTTAGCTGAACATTCTTGACTTCGGCCTGTGGAAAGTTGATTCAGAAGCCATCTCCATTTCATTTTTTTGGTATTATTGACTAAATGTCTTCAAATTGAGGTGGGTTTCTATCTGTTTTTGGTGTTCTTTCTGGATTCCTTGCAATTTTCTTTATGTAAATAGTTTTTATTAAATGGGATATGAGAATGTTAGCATTAAGATTGGTTTGTTTTATTGTACTTATTGTGTAGCAAATTCGATGGCATTGCTGGTTTACTTTTCTTGTTATTGTTTGGAAAATTCTGTGTGGTGTAGAAAAGGGCGAATTAAACTCTCGAGTGAGTTTAATAGTAAAATCTCTTGTTGTCTCTTGGCTTCAGATCTTGGGACAGGCGCTGGTTCGAAGCTCCGGTTCCTGGTTATACAAAAAACATTCTCTTGATTTTCAATTGGTACCCGGATCGTCGTTACATCTCAGATGAGAATGATCCTTTATCTGAGTGCTCCTGTTTGGTCGACTCTCAATTTCTGAATAGCGTGAATGATGAAACTATATCCGACTCAGTTATTTTCTGAAGTTAGCAGTTGAATTTCTATGTTCTTTTCTACTGTGGTCCAAAGTTTTTGCTTATTTTGAGATCGGCAACACCACATGCTTGTTCTGCTCCCTTTTTGGGCCAACATCTTAGATGTTCATATCTGTTCTTTGTTCTTTTCAGTAGGTATGATTTGTTGAGCTGTTGAGAGACGGATCAATTTCCCAAGCAATGGATGTCAGATTCTTCTTACTTCTTGTTATGGTTTATCTACCTGCTATTTGGGCTCAAGACATAGAGCATGCTAGAATTGTGATTGATGCTAATGCAAAAGTTGCAGAAACTGACTATAACTATATCTGTGCTACCATGGATTGGTGGCCTCATGATAAGTGTGATTACAACCAATGTCCATGGGGATACTCTTCTGTTATCAATTTGGTAAGGATTTTCAAAGAAATTGCCTTAATTTCATTTGTTTAGGCCCCGTTTGATAACCATTTGGTTTTTTGTTTTTGGTTTTTGAAATTTAAGCCTACAACAACTATCTTACCATATGATTTTCTTCCTTGGATATCTACATCTTACCTATATTTGTAGAAACTAAGACCAAAATTTGGAAACAAAAAAAGTAGCTTCCAAAAGCTTGTTTTTGTTTTTGAAAATTGGTTAGCATTCACATACTTTCTTAAGGAAAGATTTATTTATTGTAGGAAAGGTGGAACACATTGTATGAAATTTGAGTAAGAATAGGCTTAAATTTCAAAAAACCAAAAACAAAAAACCAAATGGTTATCAAACCGGCCTTATTTGTTGGATTTTGATTTTCTGTAAATGGCAAATTGATTTTCTTATGCAGAACCTATCTCATCCTCTTTTTGCCAAGGCTATTCAAGGTTTGTGTTTTATCTTTCAATTTGGACACTATTGATTGTTTCTTGCTCCAAATTGTTCTGATATTATCATTCTTCTGGAAATAGCTTTCAACAATTTAAGGATAAGAATAGGTGGCTCTTTGCAAGACCAAGTACTGTATGATGTCGGAAGCTTGAAAGTCCCTTGCAGTCAATTTCAAAAGATAAGCTCAGGATTATTTGGGTTTTCAAAGGGATGTTTACACATGAATAGATGGGATGAGCTAAACCAACTATTTGCCAGGACAGGGTAAGGTTTGCTCATTGTGCAATCCCTATAACCCTTACCTGTTCTTATCTATTGAAATCAAATATTTGAATCCAGTCTCCACAATCTGATTCTACATAGAACTTCCTATACTGATTTCAATTACGTGCTTTGCATCTCACTGTTCTCTAATATCTTATTGTTCAGAGCCATTGTGACATTTGGCCTGAATGCACTTCATGGGAGGCACAAGATTGTTAGAATTCAGTGGGGAGGAAATTGGGACTCTAGTAATGCTCGTGATTTAATGAAGTACACCATTTCTAAGGGATATGCAATAGATTCGTGGGAATTTGGTATGTACTGTAAACTGTCTGTACAGTTTTATCAAGTTTGTTGCCCCAAGATAAGTCAATGACTTCTTACCATTGAAGGTAATGAATTGAGTGGAAGTGGTGTTGGTGCTAGTGTTGCTGCCGAACAGTACGGAAAAGACCTGATCCTTCTTAAGAGTATCATCGACGAGCTGTACAATGATTCCAACTCTAAACCATCACTGATAGCACCAGGAGGATTTTATGAGCAGAATTGGTTTGAAAAACTTCTCCAGGTTTCAGGGTCAAATGTAGTCGATGTCGTCACGCATCATATATATAACTTGGGTCCAGGTGTGCAAATATGGTACTAGCTTCTAGTTTTACTTCTTTTTTAATCATACAATGTACATATCTTACAATACAGGACGAGCTTCATTGAAAAACAATTTGGAAGGGTGATGTAGCAACAAAATTTTATAATACTCATACTCACCTTCTCTGTGTTACCAGTTAGAAAGTTACCAAGCTTTGTTCAAGTACTTTTAAAAATTGTAACCTGCTTACAACATGCTTTCTGAACTCCTGAAACTTAATGTCCTTGTTCTTTAGGATCTAGATTACTCTATTATTAACTGTAAGCTTGATTTTCTGTCAACAATTATAGAACCTTGTTTTATGACCATAGATCGATTACATCAAAATGGCTTTTATACTTCTTTTTTTTATATATTATTGAAAAGTTTACGTTTCCAATTAAAAAAAAGATTACATTTCCTCAACAAATGCCATATTTCTTCTCTGAACTCTAGGTGTTGATCCCAATCTAGTGCAAAAGATACTGGATCCCCAACAGCTCAGCAGAGTATCAGAAACATTCAGTAAACTCGATCAAACCATCCAAGCATATGGTTCATGGGCTTCTGCATGGGTTGGGGAATCTGGAGGGGCCTACAACAGTGGTGGCCGTGATGTATCCAACAGATTTGTCAACAGTTTTTGGTAATTTTTGGTATAACTAGTTTCTTCAACCTCTAATTTTGTTTTCCTGAAGAATAAGAGTCCCAAAGCTATGTTTTTTTTTCTTCTTGTGCTTGTTACATCACTTAGGTACTTAGATCAGTTGGGTATGGCAGCCAAATACAGAACAAAGGTCTACTGCAGACAATCATTAATTGGTGGAAACTATGGTCTTCTAAGCACCGGCACATTTATACCGAATCCAGACTTTTACAGGCAAGAATATACAGAAATTGAAAAAGTTAGTGTCATTGTTTTTCATTTTCAGCCTCATCAGATCCTGACATTGTTTGTCTTTTATGAATAGTGCACTTCTATGGCATCGGCTTATGGGAATAGGTGTTCTTGCTGTCAATAGTGATGCGTCTCCGTTTTTACGCGCTTATGCTCACTGCTCAAAAGAAAGGGTAAGCCTTCACTACTTTTCTATCTCCCAAGTTATTTTGAATCATAACTAGAGACAAAACAATGGAAATTATGCCATGTATGATACATGCTGCTTATCTTGTCTTTGAGATTTGTGTGAGCTCATATCACCAAAAGGCATACCTAAGTTGTTGGATTGCATAATATTTTTTCTTCATCAACAAAAAAAAGTTGTTGGAATGTATAATTTTACTTCACCGTAAAGCATGCCTTATTCCTTCAGCCTGAATATCCTTGAACCTCAAGTTTCAGTAATCCTTACAAAACATGGCTCAAATTACTTTACTCTCGTTTTGTTGTCCGCTCATGTATCAGATCATATTAAATACCATACGTTCAGCAACTATATGCTATCATACTGTATGCGAGCTTGCAGTCGGTCATCATTGAGTCAGCATTATTTCGCGAAAGACATGAAACATCTTGGCCTCATCTAGATCTGTCTTAACTCAAATAATTGTTGTTTGCCACGTACTGCTTTCCATCTTGATTGTCAAGATTCCTTTTTTAAGTCAGTTTTGTCGATCTCGACTTGTTGCAGGCTGGTGTGACTGCATTGTTTATCAATTTAAACAATCAGACACGTTTCGTAGTGAGCGTTCGGAACAGCTTAACTATCCAGCTGAAGAGGATTCGCGAAGGGAGCTCTTTCATGGAAGGTATTAAGAAAACAGTAAGTTGGGTTGGAAACAAGGCATCAGGTTTGTCAATATCAAGAGAGGAATATCACTTGACTCCAAAAGATGGTTACATTCAAAGCCAAACCATGGTTCTAAATGGGGTCCCATTAGAGCTAACTGAAGATGGGAACATTCCACAACTTAACCCTGTTTTTAATGATGTGAATTCTCCAATACTTATAGCTCCATTGTCCATTGCTTTCATAGTGTTTCCAAATTTTGAAGCTCCAACTTGCAAATGATCTGTTTACAAACAGCAGTAAAAGCCTCATTTCTCTCGTCTTTGTTGCACAGTTTTCAAGTTTTTGTATTGTCAAGTTGAAAGTTGTATAATATATATGGTGCCACTGCCAGATTCTCTCTTTTTTTTTTTAGTTCAATAATTAATTCTCGAGATCAAATCATCAACTTTTACCATATATAATATTTAGATGATTAAAGGCCACATATGGAATGTGTTTATTTTAGGAAACTTTGGTTAACTCGTTAAATATTTGAAAATATTTTCGAATGAAGATATGAGAACATAAGTTTTGTTCTCATATATACATATATATTCAATTTAAATAGATTTTTTTATATAAAAAAAAGGATTTTTTTTCCTACTTTAAACTTTTATATATCTTTTCTTTTCTTAATTTTTCCATTAAAAAATGTTTGGATGATTAAACGGAACTCTTAATAAATTAAAACGATAAAAAGAAATTAACAAGTAAAATGAAATAAAAATAAAGAATTAATTGAAGTTTTTTTTTAAGCAAGAATTAATTAAAGTTCGTTTTTTTTAGTAAAATTAATTAAAGTTTGTTGAACCTAGTAATAATTAATATTTATTTTCCATGTATATTTTTTTTGTTTTAAATGATAAATTAAATTATATGAAATTGATAGAGACAATCGAGCAGTTGAGACTAAAGACTTCAAAACATGTTTTTTAAGAGATTCTAGGTTCGAGGCCATTGGAATATCCTTCGAAATATTTCGATGTCACAACTAATGATGCTATAAGTATAGGGGTATGAAGTTCCGATTTTTTGATTTTCAATTTAGAAAAAAAAATGATATGAGATTGAGAACATAGTCATAGTTCTATATTTTTAGTGTAATATTCCTTTTTTTTTTAAAAAAAAACTAAATAATATCTTAACACATAATTGATATTAATTTTTATTTTAGCAATTTGGGTAATGAACGATTCAATTCTTAATGTTTTTTGTTCTTTTTTGAGAAAATTAATGATTTACTTTTAAGTATGATGGCTATACATTTTTTTCTTGTCTTTCAATTTTGCAAAATAAAAATTTGGACTATTTCTATATTTGTGCAGGAGATTTATTCATATCATCAATCTCTTGTCTACCCGTCGTCTCTTCCGCCGGAGATGGCAACTCCGATGAGGTCTGAAATTCTGTCCCTCTTTCGTTCACTTCTTCGCACGGCGCGCCTATTTTCCGATTACAACATAAGAGAATACGCGAAACGCCGCACCATTGATGGCTTCAAAGCAAACCGGAGCCTTTCCGTGTCTTCATCGATCTCCTCCGCCTACGCCGCTGGAAAAGCTCAGCTCGAGGTTGCGATGCGGCAGGCCCTTGTTTACTCCCTTTACGCGCCTAAGGTCAAGAGTATCATGGATCTCAACCCCTGATTTCCATTTTTCTTTTTGGGGTTCTATGAATTTGTTGCATTTGAGTTTTTCTTTTTGTGAGAATTGAAATGTGAATTGGGATTCTATTGCTATCAACATTGACCAACTTAATTCGACAATCTTTGTTGAGCAAGTATTCGTAGCTAGCAGCACAATCTTTGTTCTTGCGTGAGTTCAATTGTGGTGGGTTTGTGATTTTTTTGGGTTTTCAATGTTTGGTGCTTCTGAAGATCATCTGAAATGGAATCCCATTTGACAAAATAAATTACCAGACAATATCAGTATGAAGGTGAAGAATGGCGATAAACCAAGTTTTTAGTTTGGAATGTAAACACTATCTATGCTTAAAAAAAGTTTTTTTTTTTTGAAAGGAGGGTAACCACACCCATCTTTAGGCCAGACACCGGAGACATTGAAGGAGTAATGACCTTAAGGTTAACTACGCCCGTAGGTTAGGCACCCAAGGAGTAATGTCACAGGTGAGTTTTAAACTTGAGATCTTGAGGAGAGCATACCCTCAAAATCCAAGCCTTCAATCACTGTGCCACCCTTGCGGACTTAAAAAAATAAAAGTTATGGAATTGGTGGCGTCCCCTGTTACATGGTGGAGTGATTCTTGTGTGTTTTGGAGGCATTTCAGAATAGACTTAACCAATCTATGGCAACCTATTTCACTTGTTTTTATAGCTCACATATCAGCTTGAAATTGAGAATGTCGAGCGCTTATTTGCTTAGATATTGGCAAAAATTTTATATGTCAATTTGACAGGAAAGTGGAAAGTGTTTTTTTCTAAAGATAGCTTCATTGTTACTTTATTTGTATCTATTTGGACCCATCATGCAGGACTCTGTTCGAAAATGCACAGTTCGAATGTGTCTCTACAAACATTGCTCAAGGTGAACCAAGCATGGAACTCCGAGGTTTGGAACTTTAAAGCAATGGCAGTAATTATTGATCCCGTATAAAACATATCAACATGGAATGGGCAAAATATCTATTACTGGAAGCAAAAAGAGTACAAAACCAGGAAAATGCAAATAAGCATCAGCACTCAGCAGGCTAATCACAACTGTGAGTGCTAAGTGTGAGGGCCTTGAACTCTATTTTCCAAGCAAACGACGCCCCCGTCGACCAGCATCTTTAACTCGGTCACCGAGCACCTCAACATCATCAGAAGCATGAGTAAGAGCAACGTTCTGCCTGTAATAAGAACCAAAGTCATCTCAATTCCTAATGTACGCCCAGTTTCTCTGTCTTCCGCTTGTAAGAACCCGGTACACAAGTTTTTTCTGGAATACATAAGATAGAAACTAACCTGTCGATTTCACAACCCATGTCGACAGCCATTTCCTTCAGCTCATCCAAGATACTGCTCATGTCAGATAGTGCATCATCTTGCTTCACCTTCTCTACCTGTTTAATGTATAATTTTGAAGCACAAAGCTGATATAAGATGAATGTTACTACATATAGGAAACAAGAAATATAATTTGGGTTGGTGCCCTGGAGGGGCAGCCTCGTTCATAGAGATTTGGGGTCTCTAAGATATGTTCTCTTTGAGGTAATACTTAATAGGTTCGAAACCTATAAGTGAGCTTAATTGTGAAATCTCTTGTTGTTTCTCGAGACCAGATCTTGGAACGGGTGCATGCTGTAATGGGGCAACTTTCTAATTCCCAGTAAAAAAAGGTACCATGGTACATACTTGTGCAAGACTACTACCAAACATCCAAGAAAAAAAAATCCAAAGAGCATAATGCAACAATCCATGCCCTATTAAGATGTCACAATGTACTGTTTTTAAGTAACTATTTACAGATAGCAAATACGAACCTCAACTTTTTGAATTGCATCGGCAGGTTCAGCAAATGCAGCTTTTGTATTAGTCCGGCCCTTATGATGAATCAATCCCAACTTTTCCTTCTGCTCTAAATGGCTGCCCTTTCTTCTTACTACATCATCTACAAAATATGCATAAACCGATCAGTTGCACAGAAATTTCAACAAGTAACCATCTAACCTTGATTCAATCTCATGAACAGAAGAGTAATGGCGAATGTACAAAGAAAGAAGCTAACCTGAGGTTATGACAGGTCCTGATATTGGTCGAGTTTTCTTTGGCTTCCAAGTCTTAGAGAACATTCCCCCCAGATTTCCCAGCAGTTTCTCTCCCTGAGATTTCATTGATGAAAAGATTTACAATATGAAAATAAAGTTGCAGGAGATTAATTCATCAAACAAATAAAGAAATGATGCAGCTTAGATTTATACAGGAAATATTTAGTAACTTTTAGACTGAAACACCAACATCGAATTGTTGGCGTTCCAAATGTGAACGGATGGGCATTCGAACGTACCCGACTGAGATCATGATCGATGTCAGCTGCAACCATATGAGTCCTGGTAATTTGCTCGCCCTGCTGATGTAAGGTAACCAAAGTTTGGGTAGCATCCTCCCTTATTTCTTCAGCAATCTTTAGACAGCCATTCACTGCTTTTGTTGTCTCCTCAGCCTTATAAACAGCATAATTCTCCAGCTCTTGCACAGATTGGCTTTCGATTCCTCCCGAATCACGGAAATCGTTCTTGTACTTGTTCCTTTCGGACCAAGTTGGTGCATTTGAAGAAGAGGAAGCATGTACATGATCATCATCAAAAGGGTTGGTGATAAGGCTCTCTTTCACCAATGAAGGGTCTGAGGAAGTTCTTTGAGAGGAAACCTGGCTTTCCTTGGCTTTAAGACCATCATCCGACTCCAAAGGGTTTGGAGTAGAACCATGTTTTCCCAGCTTGAAATGAGCCTTCCTCGAACCAAACATCTTCCCGAGTAGCAAAACTTGGCTTTAATGTAAGTTGAACTAAATAATCTAACAGGCTAGAAGTTTTTCCTGTAAAAGCAAGAAAACCAGATCATGTCAGCTGGGGTGTACAAAAAAAAAAAACCCCACAATTCCAGCAAATTGAACCACCCAAGTGAAACTGTAAGGATCGAGTTGAGTTAGATCGAGTTATGATTTGCATATATATAAGATTGATTAACAAGATAGATTCCTAACATATTGGTAGAAAGCATACACTAACAAAATAGGTAACTTGAGTTTAAGTCTATTACCATACAATTTTATTAAACAGATTTAAAGAAAATAAACACAAAACCAAATTCACTTGGAAAATATATGTGTGGGTTGGTGTAATACATAGGGTTGGACGTTTGCAAAGACTTGGGCTTTGAGGGTATGTTTCTCTCAAGGTCCCGACTTCGAGTCTTTCATGTGACATTACTTTTTCGATGTTTTCAGTGTCTGACCTAGGGATGAGCGTGGTTACCTTATTTTTTTAAAAAAGTAATACATAGGGTTGGACGGGTTGTTCGAAAACTTGGGTTTATCCAAACAATTCTCCGAACCAAGCTCCGACCATGTACCACCACTTAGTCAGCAAAAGAAATGAAAAACAAGGGATAAACAACAAAACGTTCAGTTTCTGGTAAAAACAAAAGTGGGATTCTATAAGATTTAGATTCTTGTTCAATCAACTTCAATCAGATTGGATTAAGTACAAGGTATTTAGATACAAAATGGATGAAAGAACAGAACAGAACAGAACAGAACAGTTGATGGGACGATCAAAAAACAAAAGGGAACAACAAGCCAATTAAGAATACCATGAAAAGGCGAAGAAAGGAAGTTGATGATGAAAACCCAGATACAAAAAGTGAAAAGGGAAATTCGAGTACCTTAAACAAACGATTGTAATTCCAGTAACCCAGATACAGAATCACAAAACTAAGAGAAAATGAGAACCCAGCTCCAGATTTTAAGTGCGCGATTGGGAGAGATGGGTGGGCTATGAATACGACCTGGACAGCCAAAAATGAATTTAAGAAACCGCGTTTAAGAAAATTCTTGAAAGAGGAAAATAGGACGAAGATGTTGAACGACGTTTTAAAGGGACTTTACCTCTGTAACCGCTCCGTTGACCTTTCAAACAATCTGCCTTCTGCGAATCAAATGGAAGTCTTACTTCTTTATAAACTGAAATCAAAGATATTGAGGTAACTTTTTTTTTTAATAAATGTTTTTCATCGTAAAGGAAGGTTTAACATTTTGAAAAAGATTACGGAATGAGTGTGGTGCTATTGGTTATATGGTTTGGTGTTAATCTATTATGACTCTAGGATCACGGGTTTGATCTCTAAAATCAGTATTGGTAATTTTCCTCCAACAATTTATATTAAAAAAAAACATTTTGAAAAAGACATTTAACAAATGATCTGGCCTCCTCTCTCAAGAAAAAAACATTTTGAAAAAGAAGACTTTATAGTGTCGATGGATTTAGTCAAAAAGTGGGTTTGATGAACAACTTCTCAGCCTGAATTGTTTGTTTGTTTTTTTTTTTTAATTCATCAAACTCAAACTTATAACCCTTTAATTTGTGTAAAATGTATAACCATCCTATTTTAATGAATTATATTATGATAAAAATTTTAACCCAATTTATGTAATTCATGCTCAATAATAACCCAACATCATTGCACACTAAATTTTAATCTTTTTTTTTTCTTTATAAATATTAAAAATAAGTTCACATTTTGTCATTTTTTATATTAAAATTATTAATATTATTGGACTAATTTCTACCCGAATTGTGTCTCAAAAAAAAAAAATTTTCTACCCGAATTAAAAAAAAAAAGTATTAATCATCTTTTCATCCCATCTTATACCTCAACATCATTTTTTTTCAAGTAAACTTTGAATTGAACAATCCATTCACTTCATCAAATTTCATCTAACCTCATCAGTATCCCCCACATTATAAACCAGCCACAGAGTTACTTATGCAAAACAAGATGAGAAGAAGCTTTTTTTTTTCCTTTTTTGAGAATTAGATGAGTAGAAGTAGAATGTAGATAATTGGTTGCACACATAACTTCCCATTATTACAAATGAACAAATACAGCATATTGCTTCAAATACATATATCTACAACACAGAAAATTATGACGAACCAACACTCTGCTAATACACACAGTCACACTGAGTTTGAATCTCATTACCCCAGAGAAAGCGGGACTACGATTGAAGATTCGAATCTGAGCTGCCAGAAAGAACTGTGTAAAGTAAATATACTTCATATTCCTGGTTGCAGCAACAATGAACAACCTATAGCCAAATGCATTCATGGGAACTACCATCTTTCTGTATCATCTTCTACACATGTATGTGAGTTTGCCGTATAAAAGCTGAATTGGCTGAGTAGTTGGTACAAAGTTAGGGATCAAAAGTTCTATCTTTTTACCAAATCGATGCGAGTCACAACATCATCTGGGAAAACCAAGAAGAAAGTATAGGAGCCATTGTTTTGCAGTGAAACTCACCACTCCTGTACCAAGGGTTGTTTCCTTAAATTTCAGTGCTCATCTTTTATGAACACAAAACTGGTACGGGAACCAACTCAGTTTGCAAGATAGATAATACTCAATATTGAAGAAATAGTAAGCAATGCAAACCTTGAATATCCCTTTTTCCTCAAGCAGCTTCTATTTCGTACTCCAACTACTATATTTCACGCATACGCCTTGCAACAGCTAATGATCTACTCTGTTCTTTCAAAACCTAAAAGGAAGAAGCTATTAATAAAATAAATAAATAATAATAATTTGAGACGATGCGATGTATGGAGTATAAGACTTCAAAACCCACGCATGATACCTGTGCCTCTAACTGGGCAATTCTTTGTAAAGATGCCTGTTCAATGCAAGCCCGGCGCTTGCACTCTTCTTCAAGCAAACCAGTAATTTGGTACCTTAGCTCAGCCATTTCTTGAGCAAGATCTTCTGCTTCTTCTTTTGCTTTCAACTTCTCGTCTCTTAACTCCTCCTGTAAACCACCAAAATCTGAAGGGGGTGTTTGCTTGTTGAATTTAGGAAGGAATTAAAATGAGAATACACTAACTACTCCTCAAAAAACTTCATTTTTACAACTAAAAATAACTCCTCATTTCTAACAATTCATTTCTAACTACTCAAAATAACTCCACGTTTATAACTACTCATTTCTGATCATTCATTTCTAACTACTCAAAATAACTCTTTTTCAATCCTTCATTTTTAACCATTATTTTTTAACTATTCAAAATAACTATTTATTTCAAATTCACATCCAAACAAGTCATTGTCTCTAACTCCTCACAAAAAACCACATCCAAACGAATTCCGACCTAAACTTTCAATTTCTAACTACTCAAAATAACTCATCGTCCAAAACCTCATCAAAACATCTCTGAAAACTTCAAACATACAGAATCCTATTTCCTAGAGAAAAAAAACAATTGGTTTCTAAACGCAGCTCAAAATTAAGAAAAACCGAGTCTCAATGAGTATATGCCTCTGTTAAATATCAGAGATGATGGAGACAACTGCATTGCTGTATGCATTATACCTTGAGTTGCTTTACAAGAAGTTCGTAGTCTTGTATCTGCTTTTCCATCACATCCATTTGGACTTCTGAATTTTCATCTGCAAATGGTGCAGCTGCTAACTTTGGAAGAAGATGGCCTAAGACTTCGCCACAACTGTCACATAAATAATTGTGTAAATAATGGGCGAAGTATTTGCATCCACTTTTGAATTTGGATTTCAAGTGTACAAACGGATTCTCTAGGACTAGATATGCAAATATGCAATAATATATAAATCCAGCTTTCGTTCTCACTTGCAGGAGGGTCATTTCTCGAACTTAGAAGAAAATCAGGTATGAAACAAACAAAAATATCATGATGGCACCAACAGAAAGTAACCAAAAAAAAAATCTGGAGCCTTTATAAATTAGAATCTTCCAAGGCCGATCTTATAAAAAAAAATCACAAGAACCATAGAGATTCTTGATGAAAAGAGCCTTGTGAACCCACAAATATGGTGCACAATGAAGTTCTAACTCACTTCCCAAAGCAATGAAAATCCAGAGGCAAAGACCACGGATTTTTAAATTTATGTCATAAGTACCTAGTCTCAGGTAATGATGTTGACTCTGTATCTTGGTCATTCAAGAAATACACAGTATTTCGTGATTTCTCCTTGTTTTCTATCAATTCCTCAATCTGTCGACAAAATGTGGAGCCATTTTTGGTTGAAATATCTAGCTCTCGTCGAAGTTCTTTATTTTCTTTCTCTAGAGACTCAATATTTTTCTGTGCATTCTGAAGCTCCCCAATCAATCTATCCATTTTATCATTTAGATGAAGAGCTTCTTCCTGGACTTTCTTAGTTTGTGAGTAACGCTGCTCCATGGCCACCATATCCAATTTGATACTCTCAATTTCACATTGAGACTCCAGTGTCATAGATAAGATGGACTCCTCAAGTTTTTCTATATTGGAGTTCGATTCTTGTAGCTCTTTTTCCTTGTCAACTAATCTGTGCTTCAAGAAGAGACACTCTGAGTTCGAATCCTTCAACTCTTCCACTAACTTGCCAGCTTTTTCTTGCAATCGCTCCATTTGAACTAATTTAAATTCGAGGCTTTCAACGTGATCTACAAGGTAGTTTAATTCTGTGTTCCTTGTACATAGTTGATCCTGCAGGTAATCTGTGATGAATGTTGTTGTTGGACTAAGTTAAAAAAAAGACTCATAATAATATGATATGACGTCAAGAATGGAAGAAATATGCAACCACGGATATCAAACCATGCCAGAAATGCAACAATTATAATTTTCTTAGAATCACGATTTGAAAAAATGCAATAATATTCTACATGTCAGCTCTTGATGCAATAATATTCCACTATTTCATTGTATTTATTTGTTCAGCTATTATTCATAAGAGTCCATTTCTATAAGTTCTATAACTCAAGGAAACAGTAAAACTAACCTATAGAACAGATCCTTCAGTAAGTTCATTGATAAGATAAACTTCTCAATTTAGCCTATAAATGATTCCTAAGGTTCCTTAAATGTTTATGTACAATAGTCTAATCCAGAAGTGATCTCAAACACCCTACATTGCAGACAACTTCCGGTACCTATTTCCTGAGTGCAGTTTGTCAACTCCTTCTGCAAGTTTTCAATGCGTAGCTTGTCTTCCTTGCGTTCTTCTGATAAGGAGTTCACATGTAATTCCAGACGCTGCATTAGGCAAAGTAAAAAATCATAAAGTTATCTGGATGATGCTCGAAATGTTCCACATTACATATCAAGTGCTCATTTTAGATAAAGGGAATAAGCATGCAAAAGGAATATAAAGTGACAATATAAAAAACCCGCAATGCACTAAAGTCATCCAAAGAGATGTTGAGGAGCTGAAAAAAAATCGAGCACATTGAAGAGTATTCATCACATTCTGCACAGTAGATAAGGGAAAAACATTCAGCGTGAAACTTACCCTTATCAGTTCAAAGCTTTGAGGTCGTGAACCTATCAGTGTATCCTTTTCTTTCTTTAACTGCATAAGTGAAAAATGATACCAATTAAAGAAAAATATTGAAGGAGATAAAAAAATGATCAATCATTTTTTTTCCAAATATACAGGGCACATAATTCTTGGGAGGGACTTTAATACAAACAACTTGAGTGAGCCAATATTAAAGACATAAAAGAAAAATCTTAAGTAGTATATGAAATTATAAGGGTCACAAGAAGTATATTTCCCACAACTTGAAGCAATCAATTCTAGTTATTTTTATTTCCAAACCCGTGTCAGTGATAAACTCTAAGCAAGCAGACAGAAAATATACCTGTCGACATCTTGTCTCAATCTCTACAAGTTCCTCTAAATCAGATGAACTATAGCTGCTGCTCCTGCGACTCAACATTGATGAAAGCGAATCCTAGAAGAATGCAAAGAGGCAAGTACCTGGACCGCTAAAACTATCAAAAGACATTAAAAAAAGTATTAGATAGTGTGGACAACCATCTCAAAACCAATTGGTGATGAGAGTAGTCCACCTTTCTTATATATTGCAACGAATTTTTCACTTTTTCGATGTGGGATCCTAACAAAAACCATATGTCAGTTCAATGTGTTAGCAAGAGCAATAACTCAATCAACATAAGTGCATGCACATGACGACGGACTCAAATCCCCCACTCTCAATAACTGTTTGAACTGAAAAAATGAGAGTCCGTGTGGTAAAACACAAAATTATTTGTAGCAATGGCAAAAGCACGACCATCAACAAATTCCCTGAAGAAAGCAAGAGAACAAAATGGGAAAATGGCAATTTCAACAATGTCAATTTCAGTTTTCAAAAAAGGTCGGCTGGAGGGAAAATTAAAAAAAGAAGGCATTACAGCTACACCAATTTCTTCCTACAGATAAAAATTACAGTTCCAGTCAAAGATTAGGGATAATACAGTTCAGCTAATCCATTGCAACAAGCAGAAAAACCCTTTAACAAAATTCTGGAAATTTGAACCGAGTAATCCATACGCAAAGTATATAGAACAATGATCAATGAACAATACTTTGCTTTAATCTACCGGAAGCTGAAGAAAGAGTACACGAGAAAGTACCTTGACGAAAGCGAACTTTATCCTTCGAATGGTGGGTACCTGAAAGATTAGAATATCAATAATTTCGTAATTTCGTATCGATGATGAAGAAATGGAGATTTCTGGAAAGCACAACAGTCAAAAATTGATGAACATTGATTTGGTTTCCATTGCCAGCCAAAAATGGCGGAGATTTTAAGCTGGCGTGACGGTGTAATTGGATTCAACTGACCTGGGCCGGTTACCAGTTTTATTTCGGTTCAAAGGCCCAACACATTTCAAAACGTTTTTTTTTTCCTTTTATCATCTCATAAAATTTAATGAAAAATTACATAAAGTTCATTTGTTTTTTTTTTTTTTTTGAAATAACATAAAGTTCATTTGTTACACTCACGCTCTTAAACTTTTAAGATTGAATTAGTGTAATTACAAATTATTATAATTTGTGTTTGTGTTTTGAGCACATAGAACAAAATATTGCTATTATATGGTTAGATGATTATTATAGTTGAGAAGAGAAGTTACGGCTAAATCAAATTTAGCTTACCTTTAAACGGACTTTAAATGCTCCTTTAATTTGATCAATCGATCCCTAAATTTTGTTAAGTGTTACAAACACAATTAAAACTTTTAAATTGATCGATTAATCTCTAAATTTTTTAACTAGTATAATGAGCCTTTCAATTTTAATAATCGTTGTTAATTGAGATTTGAAAGCTAAATCTTTTTTTAGTTCCCTATAATTGTTATTGTTAATTTATATAATATACTTTTGAATGGCTCGCTTTTAAGATATTTATTCTTTAGAAATTTTATTTTGTTTAGATATGTTAGTTTTATAGATTGTTTTTTTTTTAAAAAAACTTGAAAATGTGTTACGTACCATTTAAGTGTATAGTGTAGAACTTTAGAATTTTAATTTGAGAAAAGATATAAACTAAATAGATATTTTTATATGGATAATGATGTAATTGTTTTATTATTTGGTTGTAAATCAATTCAACACCAACATCACATATTCGATTCGAAAGTCAGCATTTGACCCCTCCTCCTTTGATATATGTACTCACAAAAAATAACATAAAATAAAAGACTTCAACAGAAAGCATAAATTGTAATGTTAGGCGGCATTGTACATTCTCATAACTCAAGCTTGTAATAACAAGTGATCCCTTAAATGTCCAACCAATCAATTCACTCACTTTTCTCCAAACCCATATGATTCTGCTACTCTCATAATGCTTTCATCAATAGAAAATGTTTTGATGTCTATCCTTCTTTAACAAGTTAAAGAAAAAAAATTATAGTTTGAATCTATGAAGATCATATATCTTAGATTTTTTTTTAAGTAACATAATTATCTAAAAAAAAATCTTAATTTCAATATGTGAAGTTTGGATTTAAATTTTTTTATCCTTTTAATCGATATTATATATTTTTATTGGTTGAGTGATACTTAAATTAGCCATTACAAAAATTACATATTATTTGATAATTTTTTTAGTTTAACAAGATTGGTAGTAGAGTCTTGAACATGTAATCTATTGCGTTAAGAGACAAAAATTTTGAGAAATCTCTACATTTGTATGATATTGTTCAATTTGAGTATAAACTTTAGTAATTTTGTTTTTTGTTTCACTTAAAAGATCTCATACCAATATTGGATATATTATTTGTCCTCCCTTGTATTAATGTAGGATTACCATTTTATTTAAATTCTCGACATATTAATTATTAGATTGTACTCGAGTTTTATTCCTTTTGCTTAATTATTTGATGCTTAAATGTATTAATCTTTTGATAAATATTTGAATAATGAATTTGTATCATTATATCCACCCTAACAAACTATCAAGTAAAGTCATATATGTTGATGCTTTTGTTTTGTCAAAATAACACTTGCTGGCAATCATTTGATAACCCAAATCTAAATTTGAGAACAAAATAATAATATCATATTACCATTACCAAGCCATGCCACTTGCTTGATCCCAACACAAAGTGGGTTGGCTATATTATTCCTACCCCATATAAAAATTGTTTATATGAATTTGAATTCATAATTACCCAAAGGTGAAACATTATTTCCCACTCAATTAATCTTACACAAAATAATTAATTGAGCATTCCCACTTCATTCTCCCATTCAAACTTCACCAAAGTCACATGGATTACTTCAACAAATGAATGAAATAATAAGGGTTTTTGTTTTAATTATTCAAAAGGTCCCTATTGATAATGTTAAGTGCTTAATTACATGTGAAGAAAGCAAACTTAAATATATATATTTTTTAAAATCCAACATTCTACAAGCCTATTGGAAGTGATTAAATAGGCTAGTGTATTTTAGCCATATATATTAGTACCCTAGTATCAAGAAATAAGCAGAAGCAGCTTAAAATGAAAAATTAACTATGCAAGCTAAAATATATGTTTGAAAGTATACCAGACAAAGTAAATAAAAGTTTAGCTAAGATGAAATTGGTGTAAAATTTAGAGATTCAAATAGAAATTAATCATATAATAAATATATGAAAATTAATGTAGTTTATTTTATTCCATTTAAATTTCTAACTTCTGGGTTAAAGTATATGGGACTGTTTGTTTGACATAGTTAGGTAGGAGTTATTTTTAGGTTTTATTAATTCATCGTCAAAAACCTACATCCAAACGAGTTTTTATTAACTCCTCATTATTTTTACTTTTAAAAACAACTCTCATTTCTAACCATTCATTTTTAATCATTCATTTATAACTACCTAATCATTTATAACCACTCATTTTTAATCATTCATTTCAAATCAATCAAAATAACTCATTTTTAATCATTCACTTTTAATCATTTCTTTTTTAACCATTAAAAATAACTACTCATTTTTTAATTTACATTCAAACAAGATTTTGACTCTAATTCCTCTACAAAAAAATTATATCCAAACGAGTTTTTGACATAATTCTTAATTTTTAACTCCTCAATATAACTCCTCAATATAACTTCTTAATATAACTTTTTAACTCAAAAACTACCTAAATATGTCAAACAAACGACCTATAAGGCTTACCTTGATAATTAAGTACACTTAACATATTAGACAATTAAGATATTCATAAAATAATAGGTCAAAATTCATTTAGATCTCTATACCTTAAGCTTTAGTTTATTTATTTTTAACCATTCAAATTTGGTTTTTAAAGTATTAACAAAACTTAAAATTAATCTCTATTGTTATTCTTAAGTTACTTTACATAATGTTTTTAGAAAGTAATATTAATTTTCATGTCTATAAGAACTAATATAGACTAATTCAATATAGATTAAAATAAACTAACTATAGTGACAAGACAGTATTACAAAGAAATGAGAGTAAAAAAACAATTTTTTTTTTTTTTGAAATAAGGTAACCCCGGAAAAGTAAGAATACAACTGACCGTGTTTTGAATCATATACTTATCTATTTCCTCCACACACAAAAAAATCATATACTTAACTCTCTATATATATATTTGAATAAGAAAAAATTATAGATATATATTTGGAATAAACGCCACACCACATCTAATCTAAGCTAATTTAACATGACATTTTTCTCCCTCCAAAATTTTGCCAATTCATGCAACTTTAATCCCAAGTAAAAAATAACAAAAAAACACACAAAAATTCAAAAAAATCATTTTTTTAAAAATGGAAATTGGAGTTTAGTATAACTAAACCCGTCCTTATACCAGATATCAAAAAATACTATAGAAAAGAAGATATGAAAAATATATACAAATTAATGTCACGTTAATTTCGAAATTAGAACACACTTTCAAAATAAGTCTTCAACCAATGTTCCATTTCTTATAAGCCAAGAGATTCAAACTCATTTCCATTTCCATGGCAGGAATGTTGCTTCATACAAATTATAACAAACCCATAATATCAATTCAGAAGAAACATGACTTCATTTCCCAAATATGTAAAAGAATCAATGAATCATAGCAAAAGTTAAAGGCTTGTTTGTTGTACTGTACAGTGCCAAAGCCGCAAGCAACAAAGGACACAAAATCAAATCAAACCCACTAACGGCGGCTCGTGCGAGCGGCTTCCACCGACCCACCATGGCTCGATCGAGCCCAAATGGCGGCTGCCCTCTTCCTCCATTGGCGCTGGAAGGTTCAGATCCAGGTACTCTCTTATTTCTGCCCTTGGTTTCTGAACTGTTTCTGGCATTTCGTTTCTGGGTTCTGTTCCATTTATCAAATGGGACCTTTTATGGCCGCCTAAAGCTTGCCCTGAGCTGAAAGTTTTGAAGCAAATTGAGCATTGGTGATGTTTTTTGTTCCTTTTCTCATACCCCATTTGAATGCCTGATTCTTGTTGATTTTTTACTTCCAAGATTGTGGTGGCTGTGGATTTACTTTCAAAAGTTGGGTCGTTTGAAATTTCTGTTTCGATGCTGTTTTCAGTGCTTTCTGTCTTTGAAGCTAAGCATCCTTTGGTTTTCTTGTGGCTGGCTCTATGCCCACCAAGTGCTTGATATGAGTGAAAGATTTTGTTGCAAGAGTTACACTGGAATTTTGTTCTTTTTTCTCTGATTCTGTATGTTTCTGAATTTGACCTTAATTCCCCATTGGAAAGCTTTTGGAACTTTCTCTGATCTGAATTGAACTTACTGGAAATGATTTGAGGTGGGTTAAGCTCAGTTTGATTGTTGGAGCTTGATCCATATTTGTCATCTTGTTGGGACTTTTCATAGTTTTTGACAATAGAAGCACTGAATTCTGAGTTTGGCCCTTCAAATTTGAGATACCTATAATCCATCTCACTTAGCTCCAACTTTCTGCTGTGGAGTTCTTTCAGTTTCACCATCTTACTTACCATACATACAGAAGGAATTGCTTCAACAACTTTGGACAATTGACTTTTTGGGACCAGAGATGGAGATTGTTTAGGCTTAGAGTTGTTGTCATGAGACTTGGTGGTTGAACAAAAACCATCAACATCTCTAGAAAGCATCATTAAACACAAAGCAACTTCTTCTTGTTCTTGATCGTTTTGATCAGAAACAGATGAAGAAACAGCATTAGCAAATGAAAAGGAAGACGAAGTTTCAGCAGCCATGTACCTTGTTTGTTTCTTAGATCTCTTCCTATGATTTGCAGCTGCAATTTCATCATCTGATTGGCTATCAAACTCCAAATTACTAGACACTCTTTCAGTTTCTGTCGAGTGGCATTTCATGTGGCCAAACAGGGCCTTCCAGGACTGAAAACTTTTGCCACATTCTCTGCAAAACCTGTCCTCAGCACTAAATTCAGCAAGCCTGCAAGTTTTCTTTGGGTTCTTTCTTAGACTATAACCATCAGAAACGCCAGCTCCCAGAAACTTATCCATGTCAGAGTTGCTTCCAGCTTTTTTCAAATTCATCTTCTTCAGATTTTCACCAGTTTCAGCTTGACTGTTGATCAAATGGGACCTCATATGACCTCCCAAAGATCTCCCACAAGGGAAGCTCCTGTTGCATAGCTTGCAGAAGTGTTTGAACTCTCGATCGGCCTCCATGGACAAGAAGTAAAACTCAAGGAAGAAGAAGCAGAGATCCAAAATCCAGCTTAAGCAATGCTAAAGCCAAAGTTCACAAATAGAAAGAATACAAAGAAAAACAAGATGACCCAGATCAAATAATTAAAGTGGAGAGCTGAAATTCAGTAAGTAAAGTAGTAAACTCCATCAGAACTGAGCAAGCTTGATCTTTTCTTTTCTTTTTTCCTTTTCTGATCTGATAACACAAAACCCATCTCAGATTTGATGAATTCTAGTCATGGAGAAAGAACAGGATCTGATGCACAAAAGATGGAAAAGGAAAGCTTGGTTAATGTAGTTCAACTAGCTTTTTTCTCTCACCACTAGCTTCTCTTGGGCAGTTGAGAGTTTTAAGGGAAGAAAAAGAAAATAAAAAAAGAAAAAGAGAGAAAAATGTTAGAAGTTTGCGGAGATGCTACTTTATTGCTAACAATAGAGATGACAAAGCATGGAGGAAAACAATTAAAAAGAGGGAGCTAAGGTTAGGCAGGCAGTGTGGCCAACCAGAACTGAGCTCAACCGACATGACGTATGACCTGATAACCTAGAGGTTACGGGCTTATGAGGACTAATTTGGGAGGAGAAATCCATGCATGAAAGCAAAGTTAAAGAGGGGTAAATAAGAAGAAAGCAAGGAGCACGTGCACCAACTGAAGTGACCCACAAATCCAATGGCCCAAGATTTGTCTTGCTTACTTGGTGACTATCCCTATGGTTGAGGAACCTCCTAAACTGTCTTTCTAACAATTCCTTCCTTTGTCTTCATATAAAGGAATTGTATCTCTTTCTCTTTGTGGGCCTGTTATTCATCATCATTTCTACTCATCTCTCTCCTTTTGTCCCTTTTTTTAGTTTTTTACTGTCCAAATTCACTGTTTTCAGTTTAATACTATTGTTTGAGAGCACTCAATTCTGTCAATGTTGATTACATATCTTTACTTGGTTTGATGGACGATACTATTGCCAACTTGTATAGCTGAATTCGAGTCATCAATTACGTGTCTTAGATCAATTAGATTATCCTTTGTAGTTAATCAACAATATATGATGATGGAGATTCGAACCAACATTACTTCTAGCATATGTTTACTGGATTTGATAGATAGTAATATTACTAATCCTTAGTCTCTAAGGGGTGGCACAGTGGTTGCAACTTGGGCTTTGAGGGTATACTCCCTTGAAGGTTCTGAGTTCTCCAATATCTGACTAAGGAACGAGCATGATTATCCTTATTTCAAAAAACAATATTACTAATCTATATAGTTCAAGTTGATTTATCGATTACATATCTTAGATCTACTAAATTTTTATAATTTATATATATTTGTTGAATAAAATGTGAGGGTAGAAATTTGAACCTTACTCGAGAGTTTATAATTCAATCAGTTGAACTATGTTGAAGTTAACTATCCAAGGGATATACACTCAAACATTTAAAACTACTTTTCTAAATGTCATTTCTGGGGATTGAATGTTTGGGTTAAATATTTTCTTTTAAGGTAAAATATTAATCAAACGCTAAATTGTGGAGTAGAAATACATTGTGCATCACATACATAAATATCATGGGAAAAAAGTGTAATAACTGTAGAATGATAGAAAATTAGTCATGGAGTTGGATCAATTTTTACTTATTGTGAACCACTTTTTTTCTTTTTCTGTGGGCTGAATAATCAATGTTTGCTTAGGTAACTTGAAAACAAAATATCACAAGATTGAACATGAAAGGACCATGCCTTTTGGGATGCCAAGTAGCCATCTTACTCTTACTCTTCTAAATAAATAACTGGTATTCTTTGAAAATATTATTTGAGTTAGCAAATATGTTTCTCTTCTAAATAAATAACTTCCGTTCGTTGAAAGTATTATTTAGGTTAATGAATTTTCCCGAGTAATTTGAACATTCAATCGCGAGACAAAATTTTATCCTTTTTTAAAATTGAATACTCCGAATGCTTGATTAAACTCTTTTAAAATTAAACGGTCGATTTAGTTATTTTTTAAAATCGAATGCTCGGTTTAGCTCTTTCTAGTATAATTGAAGTGAAAAAAGCCGGCTATTTCTAGAGGAGAAGGCCGGCTCGACATGGAGTAGAAAACATTAGGGAGTGATTAAAAATGTGATTAGCTGCAAACACCCATGAAACCATTACTTAAAGAAATCACCCTTTGTTTTTTGCCCTTTTGCTGCCACTTGACTCCAATTCTAGCCTGTTGTTTGTCTCTTTATATCATCCCTCCTTTAATTTCTCTTGTTTTTTTCTTCAACATTCTTAACAAGAGGGAAGAAAAATGAATCCAAATCCATCCAAACAAAATAAAAGTGAAATAGTTACAAAAAAAGAAAAGAGTATAATATTCTTCTTATTCCAAAGGAATTGTACTCGGGAAATATTTTTAAGCCAAAGTGATATAATGATTCACCTGATTTTTTAAAAAGAAACATTCATTCAGTTCAAATCAAATTACCCAATTAAGATATATTTTTCGATTAAAATGTTAGAGGTTCAAGTTCAAAGAAATTGTATTGTGGGATAGATTTGAACAAAGTCAAGCTGTTGTTTGTTTTTGGAAGATTGGCTTTGGAGAAAGGAAATTGAGGCTCAAAAGTTGTATGCATCAAAGGCAACTATTATGCTACCATGCTATGACTAGTTCAAAGAAAAGTTTGGCAGTTCCACCCTTGTCTTCATAATAAACATCAATATATACTTTGATAAGAACCTCTCTCCTCTGTTTGAGATCGTTGAGAAGCACTTAAATTGGAAAACTCTTCGATGTATCCTCATGCCAGAACATAGGGATGGGCCATTAATATCCTAGATATTGGGGAGTGAAACTCTGACACCTAGTTATAAAAAAAAAAACACAACTCGACTAGTTAAAGATAGATTTGAATCTTGTTTGGTGTGAACTAAAAAGCATTTCTTCATGATTGAGAATGAAATTTACAAATTTATTACCAAAGCCATTGGTCCATAACAAATCATCTTTGTTTTTTAATTTATAAATTAAATTAAAGAACCTCTTCATGACTACAAAGGGGTTGCTTACAAATCCTGAAATTGAACTGCACAAAGCTCAATGCTATTTTAATTGAATTTCTTTAGGGAGAGGAATAAATAGAAATATTCAAAGCTCCTTATATTCTAATTATAATCACTTGGCTTTGGTCTACTTCATGTGACTGAACAGCTTTTGATCTACTAAGCAATGCCAAGTATGCTACTATTTTTAGCGTACTTTATTGAAAGAAAGGGAATATGAAACCAAAATTATGGGTGCACATATTACTCAAGTCATGAACTTTACTATTTCTTACTAATGCTATAAGAAAGTGTTTCTTAATCACCAAAAAATTGTCTTATGTAATTTTCTTTAGCTAATTATGCCATAAAAAAGAGACCTTATAAAAAGAATAGATCTATAAATGCAATTTTTTTTTTTTGAGTTAACAACAATTTGGAGAAGATTGTTGAGTTAAAAACTCGGAAAAAAAAAACTAAGATGAATAATGAAAAGAAAACATTCGATTCACGCGTATAATTTACGAACTTATCTAAAAGTGCATGTATTCAGTACGTACATAACACATAATCTAATATACTTTCAATTGTGCCCATATGAAGTCTCATGGAATTGGTAAGCCTAAAAGCTTTAGAGTTAGGCCAAAAAAAGGATTCCAAAAGATTTTCAAATTGTCATGTGGAAGGTGACATGGCATCAAAAATGGGCAAGGAACCAAAGGCAAAGCTATAATGTTTATGTATTGGCTTGAGAATATTCTGAACTAAGTATCATGATTGGATTATCTCACATTGAAACAGAACACAAGTGACTTTTCCACAAGAATTTTAACTTAAATTTGTAATTTAAATTATCTTTTCTCTTTCCATATTGTATGTAGATTACACACAAATCAGAGCCTAACAGTACAAAGCAGTTAGCCATTAAAGGACAGATCTACTATTTGCAAATATTGTGTCTCCTACCTTTAACCATGATGGTGGGATCTCAAGTAGCTTCCAATAAGATTGCATTCCAACCATGTAAATTTTATTTTTAATATTTGTGTGATACCCTTACATGCATCCAGACTATTTTCATGAAACGTACCCCTTACATGCATCCAGACTATTTTCATGAAACGTACCGTTTAAGCTTCTATGTAATTAATGAAGGAATACTTAGCACTGTGAGAGCAGAAAAATGAATCTACTTTCTACTTGGGAAGGAAGCCAAAACACTAGATTAGTGGCTACTTAAGCAGACAAAACAGAATCAGCCAGGTGGAACATAACTGAAATTTCACTGCTTTCACCACTATCAAAAAGAAAATTCATTTTTCTTCACTTCCCTACATTTTGATTAGACAGTCAAGATTTCTTTGGGAGAAAAGCACCCAAAGACTGTTATGGAGCTGTTTGTTTGGCATATTTAAGTAGGATTTAGTTTTAAGATTTATTAACTCCTCGAAAACTTACATTCAAACGAATTTTTACTAATTCCTCCTCATCTTTACTTTTAAAAATAACTCTCATTTCTAACTATTTATTTTTAATCATTCATTTATAACTATTCAATCATTTCTAACCACTCATTTTTAATCATTCTTTTCAAATCAATCAAAATAATTCATCTTTAATCATTTCTTTTTTAACTTTTAAAAACAACTACTCATTTTAAATCTACTTCGAAAGAAGGTTTTGACAAACTCATCTACACAAAAACTACATCCAAACGAGTTTTTTGTTACTAACTCTTAATTTTTAACTACTCAATATAACTCCTTAAGTATGTCAAACAAACACCCCCTAGAGATTTAGAGGCATTCTTCTAAGTTTTAAGTACAATAGGTTAAACCTGGATTGGTTTCTAAAAGGACAGTTTCTAAATGAAGAGCAAAGGGTAATAGTTTTTTATTGTTCTTCCTGGAAGTTAAATTATGAACCAAACCTTTCTAAGTTTTCAAGACTAAAGTTCTATTCCTACTCTTAGAGCTGATAATCTACTTCTTAAAAGTAAACTGAAGTGCTACAAATTAAACTCATCCAAATATCTTCGTTAATCAATTAGTGTTCATTATTGTTCTGAAAGAAAGTCTATTCCATAGAGAAATTCACTTCAGTACAGAGAGAGAGAGAGTTCACGAAGTTCTCCAGCTCTGAGAATAAACAAAAATCACAAACGCAATGATATTGTTCAATCTTGACCATATATACACAGGAAATTATTTCCAAAGGACAAACAAAACCTTGATGATGAATCCGTGTATGGAACCTCTATGTTATGTATATATTTATATAACAATATCATTGATATACAATTATGCCTCAGCTATAACCCATCAGGGGAAAGAGAATAGGAAAAAATTAAAAAAAAATAAAAATAACCACAAGATCTTACCTCTATGAAGAGATGTGAAGGGTGGCTTAAAATGTTGAAACTGATTAGTACTCAAAACCAGAAACTTTCAAGTTAACCTTATTGCCATTTCTTGGAGGAGTACTCGCTTTTGTGAAGTATTAATCACATTATTAGATTCAGCACTCTCCAGAACATCAGTGATAATTGCAGCTGCATGACCGAGAGGCTCCTCAATTGCCCTTTTCAACATGAAGGCCTACAGAGTAAAAATTAAAATACGCATGAAATTCATATGCTAGAACTAATCATTTTGGTTATTGTACTTTGATTTTGTTCCATTTGGTTTCTAAACTACCAAATTTCCAATTTTAGTCTATGTACTTCTAATCAAACTAGAAATTGGTTCTTATGGTAAATTTTTGTTGTTTTGTTCTTATAAAAAATATCTCTTCCTCGATTTATGTTCACATTTTGTCCTTGTATGTATTAAAACTACTAACTCAATTTCGATTAATATTAACTTCAATTTTTTTATAAAAACCAATTTTAAACTTTTTTTTTAGTATAAATACTAAAATTGAACATTTGAAACTGAAACAAAATTCAAGACCAAAATGGTAGTTATACTTAAACTTAATCATGCCAGAGAAATTTCTCCACGTGAGATTTTCTCAAGGACTAATACCATTTGACCTAAATTTAATCATGATTTTTGCCAGAGAAATTTCTCCTTGTGAGATTTACTCGACTGATGGTACTCTAATCTTTTCCGTGGAAATTTTTACCTGAATTTTGAATATTACTATAGACTATAGAGCTTGAAGACAGTACTTTAAACCAAATTAAACTAGAAGTAATATGATATGTTACAGGATTTAAGATTATATCAAAAGTAAAAGAATACAGGATAAATCAAGATTTGATAGGTCTTGGAACCTCCCCTCTCAAAAGAATACTCTCTATGAGCCCTACAAGATAATCACTCAATAATTTGGATGCCTAAACCCTACTCTAACATCTCCTATTTATAACAAAACCCTAACTTACTCCCCAAGTAGCTAACATACCCCTATATTATACCTTAATAATGCTAAGGCCCAAAACGTATCATAATAGATCATAATAAATGGATGTAGAAACCTGTTGCATAATGGTAAATGAAATATTTGAGAACAAGACTCTGCTCCCATTATAAACAGATCATCAACACAACTAGATCTAGAAAACTAGTGGATCCACTAAAGCCAATTCTTTGAAATTAAATGTTTGAAAGCGACTAGCAAAAGATTAACAATAATAAAAAAAAAAAAGTATCATGCATAATTTACATTTTAATTAGAGAGAGAGAGATTTTGCATACGATGTTGCACAAGTAATTGGCTCGCAAAAATCTTTTTCAGTGAAAAAGAGATGAAAAGAGAGAACAAGAGTAAAACCTGTCCATGGTGGGATATGACAAGAGTACACGGGTTCTGAAACCAAGGCTCTCCATCAATTTGAACAGGCAATGCCGCACACAATTGTAATCTAATCGACTGGCCCTGTGCAAGTCTTCTAGCTCGAGAAAGTCCCACCTGTTTCAAAAAAAAAGCAGCCATGAAACATCTAAACAAGGGAGTATGACCCTGAACCCTACCTGACTCGTGTCTTTATACTCCTAGCTTACACGTAAACTCAGAATCGTCACTCTAATGACTGATTTAGGATTGATACATGGCCTAACGCTAAGTAGTCTTGCATGATTTAACAATCCTAGGTCCCTTAACTTATGAAACTAAAATTTTTTTTTTGTTTTTTTATAAGAAATAATTTCATTGATGAGTAAAATTACAATAGAGGAGAATGCCTCAACAGGTATTTACGTAAGGCCTCCCAAGGTAGACAGGAGGCCAGAATAACAATTTCATACTCGAATGTTTACACCAAAATATAACCATGTTAACTACGGATTAAGAAACAGTAGAGTATGGATATTCTCAATCCTAAACTTTAGTGTCTAATATTTAATTAACTCACTTTCAACTTTTTAACAATTTAGTCCTATAAAATTTGTAATTAAGAGTTCGTTATTTTTTAACATATTTAGGTCGATAAACAAACTAGAGAGACCAGATGTGTTTATAAACTAACAAAACTAAATTTTTACATAATTAAAATTGACACAATTTATTCTAAAAATACACTTAATTTGAGAAAAAAATATAAATAGGGATTAAATTGCAACAAATTTTGAAGTGTCGGTACTTCATGGTTACATACTAGAGTTCAGAAAGAATCGAGACTAAATGTTTACACATTGAGGTCTAAGCCTTTAGAAGCTAAGAAGTTATACAGAAACTCACTTTCAGCTTCAAACTGACCTAAACCCCCTATTGATTTTTATTTAGAATTAATCAATCAAACTACAAAACTGGCCCTTGATTAAAACCCACTAAAGTCTTAAAGCTAGCCCATAAAGCATACTAGCATAGCAGAAAAAAACATGAGAAGGCATCATTACACGTGAAGGTTGGAAATAGATCATCCTACATTTTTTTTTCCATAACCCGGAAACTTGGATCTTCGCTCCTCTAAACCCGAGGGCACTACTAACCCATCCCTAGGCTATGGCACTAGAATCATCGGAAAAGTGGGGACATAATTGAGGAGTGTCTACAAATTAATGTCACAAGCCGGTCTTGAACCTGGGACTTCAAGGAGAGCATACCCTCAAAGCCCAAGCATTTGACCAACTCCGTCACCACTCGTGGACGATCCATCCTTCATAGATCCATCAAGTTTGATTTGATATTTTTAAAACGATGGCAAAATAGGATGAGGGAAGCAGGACAATGAATTTGAATTGCTGAATACCTGTAGCTTCCCGAGGTGCCAGGTTCCAGATATGCTGACGACCTCAAGTATTTTATCATGCATGGACTGTGGCTCAAAATTATCAAAAGTCTCATCCTCATTATGCCAAAGATCCACACCACCCATGTAACTTCCGATGTTTGCAACAAGTACACCTTCTGCATCCTGTAGATATTCAAATTAAAGTTTCAATTAATCAAGCTCAATTAAATGAAAAATCAGGCCTAGATCATCACATAAATAAAACAGAAAAGTATGCAATGATACATGTGAACGAAAAATCTCCAGCCTCTTAACCATTTGAAGAATTCACGCCCATAAACTAAAATGTTTCGTCATGCCACTGAACATTAGCCAAAAACTTCTAAATATTAATGATAAAGTGGCAATTAAGTAATGTTTCAAAACCAATGACTTAAAGTTAAGTTATTACCTCAGGAACCTCTACCTCTACACCATCCACTTCCACCCGAACTTGCCATGGAATATCTGCAAATGTCCTATCCATTATGCTCTTGGCTCCTTCTCTTGCATACAGAACTTTGTTCATAAACTGCAGTCACGTTAAATAGATTCACCTATATGAACTACTCTCAAATAGCCTGAGATCAGATACACCAAAAACGAAACCACTAGCACAAATTTCTGCAGATGTATGCATAGAACCATAAATATGAGATTTCAAAATAATAATAATAATAATAAAAATAAGTCTTATTTCAAATAAAAATAAAAGATAAATGCTTAATGCATACGAGATGATTATCTTTTAGCAACCTACAGAAAACTAATTTTTTATCATTAAGAAAGTGTGCAAACATGGAAATTCCACCACTAAAAAATATCTGGGTAAACTTAGGCGCTCAGAAGATATCTGATTATGGGCTATCATTTAAGAATTGGTAAAATAAAAGAATAGACATCATTTGAAAAGGGAAAAGGAACAATACAACAAGAAAGAGAAGTATTGAGAATAGATTACTCCCCAATGGAACGTAATTCAATGCATTAAGTTATTTAAACCACTAGAGCATAGATAAGTCGTGTGTATTAGATCATTCCTGAATTTGCTAAAGAGTAGTGCATGTGAGGTCGAGAAGCAAAATATCTAAACTATATTAGTATGCACACAACTAAGCTGTGGAAGTAAGTATCCTATGAAAATCATTATCACACAGTAGTAAATCCTCTCAAGCTGAAGATCTTTACAATGACCAATCTCCACTGTAACTTTGTTTTTTGGCATCAAAAAGTTCACAAAATTGCCGCCCAACACAAAAATATATTTTTCTCATAAAATAATCCGCATTCTGAAACAAAAGCAAGACACAAGTCTAATGTCCAAAATTTAATGATGTAAGACATTACTACGCAAAATAGAAAAATAGCAAATAGCAAACTGCCTTTTCTCTATTAAACAATTAATGCAGTTATGGTCAGCATAACCTTACAAGATGGAATGTTTTCGAGGAAGTTAAAGTTATCATTAAAGTCTACTATCTTCATTACCTGATTATAAAATTTTTCTGGATTTTCCTCCCGCAAATTATGTATGTCAAGGGCAACCTTAGCATCACATCCAATTCCTGCGTTTGGGAGACAAATTGGTAATAACGATATCACAAAAAATGGTAGTAATGCAGTAAAATATGACCACAGGAAGAAAATAGGAAAAAAGACGGATGCGATTCAGATGTGCCCAGAAGTTGATCTTATTGGGTATCCAATGTCTTGGTACAAAATATATTGATGAATGAAATATACAAAAAGGATGGGAGTCCATCGAGATTATAATTTTTTTTCTAGGAAGACAGACCCACAAAAAACAAATTATCTTTGTTATTATTCTTATTATCACTAAAACGTGTTAACATACCAAGATAATTATTCATAAATTGTGGAGATTTGAGCTGATTTCCATGTTGATCCACAATTGCCACCTTCCAACGGTCAAGAATGGAAACGGCAGCGTTTTCTACATGATGCAAGACTGTACAAAAACCCCCCTGGCCCTGTCTCTCCACTGAGCCCAAACCACCACCCCAGTTTAATACTCTAGCAAGATCATTTCCTGTTCCAGCAGGAAGAATAGCAACTGGGGGAGGTGAAACAAAATTTTGCTTGTCTATACAGTTGAGAACCCAACCAACTGTTCCATCGCCCCCACATATAAGAACCTTGAAGTGCGGCACTTTTCTGAATAAATAAAGACCAGATTCTGGGCCTTGCTCAGAACCCAACTCAATAACCTGAAATATTAGCATATAAAGTCCATGAGAGTTAACCTCAAGAATATCTTTCTTTTTTTAATAAGAAAAAATTTCATTAATATATGTACAAAATAAGAGAAGAGGAATACTTTTTCTTATTATTCAATGATAATTAGGTGTTACTTAAATAGAGAAACCCTCACTATACAAATAAGGAAAAAATAATACAATAGGATATTATCCTCAATGTAATAAATATAAGATATTCATCCAATAAATATGGTGATACGATCCAGAGAGCATTGAAAGTTTATTCAAGGCGGACCAAGAAGTGACAGATCTATTTTATTATTATTATTTTTAAATATAATTCTGTTTTAGTTATTTAAGTTGTATTGGGCTTTTGGGCCTTAATAGAGTTAATTACTAAATTAGGTTAAATCCTAGGTTTACTATAAATAGGATATGTTAGGTCATTAGGAGGCATTCATTGAATTATCGTCTTTGTACTCTGGACTCTTTGAGAGATTCTCTCGAGAGATTTATCGTAGTTTAATATAATATTGTGGTAGATGCTATCATTTTGGTATCAGAGCCATTTACCGATCCGGGAATGGTGAGTACTAAGATGGAAACAAGGATGCGAAGAAGGGTCGGCGGAATTGGCAAGGAGGCTGAAGGATGTAGAAGCAAGGATGGAATCGATTGAGGAACGTTTAGGGAAAAAGATGGATTTGAAATTCGAACAGCAAGATACGAAGTTCGAGATGATCAACCGGAGCCTGCAGCTGTTAATGGAATCGAAGCAAGGAGACAAGGGGAAAGGGTTGGCGATCGACGTTGTGGGCGAGGGAGAAGGGGTGGTGCCCACCAGTGTGGCTTCTGCGGCGGGCGAAGAAGGGGAGCAGGGGTCGGGCGCGGGAGGAGGGGGGTTCGGAGAGGAGGTGGGCACGATGGGGGTTTCCGGCGGGGCTGGGCGAGCGAGCGTGGGCGTCAGGTCTGCGGGCGGGTGCGTTGGACTGGTGACCGGCGTGGGAGACGGGAGCAGGGCGTGCGGCGGGGTCTGTCCGAGAGGGGGGGCCGGCCGGGTCTGGGCAGGCGGCGGGGCTTGTGCGGGGAGTGTTGCACCAGGAGACGGCGCATGACGTGGGGGCTGGGGTCCAGGCGCGGGGAGTGTCGGGGCGGGCGAGATGGCGCGTCGTGAGGGCTGGGGAGCGTGCGGCGAGAGCCGTGGCGGCGCGAGGCAGCTGGAGCGGGCCTAGTGCGGGGGGCGTGGGCGAGCGCGGGTGGGGCGCGGGATCGGGCGGTGAAGGCCGGGGTTGGGGCACGGCAAGACCGGGCCGGGGGGGGGGGGGTCGGCTGTACCGAGTCGGTTTGGGTCGACCGGGTTGGACCGGAGGGAGAGTTTCTAGGCGTTGACCGACGGGGGTAATGGAATGGGCTCGGATTTCGATCGACCGGGGTATTTTCGGGTCAATGGAAGGGAAAACGGGTTTTCAGAGGAAGGGAGGGTGCGCATCGGCTATGAAAGGCCGATAGCGCATGACGGTTGGAACGATCGGGGTTGGGACGGTTGTAACCAAGACGGAGAGCGGAATGATTGGAGAGATAGACAGGGTCGATGTGAGCGCGAGGGACCGGGAGCAGGCGGTCGAGATGGACCCATGATAGATAGGAGGCTACGGAAGTTGGAGATGCCTGTGTTCAAAGGGCTAGCGGATGAGGACCCTGAGGGGTGGCTATGTCGCGTTGAAAGGTACTTCTGGGTTAATCGTCTGACGGGGCACGAAAGGGTTGACGCCGCAGCCTTGTGTATGGAAGGAGAGGCACTAGAATGGTTGCAGTATGAAGAGGACCGAGCTCCGATTGCTTCGTGGGAGGAGTTTCGAGAATTGTTGTTGCATTGTTTCCAGGCGACGATCAATGACAATAAATATGCTAATTTGATGAGTCTGCAGCAAGTCGGGACCGTAAGAGAGTATCGTCGGTTGTTTGAAAAATATGCAAAGGGTATGCGCGACATTAGTGCGAGTGCCTTGGAAGGGAAATGGGAGAGTGGTCTGAAGGCAGAAATACGGAGTGAGATGAGGAAACGGAGGCCAGTGGGAATTCAGGGCAAAGTTCATGGCACAGGTAATTGAGGATGACCTAGCTTTTCGAAATCAAGCAAAAGGAGGGGGCACGTCGACAGTAGTTAAACCGGGGATGGGATCGGGGGCGGTTAGTGCGAAGGTGGCGGGAGGATCAAACCTAAGAACTCTCGCTATCACTCCCAACCGATCAACACCATCGAATACCCTTACCCCTGCAGTTCCTTATAAACAACTAACAGATAATGAGATCCGCATACGAAAAGATAAGGGATTGTGCTTTAGATGCGATGAGAAGTTCGTTCCGGGACACCGATGTAAAAAGAAAGAGCTGCAGGCTCTAGAGATACTTGTAGTACGCGATATGGTAGATGCTCTGGGAGAGGAAGAAACCGATGAGTTAAAGGATTATGTGCCCGAAGAGGAGATGGTTGAGGACACTAGGGATACACCGAATATAGCAGCGCTATCCTTGCATTCAATGGCAGGGTTGAGTTCACCAAAAACGTTAAAGGTCACAGGCTCGATACAGGGGCAAGAAGTAGTCGTATTGATCGAGCATAACTTCATATCCGATGACATTGTTGCTAAATTGAAACTACCTATGGAGCCGTCCGAAGATTATGGCATTATGTTGGGGACTGGGGATTCTGTGAGAACTGCTGGCATCTGTAAGAATGTGAAACTCCAGTTGGCAGAATTGAGAATAGTGAACGATTTCTTGCCCTTACCACTGGGAAGCGCAGATGTGATTTTGGGCGTGGTGTGGCTAGCGACATTGGGAAAAATTGAATTTGACTACCACGCACTAAAAATGCAATTCACACTGGGGCCAGGAAAGGTTGAGTTGCAAGGCGAGCCACGGCTGGTCAAGGCCCAGGTCTCATTAAAATCCATGATGAAGTCCTTACGACCAGAGGATCAGGGGCTCCTGGTTGAGCTGAACGTGATTGAGGCGTCGATACCGACTCGAGAACAGACCGGAGCTCTACCAGATCTGTCTCAGGTACCCACAGAACTGCACTCTGTACTTGAATTTTTCTCACCGGTTTTTGAATCATTGACAGGCCTACCCCCGCAACGTAATTGTGACCATGCTATTGAACTATTGGCCGACAAGGAATCGATGAAATGTACGTCCGCACTGCACCTACCTGATATCAAAAGAATGAGATTGAAAAATTAGTGGGTGAAATGTTGTTGGCAGGAATTATCCGTCCTAGCACGAGCCCGTTTTCGAGCCCAGTTTTGTTGGTAAAAAAGAAGGATGGGAGTTGGCGTTTTTGTGTTGACTACCGAGCCTTGAATCAAGCAACAGTGCCCGATAAATATCCGATACCACTGGTTGACGAGTTGTTGGATGAGCTGCATGGGGCGACAGTGTTTTCGAAAATTGACCTTAAGCGGGTTATCATCAAATCCGTGTTAAGCCAGCTGATATTCATAAAACGGCTTTTAGAACTCACGAGGGCCACTATGAGTTTGTAGTCATGCCCTTCGGGTTACGAAATGCTCCTGCAACGTTTCAGTCAGTTATGAATGAGATTTTGCAACCGTTTCTACGCCAGTTTGTGCTAGTATTTTTTGATGATATCCTGATCTACAGTCTGTCCATCCAAGATCATAAGGAGCACCTAGTTCGAGTTTTCGAAGCCTTACAGACCCATGCCCTTGTAGCCAATGCCAAGGAATGTCAGTTTGGGCTGCGTCGGATTGAGTATTTGCTAAATTGAAACTACCTATGGAGCCGTCCGAAGATTATGGCATTACGTTGGGGATTGGGGATTCTGTGAGAACTGCTGGCATCTGTAAGAATGTGAAACTCCAGTTGGCAGAATTGAGAATAGTGAACGATTTCTTGCCCTTACCACTGGGAAGCGCAGATGTGATTTTGGGCGTGGTGTGGCTAGCGACATTGGGAAAAATTGAATTTGACTACCACGCACTAAAAAAATGAATTCACACATCGGGCCGTGAAAGGTTGAGTTGCAAGGCGAGCCACGGTGGTCAAGGCCTGTGTCTCATTAAAATCCATGATGAAGTCCTTACGACCGCAGAGATCGGGGCTCTGGTTGAGCTGAACGTGATTGAGGCGTCGATACCGACTCGAGAAACGCAGACCGAGCTCTACCAGATCTCGCCTCAGTACCCACGAATCGCACTCTGTACTTGAATTTTTCTCACCGGTTTTTGAATCATTGACAGGCCTACCCCCGCAACGTAATTGTGACCATGCTATTGAACTATTGGCCGACAAGGAATCAGTAAATGTACGTCCGTACCGGTACCCACAGTATCAAAAGAATGAGATTGAAAAATTAGTGGGTGAAATGTTGTTGGCAGGAATTATCCGTCCTAGCACGAGCCCGTTTTCGAGCCCAGTTTTGTTGGTAAAAAAGAAGGATGGGAGTTGGCGTTTTTGTGTTGACTACCGAGCCTTGAATCAAGCAACAGTGCCCGATAAATATCCGATACCACCGTTGACGAGTTCTTTGGATGAGCCGCATGGGGCGGCGAGTGTTTTTTGAAAATTGACCTTAAGCGGGTTATCATCAAATCCGTGTTAAGCCAGCTGATATTCATAAAACGGCTTTTAGAACTCACGAGGGCCACTATGAGTTTGTAGTCATGCCCTTCGGGTTACGAAATGCTCCTACAACGTTTCAGTCAGTTATGAATGAGATTTTGCAACCGTTTCTACGCCAGTTTGTGCTAGTATTTTTTTATGATATCCTGATCTACAGTCTGTCCATCCAAGATCATAAGGAGCACCTAGTTCGAGTTTTCGAAGCCTTACAGACCCATGCCCTTGTAGCCAATGCCAAGGAATGTGATAGAATCTACCAACTTTATAATAAATCTCTAGAGAGAATCTCCCGTAGAGCCAAAAGGTTACAAACTAACAAATGACAATTGATTTCTGATGCCTTAACAATGACCTAATGATTCCTATTTATAGGACTCCTAGAGATATCCTATTTAAGGTAAAAGACTCCTATTCCATAAATGACTTCCTTCCATAAATGACTTCTTTCCATAAATGACTTCTTTCCATAAATGACAATTCCATTTATGGCAATTACAAATAAGGACTAATTAAATAATAATAAAATACTAAATAATAATAGAATACTAATTAAAGTCTTTTCTCACTTCCGGCCCCGCCTCGAATACACAATCAAAGGTCTCGGGATTGTATCAATACTTCCCCCCCAAAGAGCCACCTTGTCCTCAAGGTGAAATTCTGGAAATTGTGAATCCAAATCGGAAGCTATTTCCCATGTTGCGTCTTCCGGAGGCGAGTCTTCCCATTGTACCAACACCTCACATGCCCCGCCTTCGTGAGATGCCTCTCGTATTCCCGCAATAGATTTTGGATTTATGGCCACACATAGATCGTCTCCCACTCATCAAGGTGTAGGTAAGACTATAATCGAGGCTCCAACCGCCTTTTCGCAACACGTACACATGAAACACCTGGATGTATCTTGACATTCGGAGGTAGTTCCAAACGGTATGCAACTTGGCCAACTCGTGCTAACACACGATAAGGCCCGATGAATCTTGGTGCTAACTTCGGGTGCTTGAATTTTGCCAAAGATGATTGGCGGTATGGCGCGGCTTAATATATACCAAATCACCAACAAGAAATTGGATGTCCCGACGCTTATTATTTGCACGCGGACATATATAGACTCGTTGTGTTTTTAGAAGAGTAGCCTTAAGTGTGTCTAACATCCTATCCCGATCAAGCATTAATGAGTCAACAGCCGCCACATGGCTTGTTCCACCGTCATATCCCAAAATAGTAGGGGTAAACGACCATAAACACTCTCGAAGGAGTCATGCCCGACGCCGAATGGTATGATGTATTATAGCTAAATTCGCCCATGGAATCCACTTGCACCATGCCTTTGGTTGAGTCATTACAAAACAACGCAAAGAAGACTCAAGCAACGGTTAACGACCTCGATCGCCTGTCGGTCCGAGGATGATAAGTCGTGGCTTTGCGGCGTTTTGTTCCTGAAGCCTTGAATAATTCCTCCCACAACATACTAGTAAAAACCTTGTCGCGATCTGAAACTATGCTCTTAGGTATTCCATGCAAACAGACTATTTCCTTTATAAAAATATGTGCCACCGTAAGTGATGTATAAGGATGTCGAAGGGGTATGAAATGTGCGTATTTGGAAAGGCGATCTACCACAACCAATATAGTATCAAAGCCCTCCGATCTCTGTAAGCCCTCCACAAAATCCATAGAAACATCCTCCCAAATTCTATCAGAATGGGTAGCGGTTGTAGCAACCTGCTGAGATAAGGATAGGTGTTTGGCTTGCACACATATCGAATAGTGCACTACGAAAGCTCGTGACTCGAGCCTTCATCCTGTGCCAATACACTTCCTTTGCAAGTCGATAAAGTTTTGAGAACCCCAAAATGCCCCCAACGGCTCCTCCGTGGAACTCGAGCAATAGTAATGGAATTGTAGGAGAATCCGATGGTAGGACAAGTCGCCCATGGTATAGCGTAACGCCACCCACAATCAGTATAACCTGGTGGTCCTTTTCGCCACCTCCAGCAGTAGTGTAAATAGCCAACAACTTTGCATTCTCTTTTACTTGTTGGGTGAATATCGCAGTGTTGATGCCCGCCATATAACTCAAGACACCTAGTTCACATGCTATTGGCATTCGAGACAGAGCATCACCGCTCTATTTTCCAAATTTTTATACTCAATATGAAAATCATATCCCATCAATTTAGAAATCCACCGTTGGTATTCTCCATCCACCACACGTTGTTCGAGCAAAAATTTTAGACTTTTTGATCCGTATGACAACAAAATGGTGCCCCAAAAGGTAAGCACGCCATCTTTGTATGGCAAAAACTATAGCCATCAACTCGCGCTCAGTACATAATCGGCTTCACACGGTGAGTTATTGGTAATGCTTTACTTCAAATAAGCCAGTGGTTGTCCTTGTTGCATTAAAACGGCGCCAACCCCAATCCCCGATGCATCGGTTTCGACCACAAACATCTGACCGAAATCCGGTAATCGTAGCACAGGCACGCTACTCATAGCATGTTTCAGCCTTTGAAAACTATCCTCAGCTTCTGTTCCCCACTCAAACTTCCCTTTCTTAAGCAACTGTGTTAAGGGAAAAGCCATGGACCCGTAATTAGTCACACGAATCGCCGATAATACCTCTGTTAGTCCAAGGAAACCACGAAGGTCTTTGATAGTTTTTGGGCTAGGCCATTGAACCATTGCCTCAATCTTAGCAGGATCTGCTGACACGCCTTCCGCTGATATGTAATGTCCCAAATATTCAATGCGGCTCATCCCAAACTGGCATTTTTTTGCATTAGCTACAAATGCATGAATCCGTAATACTTCAAAAACTTGTGCCAAATGATCACGGTGCTGCTGAATGGACAAGCTATAAATTAGAATGTCGTCAAAGAAAACGAGTACAAACTTCCGTAAATAAGGCCTTAAAATTTCATTCATGACTGACTGGAATGTGGCAGGAGCATTTCGTAGGCCAAAAGGCATGACCACAAATTCATAGTGTCCTCATGAGTTCTAAAAGCGCTTTTGTGAATGTCTGCTTGTTTAACTCGAATCGATGGTAACTCGCTTTAAATCAATTTTTGAAAAAATAGTCGCTCCATGTAGTTCGTCAAGTAATTCATCGACCAACGGTATCGGATACTTGTCGGGCACTGTTGCTTGATTTAAGGCTCTATAGTCGACACAGAAACGCCAGCTTCCATCTTTCTTTCTAACCAGCAGAACTGGGCTTGAAAACGAACTCGTGCTAGGTCTAATGATCCTCGCTAACAAAGATTTCCCGTACCAATTTTTCAATTTCATTCTTTTGGTATCTGTGTACGTACCGATGCGCGCACATTTATCGATTCCCTTCCCGTCAACAATTCGATATGGTGATCACAATTTCGTTGTGGAGGCAAGTCATCGAGATTCAAAAATAGGTGCATAAGTATCAAATAAAGAGTGTAGTTCAAGGGGTACCGAGACAAGTCTCGTAACGCTCCCGCTTGTAAACGAGAAGGGTGTGCGAATCCATCAAATTCACTCGACCAAAAGTCCTCGATCCTTTGATCGTAAAGATTTCATCATTGATTTTAGTGATACCCGTGCCTTCACCAATCGCGATCCCCTTGTAATTCGATATTCCAAGACCCAACAACGAATCGCATTTGTAAGGAAACGGTAGTTAAACTCAATTTTTCCTAACGCCTCTCGACCATGCGACTCCTAATATAACATCTCGCGCTACCCAATGGCGTGGCAAAAAAATCGTGGACAATTCTCAACTCACCCAATTGTAGTTCTACATCTTTGCATATTCCCATTGTTGCTCTTTGAATCCCTCGTGCCCCAATATGATTCCGTAGCCGTTGGAGGGTTCAATAGGTAGTTTTAGCTTTTCTACTATCACCTCTGATATAAAATTATGAGTGGCTCCGCTATCAATGAGCACGACTACTTCCCGCCCTTGAATTGTTCCTGCGACCTTAAGTGTTTTAGGTGAACTTATCCCTGCCATTGAATTCAAAGACAAGGCTGCCATTTCCTGGGTTTCTTTATATTCCCGTATTTCCCCTTCCTCTGTTAAGTCTTCTGGTGAATATTCCGTCTCATCAATTTCCCGGCACTCACTTTCATACGGCACTACTAACACTTCCATCTGCTGTAATTCTTTCTTCTTACAACGATGGCCCGGCACAAACTTTTCGTCACAACGAAAACACAGACCCTTGTCCTTTTTAATTCGAATCTCACTATCCGTCAGTCTCTTAAATGGTACGTTAGTCGTTCTGGTGGTTGAAGAGGAATTGGTCACCGCTCGGCTAGGGATGAGAGTAACCGCTTTTCGTGTTTGAGCTTATCGTACCTCCCGAACTCCGACGTCAATGTTCCCGCATCGCTTTTTCCCCGCCGATGTCCCACCCCTTTCCGTTGAGCTTGAAATGCAAGGTCATCTTCGATCACTTGTGCCATCCATTTTTTTTCCTGAATTCCTACAGGTCGGAGTTTTCGCATCTCACTACGTATTTCCTCCTTTAGGCCACTTTCCCATTTTCCTTCTAAGGCACTTGCACTTATATCTCGCATCCCCCTGGCATATCTTTCAAACAATCGCCGATACTCCTTAACTGTCCCAACCTGCTGTAAACTCATTAAATTTGCATATCTGTTATCTTGTGATGTAGGCTGGAAACGGTGCAACAACAATTCCTTGAGCTCGTCCCAAGAGGCAATAGGAGCTCGATCTTCCTCGTCATCGCAACCATTCGAGAGCTTCCCTTCCATACACAAAGCCGCAACATCTACTTTCTCTAACTCACCAAACGATTGACCCAAAAATATCGCTCAACACGGCATAACCAAATTTTCAGGATCTTCCTCGGATAGTCCCTTAAACACGGAATCTCTAACTTTCGTAGCCTCTGTCATCCAACGCCTCCCGATCGTTCCAACCATCGTGCGCTAACGGTCTGTCAAAACCGGTGCGCACCCTCCTTTCTTCCGACGCCTCGCCTCTCTCTCGAAATTGCCCTCCATTATAATTTCGCTCCCCATTTCGCTCCAAATAAGCCCCCTCGAGCCTTATTCGCTCTCCATTTGGCCAATCGCTTCCAAAGAACCCTTCGCTCATCTTCGCTTTCGCTCCAAACAAGAGCCCCCAATTCTAATACGCCCCGACTCACACGCTATCCTTCGCCACCCATGCTTCCTCGCTCATATTCTACCCCAACAGAACCCGCACTTCTTATGAGTCCTCGCTCATATTCTCGCCCCAAATGAAACCCGCTCTTCTTTTGCTTCCTCGCTCATATTCCGCCCCGCGAACCTCGCACTTTATTCGTTCGCCATTCGCTCCGCCCAACCCGCGCCTTCGCGCTCGCACTCTGCCCCGACGGCTTGACCTAACTCGCGTTCAACGAATCTTGGTTCGCCATGTCCTTGCGTCTCATCCGCGAATCTCGCCGCACCAACCCTTGTTCGCCGTCGCCGTGCCTCTTTCGCCGTTGTGAAGTTTCCGACCGTGTCGCCACTATTGTCTTCAATTTCGCTCATCGCCTCTTCCCTTTGTCTATATTACCCGCTTCGAGGATTGGTTGCTTCACGGTTCGCTCGATCATGGATTGAAATTACCCCACCATGGATTTTAATCTTTCCTCGATCTTTTGCCCCACCCCGGTCTTCCATGTTTTCTAACTTCCCCATGATTTCCTGTTGTTGCTTCTTTATCTCGGCTAAAAACCTCTTCGCATTCTTGCATTCTTGACTCCATCTTTGTAATAACCATTCCCGGATCGGTGAATGGCTCATACCTACAATTGATAGAATCTACCAACTTTATAATAAATCTCTAGAGAGAATCTCCCGTAGAGCCAAAAGGTTACAAACTAACAAATGACAATTGATTTCTGATGCCTTAACAATGACCTAATGATTCCTATTTATAGGACTCCTAGAGATATCCTATTTAAGGTAAAAGACTCCTATTCCATAAATGACTTCCTTCCATAAATGACTTCTTTCCATAAATGACTTCTTTCCATAAATGACAATTCCATTTATGGCAATTACAAATAAGGACTAATTAAATAATAATAAAATACTAAATAATAATAGAATACTAATTAAAGTCTTTTCTCACTTCCGGCCCCGCCTCGAATACACAATCAAAGGTCTCGGGATTGTATCAGAATGTCAGTTTGGGCTGCGTCGGATTGAGTATTTGGGGCATTTTATATCTGCCGAAGGAGTGGCTGCCAATCCAGAGAAAATTGCGGCCATGGTACGTTGTCCAAGCCCCAGAAATATTAAAGATTTACGGGGTTTCCTTGGGTTGACGGGTTACTACCGTCGTTTTGTGGCAAATTATGGGTCGATGGCTTTTCCACTAACTCAGCTGCTAAAAAAGGGGAAGTTTGAATGAGGCCTGATAGTGGAGGATTGCTTTCAGAGACGTAAGCACGCGATGAGTAGTGTGCAGGTATTACGATTGCCAGAATTTGATCAGTTGTTTGTTGTGGAAACTGATGCTTCCGGTATCGGTGTGGGCGCCGTCTTGATGCAACAGGGGCAACCATTGGCTTATTTAGTAAGGCCTTGCCTATAACCCATCGCGTGAAGTCTGTGTATGAGCGCGAGCTGATGGCCATCGTGTTTGCAGTACAACGTTGGCGAGCGTATTTACTGGGACACCATTTTTTCGTTCGTACGGACCAGAAAAGCCTTAAATTTCTGCTAGAACAACGGGTAGTTGATGGAGAGTATCAGCGGTGGATTGCGAAGCTTATGAGTTATGATTTCCATATTTAATATAAGAAGGGCCTAGAAAACAGAGCGGCAGATGCTCTTTCTCGAATGTCGTCGACAGGGGAATTGAGCATGTTGAGTTGTGTGGTCAAGTAATATACAAAGCAGATGTTTACTCAAGAAAGCGGAAGACAAAAAGTTGTTTGCTATTTATACCGCGTTGGTTGCAGGTGAGGTGAGCCCGCCAGGTTATTCCATCAGGGGTGATGTGTTACTGTACCAGGGTCAACTGGTGCTACCTCCGACATCTCCTACGATTCCACTGTTATTGACTGAGTTCCACGGGGGAGCCATCGGGGGGCATTTGGGGGTCCTCAAGTCGTATCAACGTCTGGCTAAAGAAGTGTATTGGCCGGGAATGAAGGCCCGTGTACGCGCGTTTGTGGCCGAGTGCTCAATTTGTGAGCAAGCAAAACATTTGTCGTTGTCCCCAGCTGGCCTATTACAACCGTTACCGATTCTTGAAAGAATTTGGGAAGACATCTCGATGGATTTCGTGGAGGGACTTCCCCGTTCTGAGGGTTATGACACTATTTTTGTGGTGGTTGATCGGCTTTCTAAGTATGCTCATTTTATACCCCTTCGACACCCATTAACTTCTCTCACAGTGTCCCTGGTCTTTATCAGAGAGGTGGTCCGGTTGCACGGGGTACCTAAGAGTATCGTGTCGGACCGCGACAAGATATTCACTAGCCTGCTATGGGAGGAAATCTTCAAGGCTTCTGGAACGCAGTTACGGCGCAGTACCACTTATCATCCACAGACTGATGGTCAAACTGAGGTCGTGAATCGCTGTTTGGAATCATATTTAAGATGCTTTGTGTTGACACAACCGAAGGCATGGTACCGGTGGCTTGCATGGGCTGAGTTCAGTTTTAATACGTCGTACCATTCATCCACGGGTATGACACCTTTTGAGATTGTTTATGGGCGTTCCCCGCCGACAATTTTGGGTTACGATTATGGGGCTAGCCCGGTTGCGACCGTGGATTCGTTGATGATGGAACGCGATAGGATGTTGGACAAGCTTAAGACAAATTTGTTGCGATCTCAGCAGTTGATGACGGATCGTGCTAATGCAAAACGTCGCGATGTTCAGTTTGATGTGGACGATTTGGTGTATGTTAAGCTCCGACCCTACCGCCAGTCTTCCTTGGCGAAATTTAAACACCCCAAGTTAGCACCGCGATTTATTGGGCCGTACCGAGTGTTAGCTCGGGTTGGGCCAATTGCGTACCGATTGGAGTTACCACAGACTGTGAGGATTCACCCGGTTTTTCATGTATCCATGTTGCGTAAGGCAGTTGGTTCTCCAGGTCTAGTTTTCCCTACACCGGCTTTGGTGGGAGATGATTTAGGCATGTTGGTTTGCCCCAAGGCTGTTTTGGGCATACGGGAGTCCCCACAGGATGGAGGGTCGCGCCAGATTTTAGTACAGTGGGAGGGGTCAACTCCTGACGATGCTACCTGGGAGTCTGCTACCAATCTCGAGCTACAATTTCCGGACTTTCACCTTGAGGACAAGGTGGCTCTTTGGGGGGGGAGTATTGATACGATCCCGAGAGCATTGAAAGTTTATCCAAGGCGAACCAAGAAGTGACAGATCTATTTTATTATTATTATTTTTAAATATAATTTTGTTTTAGTTATTTAAGTTGTATTGGGCTTGTGGGCCTTAATAGAGTTAATTACTAAATTAGGTTAAATCATAGGTTTACTATAAATAGGATATGTTAGGTCATTAGGAGGCATTCATTGAATTATCGTCTTTGTACTCTGGACTCTTTGAGAGATTCTCTCGAGAGATTTATCGTAGTTTAATATAATATTGTGGTAGATTCTATCATATGGAAACAAATATTCTGAAAATAATGAAGATAACCAACACTCCCCCTCAAGCTGGTCTAAAGATGTCTGCCATTGCCAGCTAGTCTATCATTTTATCGAACTGTCGCTTAGGAAGACCCTTTGTAAAGACATCAGCCACTTGTTCTGAAGTCGGCATATAGGGGATACATATCGTTCCAGCTTCAATTTTCTCCTTTATGAAGTGTTTGTCAACTTCAATATGTTTCGTCCTATCATGAAGGACCGGATTATGGGCAATGGAAATGGCTGCCTTGTTATCACAATGCACACGTATCGGTGTTGATTGAGTAAACTTAAGTTCTTCCAATAGTTTCTTTATCCATACACCCTCACAAATGCCATGAGCTAGTGCTCTAAATTCGGCTTCAACACTACTTCTTGCCACCACGCTCTATTTTTTGCTACGCCATGTGACTAAGTTTCCTCCAACAAAGGAACAGTAACCTGAAGTTGATCTCCTATCTGTAGTACTACCTACCCAATCGGCATCTGTGTAGACTTCAACATGTAGATGACCCTGTTTTTTAAACAGTTACCTTTTCTAGGAGTGCCTTTCAAGTATCTTAAAATTCTATATACAGCTTCAAAGTGAGTAGAACCGGGAGCATGCATAAATTGACTGCCCATGCTAACAGCAAAGGCTATATCAGGGCGTGTATGAGATAGATGAATAAGTCTTCCCACAAGTCTCTGATACTTTTCTCTATCCTTTACTTCTTCTCATGTTGCCACTTGTAATTTCATATTTTGTTCAATAGGAGTTTCTGTTGGTCTGCAACCGAGTAATCCAGTTTCTTCTAGTAAATCTATGACATATTTTCTTTGACTTACCAGAATGCCATTTTTCGATCTTGCAAACTCCATTCCCAAAAAGTATTTCAGGACACCCAAATCTTTGATTTGAAACTCATTTGCTAATTTTTTCTTCAAAGCAGTGATTCCCACATCATCATTGCCCGTCACTATTATGTCATCAACATACACTATTAGAATAACCATCTTGTCATTTCTAGTGTGTCTATAATATATCGTGTGATCTGCTTGACTTTGAAGAAATCCATAACTTGTAACTGCCTTCCCAAATCGTTCAAACCATGCTCTAGGTGACTGCTTGAGGTCATATAATGATTTCTTCAACCTACATACATTGTTACTTCCATCATTTATTTCAAAGCCAGGTGGTAGGTCCATGAATACCTCTTATTTGAGGTCACCATTAAGGAATGCATTCTTGATATCGAGTTGATATAGAGGCCAATCTTTGTTGACAACAATAGACAACAACACTCTAATAGAGTTAATTTTGGCTATCGGAGCGAACGTTTCTTGATAATCGATTCCATAGGTTTGGGTAAATCCCTTAGCAACCAACCTTGCCTTGTACCTTTCAATGCTCCCATCAGCATGACATTTTATAGTGAGCACCCATTTGCATCCTACCGTCTTCTTATTTTGTGGCAATTCAAATATTTACCACGTGTGATTTTTTTTAGCGCATTCATCTCCTCCATAACTGCTATATTCCACCTCGGATCATCTAGAGCCTCCTGTATATTTCTTGGAACAAACAGGTTAGTTATCCTAGAGGTAAATGCCCTATAGGTGTCAGACAATTTCTGGTAAGATAAGTAATTTTCAATGGGATACTTGGTACAATTACGAGTTCCTTTCATGTAAGCTATAGGAATATCAAGGTTAGAAACATCAGGCAGATAATTTTCAAGAGAAGAAGTGGAAGAGAGAACTAAAGATTGATTACCTGGATTGTCAGAAGCAGTAATCGGGATATCGGATTGGTTGTGTGTTGGATCAACCATCTTGCCCTTATTCTTCTGACTCAGCCTTCTCCTAGTATAAACCTGAAGTTCAGGTTGATTACTTTGCAGTGTCTCTCCCCCTGAGGAAGGTCCTTCCTTATCAGGGATTGGTGAGCTGGGACTTACAAACTCACTATGTATGATACTTGGAAGAGGTGACATATCCCTATCCCAAAAATCTCCTTCAATAGTAGGTGTCTCCCCCTGAAGGGATGTGGGTTTAAAAAAGGATTGGTACTCTACAAACGACACATCCATACTCTCATAAAATTTCCGAGTTAATGGATCATAACATTGATAGGCCCTTTTATGGGAGACGTAGCCTAAGAAAATGCATTTTATTGCTCGAGGATCCAATTTGGATTGTGAAGGGTTAGACACATAAACAAAAGTAGTACTTCCAAAAACTTTGACTGGCAAATCTGAAAAAATTCGGCTAGTAGGAAAGATTGCTCTTAAATGTTCGAGAGGAGTTCTAAACCCTAAGACCTTTGTTGGCATTCGATTTATGAGGTAAATGGTAGTGAGAACTGCATCACCCCATAAATAATGAGGAACATGCATGGAGATTATAATGGCCAGAGACACTTCCAATAAGTGTCTATTTTTTCGTTCTGCAATACCATTTTGTTAAGGGGTATTTCGACAGGTTGATTGGTGATGAACTCCTTTAGCATGTAAAAACTCAGTTAGATAAGTATTGAAATATTCGGTGCAATTGTCAGAATGTAAAATGCTTATTTTGGTCTTAAATTGGGTTTCAATCATATTGTAAAACAGGATGAATACTTCCTTAACATCAGACTTGTTAGTTAGAAGATAGACGCAGGTTACACGCGTATGATCATCAATAAAAGTGACAAACCACCTTTTTCCATTTTGAGTTACTACCCTAGATGGTCCCCAAACATCACTATGGATTAAATAAAATGGTGCGGAAGCTTTATAAATTTGAGGCAAATACGTAGAGCGATGAGTTTTTGCAAAGGCACAATGTTCACGATGAAAAGTAGAGCAATCAATTCCTTTAAAAAGTTATGGAAACATATACTTTAAATAGAAAAAACTAGAATGACCTAACCTATAATGCCAAAGCATTAAAGTTTCCCTAACAGAGCTAGAACTAACACTACTTAAACCCTGAACTTCTTTATGACTAGTTGAAGCATCCTCAAAATAGTAAAGGCCATCAAGCATCCTAGCACGTCCAATCATCTTCCCCGACACCTGTTCCTGAAAGACACAATGGGAGTCATAGAAAATAACACGAAAGTTAGAATCTCTAGAAATCTTGCTAACTGAAAGTAAATTGCAAGCTAATTTTGGGACATGAAGGACAGACTGTAATGTAAGCTGTGAGGATAACTGAATAGCTCCTTTGCCCGAAATCGACGAGAAACTACCGTCCGTTATTCTAATTTTTTCATTACAATACAATGGAGAGTATGACTGAATTTGTTTTGAGGAATTGGTCATATGATCAGAAGCTCCAGAATCTATAATCCATGGAGCCGTATTAAAACAGGAGAAGGCATAAGGACAATTACCTGTTTGAGCCAAGGAAACACTAAGATTACCAGAAGGCGGTTTTCAGCAGTTTCAGGAGTTGATCAATTTGCTCTTTATTGAAAAAACTAGAGTCAACACTATTTGCAGTGGAGGTTGGTGGACAAACACTTTTATCTCCTTTTTTGGTGCTTTTATGATTAGCAGGTTTTCCATGAATCTTCCAACAATTTTCCCGAGTATCAGAGTATGCCACGGTTTATTATAGTGGTCACACCACGCACAAGGCTTGGTTGTCTGTTCAGACGTTGTTTTTGCAGTAGCCTCGACAACGAGTGCAGAGCTTTCCATAGTGTCACTCGATTTCTTTCCCATCATTACACTTCGACGGCTTTCTTCCCTGCGCACTTCAGAAAACACTTCACTGATATTAGGAAGACTAGATTTTCCTATAATTCTGCCTCGGACTTCATCAAACTCGACATTAAGGCCAGCAAGGAACTTGTAGATTCGACCATTCTCAACTATTTTCTTATAGTGCTTTTGATCTTCAGTAGACTTCCACTCATAACTGTCAAACAAATCAAGGTCTTGCCAAATTCGTTTCAGTGAATGAAAGTATTGGGTAATAGAATTACATCCCTACTTTATCTCACTCAGTTTGAGATTTAATTCGAACACTTGTGATTGATTTCCTAGGTCGGAATACATTTCTGTAACACTTTCCCATAACTCCTTAGCAGTGGAAAAACACATGTAATTGCTACTAATGTCTTCTATCATGGAGTTCACTAGCCGGGTCATAACCATGGAATTTTCAGCATCCCATGTTGCAAATGACGAATCATCTTTGGAAGGTGATTTCTTGTTCCTGTTAGGTACCCAATCTTTCCTTGTCCACGAATATACATCCGAACACTTTGTGACTAGCGAAGGAAGTTGTCGCCATTAAGTAGGATAGTTGTGATTTGGATAGTAGGGCTGTTGGCCGAAATTCTAGCAACTGATATCTTGTCTTCAGACATTACTCTTTAGTAAAGAACAAGATTTTATGGCTAGATAAAAGAAAAACAACTAATTTAGTAGAAGCAGCAAAAGAGAACAAGATTTTATGCCTTTTCTTTGGAACACAGAACCCCAGCACAAGAAATAAACACTAAAAACACGATTTCACCTTGGGAACTTTGCACATATGAAGTGCAAATCACACCTCAAAGAAACCACGTGAAAGATGTGTAGAAAACCCTCTCAGACCACGACAAGAGAACCCCCCAAAAAATTTGTCAGCAACGGATGACGAACAGACCCTCAGACGCGCTATTTTGAACCTGTTTTTGCGACGTACGGCGGCGCTGCTAGGTTCCGGTTGCCGGCGGTGGTCGGGTTGGTGTCGCCGGCGGTGTATGTTGCAGTGGTTTGGGTTATTGGTATGTGGGATGAGTTCACAGCTGCAACTTAGAAAATTAGGGTTTTTTCTTTATTTTTATTTTACTGTAATGACCCAAGCAGAAGCTCTGATACCATGTACAAAATAAGAGAAGAGGAATACTTTTTCTTATTATTCAATGATAATTAGGTGTTTCTGAAATAGAGAAACCCTCACTATACAAATAAGGAAAACATAATACAATAGGATATTATCCTCAATGTAATAAATATAAGATATTCATCCAATAAATATGGAAACAAATATTCTGAGAATAATGAAGATAACCAACAATATATGAAGTTAGAATGTGGACCCTGAAAGATGACACAAGGGATCTTCAACTATTTAGAAGAGTCTCATAACTATAGCTATGAAAGGTAGGAGATTCTTTGCACCAAGATACAACCAGAAGTAATATTATCAATGAACACCGTAAAAGAAATAGCTTGCAATGAAAATCAATAACACTTGCAATGAAAATAGAATTCTCAAAATGTCATTTTTTATTTTTTTTGAAGAATTCTCAAAATATTTAAGGTAACCCAAACATTTAAAACATTTTTTTTATTTTACATGATAACAAAAAGAAATAGTTACTTCAGACTTCAGAGGGTCTCATTTGTTATGATTGTTTGCATCGAATAGAGCAGGGTCGCAACTACATTAGATTGAGAATAAAAATAATAACGAAAAGGAAGAAGAGAAAGAACGACACATTGATTTTACGTGGAAAACCCCTAAACAAATTAGGGTAAAAAACCACGGGCAAGGATAGAAGAACTTTATTATAAAAATAGGAGTTACAAACTTTCTCTCTTACAAAGTAGCAACAACTCTCTTATAAGGAGAAACTCTCTCTATTTTATCTCACACCCTCACTCACTTAGATATGGGATGTCATGGGAGATTTGGGATGGTTTGCCAACTAATGGCATCACCTATTTATACTACTCATAAACTTGGCCTCCAAGTATGATCCAATGGTCCACATTTTTCCTTGGTGATCAAGTAAATCATGTGGCCATGATTTTGCCACAACTTCACTTTGGATAAGTATGAGTAGATATTTCTTGAAAACATATCTAGATCTTTCTTCAACAATTTTAGACAAAGTGTGTTCTAGATTTCTCTTCATCATTCTTAGACCAATGATGTTCTAGAATTCTCTTCGCCAATCTTAGTCATTGGTGTTCTAGAATTCTATCCACAATTCTTAGAACAAATGGTGTTCTAGAATTCTCTCCACCAATCTAGAACATATGTGAATTATCTAGAACCTTCCTTAGCCATCTAAGATAAAGTTGAATGGTCTAGCATATTCCAATATTATTCAACACCATTGACTTCAACGTTGTATATATATTCGATAGAACCAGACATATATGCTGCAACCTCCCTTCTTCAAATGCCATAAAGAAAGGAAAATGTGTATAAGCTATACAAAAAGCATGGTAATGTGCAACATTTATCACTAGGGCCAAACTATAGTACAAAACAGGCTGCATAAATTATTTTAGGCTATAGTATACAACAGTCTACCTCCAAGTTAAAGCCTACCTGAATAGATTGGAGAAAAAATCATACCTGTACAGGGTTCAAAAGCATGTTTAACCGTTGTTTAAGAGAATCTCCACGGCGGGCACCACTTTTCTTGTTGATAAACACTAACAAGGGGCGTGAATCTGGAGGAAACTCAACCACCTCATATCTCAGGTTCATTCCTGAGATATGAGATTCATCTTTCTGATTGAGTGAACTTTTTTGTACGCTTGGGTTTGAACTATTTTTATCAAGTTTATCACCATTTTGTTGTTGAATCTCTGGAGTTCTGGTACCATTACAGTTTCTTTCAGTTTCATGATAACCATTAGACACGCGATGAGAATCAGTTGTGCTTTCAGTAGACAGATCACGAGTACTGCCACTTCTTCGTATATGAAGAGACGGTTTACGACCATGTTTGTTCTTCTTACTCTGATTCCTTATACTTGCACGCACTGATGATGCAATTTCATTTGCTCCATAAGTGATGGAACTCAAAAATCCACCAGGCGACGTCCTAATTGACTCCTTAACATAAAGTGGTGACAAAATCAACCTTCTAAATGAACCTAAGTCACAAATATCACCAGTTTCATTACACATACTACTATGGCAGTCAACATGCACCAAGCGTTGGCACCATAAGCAACACCATATTGGAGAACCGCCAAGAAAAGACCCACTACATGGTTCTTCACAGTAGCTGCAGAAAGAGGTGTCATCAGATTGATCAGTAATCTCTGTCCACCGAACAGCCCATTGGTGCATCACATGCTCAAAGCCGATTATAGATACACACTTGCAATCCTTTTGAGCATTAGAAGAACAGCCTAGATGAGCTGCAACGCCACAAATGTTGCAACGGTGAAGAAAACTATCTGAAGCAACCATAGGACCGAGAGTCTGTGAAGGGGATACAAACTTTAAACATACACAACAACTCAAATTCTTTCCACGTGATACAGAATCTAGAATCCAGTCGTGTGCAGCTACAGGAACTTTCTTAGTTTTCTTTGGGTTTCTCTTCGACCTGGCTATAGCTTTCATCCAACCCAAATTGATATTTCTTCGCCATTGAAAGGCCGTAAAGGCTATGGTCAAAATTCCGATGATGGCAGCAGAAAAGCAAGAAATAACAAAAAGGCGATCAGTTGGATTCTTGCTGTTCCAACTGGGGAACAAGAGTCCAATTTCCCAGTCGTCGTCCATCTTTTTTGTCACGGATATGAGAAGAGAACCATCTAATAGCTGAATTAGGAAATTCGGCTCAATACAGTCGACGGCCAGTTACTGCTCAAACGCCAACATAATCCAAATCAAATGATAAACCACATTTCAGTAACTTAGTCCAGCATAATAGTGATATTACCAAATCATAGGTGGCAACTCACTATTAAATCTTTTCACCTCTCAATATCACTGATGTAAGCCCCCACCACACCTCCAAGGAGTCAAATAAAATACTGAGAGACAATTGCATATCACCTGAAAATGTGAAACACTAGAACGTAAAGAATAAAACCTTGAAAGTATATACACCCATCATTAAAAGATAACGAAAAACAATCACTGTCATTTGAAAATTCCAATTAAATCCTATGAATATAACGAATGCCAAGATCACATTGCATTCTAAATACTATAGGATTCAACAAGATTTACAAAGGTTGAGTCAACAAAAATGCAGACAAACAACGCCAATTCCAATGAGACGCTTAGCGGATAAGAATCATAGCAATAAAATATTCAAGTTCATACGCGATCAAGCGTGTTCGAATCCTCCTCTCAATTCCTAAAACAGAAACATACCAAATTCGTTTCGAAAACTACACGAAGAATCGGCAAAAACGGTGAAAACGAAACCTCGTGGATGAATTAAACTTACTGAAAACAATGAGTGAAGAACAGGATCAAATGGGGCGATGAGAGAAAACCCTAACTCGAATCCAAACCGGAGCTTTCGCTGTCGGGAGAAAGGGTACTACGGATCAATATCCGTTCGTCGTTCTCTACACTTTTGATTTTGCAAATCATACAAAAAAAATTTAGAATCTTTTTTATTATTTTTATTTTCCCCCAAATTGAAGATTTAAGATTCCATCAAAATGAATATTCTATTCCCACTCGGTCCCACATATACTTTATACGTGGCACGCCTTGATACGGACAGCTGGACTCATGGGAGTGACACGTCGGACTTACTTCTCTTTAATCTTTTTATTTGATATTCGCATTATAATAAAGGATAAATGAATTGTTTTTTAACGAGTCTTACTTTCTATAGTCAAAGATAGAATTCTCATTGAACTCGAAAAAGAAAAGCTTGAATTCACATCCTTAAAATAAAACTCTAATTATAATAAATACTATTATTTTACGGATCTTATAAATAATAATTTTGAATCGTGCAAGAAAAATGGTGTACTATAACAAAATGAAATTTTAAAAAATGAGGTGTCATTAATTATTTTATCAAAATAGATTTTATTAATTATTTGGTTTTCTGTTTAGAAAAAAAAAATCTATAAACAATACTTATGCATGATTTTTTTTTTTTTTTAATTATTGTTGAGAAGGTTAATTTAGAATAAGAAAATATTTGACTTTGATGGGAACAATAAATATCTTACCATATTCAGCCTCCCTTTTTCTAAGATCCCATTTCTACTGGAAAATAGTATTTTTCTTTTTTCGAATTACGTTGGATCCTATGAAATTGGATCAGCTAATTCTTTTAGTATTAAAAACTTAGATTAGGTGAATATATTTTATTCAAAACAAGATCAGATTCTCAGTCATTTAAAATTGGATTAAATAAATGTTCTTTGCCCCAATCTTCAAAGGTTCAAAGATGATACTAATTAGAAAATGGAGACTTGTTGCCTGTCATTTTCCTTTGTTTTGTATATAAAATTACACATATGAGGAGCGAGACTTTAAAACCTGCCATATATATAATATCTTTTTTTTATATATATATAACAATAATATCCTAAATATTAACTATGCTCAAAATTAAAATCAACTTCTTACATGCCAAATTGAAAGCCAAATTGCCATAATTACCCTTGTGCTTGTCTTTTTTAAAAAATGTTCGTTGTAAGCACCCTGACTTCAGGCAACTTGCAACTTAAAAAGATGATGAATTCATTATAAAATAATTAAAAACTCGACCTAATTAGATTTTTCCTCTTCTTTCATATTAAAGGATGCAAGTACCAAAAAAAGGTATTCATAAATCTTAATTTTATGAGTATACATGAAGAGTGAATAGAATCCATAAGATTATAAAAGTATACCCTTTACACAAGTTGAATTTTATTATTGTCCCTATTGGTTCTTAATAAGTCAACCCAAATCTTTCTAGCTCCTTGCAAAATATACCCTCATGTTCATTCATCCAAAATTTAAATTAATAATAATGATGATGATGATAACGAATCCAAAGAGTAGAATATGTTGATTAGAAATAACGAGTGTACTTTGTGCATTTAACATGTGACAGCTAGTGCTACTGGAGAAATGAAATGAAAGCCAAATAACAGCTACAGTTAAAATACAAATTTGACCCTTCCAAAAAGCAGAATTTAGTGCCTACAGTTTCAAAAGTTGAACTTTTGCGGGTATGATAATGAATATATGGTTCAACATACCTAAAAAATAATGAATATATGATTCAAAACATCTTGCTTCTAATAGTATGGACTTTATAAAGTTTGATCAAACATGGGGGTAAAAAGTGTCACAAATAAATTTTTCCAAGTCATGTGTATCAAAGTAGACGTAGCTCAACAGTATAGTATTTGATATAAATCATCAAGCAACCAAAACTCAACAATTAAAAAGCCCTAAAACCCAAAAAGAAAAGACATTTACTATAAAAGAATATTCCAGGTCCTAGAAACCAATCATCTGGGAACTTGAAGTACTTAAGCTAATTATTTTATTAAAAAAAAACAAAAAGTTTGTTCATAAAGCAAAGCCAAACAGAAATAAATCCTGGTTACCATAGAAACCTCTGATGGATCTGACCAAAATAACCACCACAATGCCTCTGGAAATACTGATCATTATATCACAACAAATAGGATGATTCGGGTAGGGATTAAAAATTAACACTTGATAACATTTTTTTTATTACTTCAGCTAAAATACTGATAAGGATTTACAATTTTTACATGTAATGCGCCAAATAATCTGTAAACTGATATATCAGCCCACCAACTTCGAACCCAATTCTGTGCCTCCACATATAACACTCAATTTCTTTTTTCCTAAATAAAAAAGGCTAAAGCTTAAATCATGAATGAAAAACCCCATACAAGTACAATTAATACCTGGGTTTAGGGATGGATGGAAACTTCTGGAAACAACTGCATTTCTTCTGCCCTCCAATTTGCAGGAAAGAAAAAAAGGAAAGACAGACAGAGCATTGCATTTTCTTTTGTACATCAAGTGTGAAGGGACCTATTTATATTACTCAAAATGACATTGAAGACCTAACTTGCACATATCTAACAGCCTCAATTGATTTCAAGAAGATAACTTAGAAATCATTTCTCTCTAACATTCTCAATTATATGGTTCTATTTGTGAAGCATATTGACTATAATTTGAAAGAAAATCGGCCGACGTGAACAAGATCAATCAATTAATAATTAAAGTGAAAGACATTGTACCCTGTCAGGAAGATATCTAGGAATGGGAAGTGCAGTAACATATTTCTGGGGGCAAGATCTCTGAGAACTTGTGGTTATATCAGAGGATGATGAAGCCTCACCTCCATCAACTTGTCCTCGGCTATGGAACTTGGCAAACCGATTGATAACAGAGAACTTCTCAAGATCTTGGCATTCCACTCTCAAATCTAAGATTGAAGCGCTCTTCTCCACTCTGGCATGGAAAAAGTAGCTTATTACCAATTTAAAGCAAAGCAAAACAATGAGACAGAACGAAATACAAAGCAATATCAGAAACCGCGGACACGAAACGATGAAAATATTTTTGATTAACTAGCTGAAACAATACAATATTAGCATCATATAATAAATCTTCCGGACAAGAAAAATAATCAAATCCAATTGAAGACATTAAAACTACCTCAATAAATCATCTTCCATCTTCTGCGCTCGACTCTGGAAGCCCTCCAAGCCTTCTATAAATTTATGATCACCAGTTTTCCCAGACACTTTAGGTCTCTCTCTAAAAGGCATATACAAAAAAGAACACTGTATTAGTATAAACAAATATATAAACAACGTGCAACACATCGTCCTCTCCTTGCACAGACATTCAAAATTGGAAAAACATTGAGGAAAGTTCTTACAAATTTGTGCTTTCTGGATTCAAAGGATTATCAGTTCCTGTGGAAGAAGCTATATTACAAGCATCCCCTAAGGCTAGCCTCGCAACAAGATAAGCCACACTCTCATAATGTAAGCTGGCATCTGAAGAGAGAGTTGTAAAAGGAGGCGGACGAAGGAGTTGTTGAACTAGCTGTGTAGTCAAGTTAAGCCTTCTCTTCAGTTTTATCATCAGTCCATCGTCCATCAATTCAACTCCATCTTCTTTCTGTCAAAGGGTTGATTGCAATAAGGATCAACTTTTTTAACAGATTAAGCACTCTGACTAAATCAGACATCTGGAATAACAAACATCATCTGCTCAAGAAAAGCATAGTTTAACAATTAGCATACCTTCTCAATCAGCCGGTTGGTTGCCTGAGCCCAGTCAGCATCTGCCATGCTGCAGACAGAAAACACAGTGGCATACATAAGAACAAGCATTGAGAAATAATAAATTGATCCAGCAATAGAATAAATCCATGAAGTCAACCTGCCACGATAATTTTTTTCACAGGACGGAGAATGTTAATAACAAAAAAAAATTAAAAATATATAAAAAAAAAATACAGAAAATAGATAAAATTTGTAAATCAACAAAAGAACACAAAATGTGAAAAACATGTCAAAAAACATTTTTAGAAGTTTTCAAAGAATTCCAATCCTTTAATCTTATCAATCAAAGAGGCTAAAAAATATTGGATGAACATGCAAGGAGGCTTTTTTTCTTTTGGGCAGTCACTTCCAATTGCATTTCTAGTCGAATCTTTTGTAGCAGTTTCTTTCCATTAAATAAAATAGTTTAGTTATATTCTTCTTAGGGAAAGAGAACAACCTTATATCCTCCAGCCTTCTACAACTTTGTGTCATTTCTTCATTCCATGGTAACAGTTCAGGTGCAGAGCTTTTCCGCTTTTTTGGTCTTCGAGAAGCCAAACTTTGATTAATGAAATCAAGCGGCAATTGTTCTATTGACATGAGAGCTGAACTCTCCCATGCATTATTGTGCTCACTGCCATCAGCAGACGCATTTGCTTGCTTTGAAGGAATTAGAGCAACACCATCAGGAGGCTTTTCAACAATGAAAGGTTGATCTAAAGGCTTCATGATTGCATTTTTAGGTACAGGAAATACAGCTGAAGTTTGGCCATTTTTAAGGGTTCCGTACTGGTCAAACCAGGACGGTGCCATTTGGGGACTAATTTGAGAATGCTCACCTCTCACACAAGATTCAATGTCACTACTAGATGATACATAGGCATCCCCTTTCTTTGATGAAAAATTTACAACTGCTGCATCTACACGTGAAATGGAAGCATGGTTAAGTAATGACTCCCTGACAGCATCACTTTGTCCATGAGATAAAAGTTGACCCCCATCCATGGCAACTTGCTGAGAATCTAAATCACAATCAGGACCTTTAAACCTCTTCCCACTTCTGTTACTTGGGTCATTATCTGCACTTTTCATGGCATGCATTTGGTGCAGTAAGGAATGACCAAAAGGGGCAATATTTACTCGAGTAGTCAAAGAATTTGACGGTGATGCACCTAATGAGTGATGATCAGCAGAACCAAGTCCACCCAATACACTTGTGGCCTGCGGGGAAATTTCACTCTTCCCACCTGAAACTTGCTTGCCAGGGCTTTCTTGCATTTGTGTTTCTCTCCCAATAATATTTTGCATATTCATGGAATTTTCACCAGGGGGCATAGCCTCTAGTTCCAATTTCTCTCGATCAGTCTTGTTTTGCCCATAAAAATTCTTATCTGAATTGTCCATATGCATATGAGATTTAAATATATCTGAAGCAGCTTTTGATGGCTCCGCATGGAGTGAATATTTCTGGGTAGTGACACTCGCCCACTCATTAGGAGAGACTTTTGAGAAAGCAGCCCGTTGGGCCATGGTCACAGAACCCAATTCCTGTGCAAGCTGGGGGGAATTTTGTGCATTAGATATTTCACCACTGCTTAGCTGAGATGTGTGGAGACCACTTCTGGAAATATCTGTTGACCCCATTTGACTATTCTCAACTCGCTCAGAAGTGTCATCAAAATTTCTAGAATGAATAACAGCTTTATCTGAAAACACATTAGCAGAGACTAGATGCTGATTATGAGGATAACTTCTAGGATCAGTAAAGGCAGATTGAGAAGCTGGAGCCAAGTTTCCTTGAGCATTGATATGAGAGATTTTATTGCCACTACGTCCAGAAGTACCAGCAATATTATTTCTCAAATCCTTCTGTTTAGAGGCAGCAGGAGCCAACATCAGACGACCATGTTCTCCTGTTTCAGAGGTATAATGGGCTGAACTCATAACATGAGAAGATAGAGCAGCACCTTGCATGGACATGCGATGAGGGGGACCCAATTGCAAACCAAAAAGTTGAGAATCAGAGGGCTGATTATGTGGTGCTTGACCAACTGATCCTTCAGAAGTTTCAGCCTCACCCATTTCAGAAGAATGATTACGGTAAGAAGAACTACGTGTTGTATTACCATGTTCTCTTGGTTGGTCTACTTTGTGAAGAAGCTCAAGCATATTTTGGCTGCAAAAAACTAAAGAATGAGAAGGATTTTCCTTTTTTTTAAACCGGGAAATCAGTGCTTCGCTCTCCTATACCCGGAGCACCACTGGCCCGTCCCTAGACTGTGGCACCGAGATACTTCAAACTAAAATATGATACTTTAACTCTCATTCAAACTAAAATATATAATCGATAAGCACAAAGATGCATACACTAGTATGATACTTTTTGTTTGATTGCCAATATATGGGTGTGTGCACGCGCACCCATGTATATGTATGTATAATACTTTGTTCATAAATCAAATATAAACCAAATAAAAGGTTGAAAAAAGAACTCACCATATTCTAACTCATATACACAAAACTAAGGAGAAACTACATTTGAATAGAAAATTTGGTAAAATACATACATACATATATATATATATTGATGAGAAACATAAACTTTTCATTGATAAATGAAAAAAATACGAAAAAACCACAATAGATCAAGGCATTTAAAACATATGGTGCCATAAAATTTGGTAAATTAAAGCTACCATTAGATTGTCTTTTTTTGGATAAGAAACAACTTGATTGATGTATGAATTATAATGCCATAGGGCAATTACAAAATACCACTCCAATTAGCAAGGAGGGTAGCATAAGAGTAATCCCTAAAGATAAAATCACGTTTAATCCAAGATATAACCGTATTGACAAGTGAATCTATTAGATTGTAGGATCCGATTTTAAGTTAATAGTTGGCAAAACAATGTTCAAGTCGCAACTAGCAAGTTCTTATAAAGAAATGTTCAAGTTGCAAGCTTGTCCCTTTTATAATTTTGTTTAATAAGATATCAAACTCTTATTATTAAATTGTAAGTCTATATTGTGTCAAACAAGAAAGGAGGCAGGGCAAGGTATCCACCCTAACAAAACCAAGAAGATCACCCAAAGAAAACCCTCGAATCAGCAAAGATCAAGAATGGATGATTGTTGAAAGATTGAAAACCTATTTTAGTTCCTCAACTTTTTATCACTTTGACGGTAAGTTTTAAAAAAAAATGATTAAGTCCCTAAACTTGGCAATAAAAACAGTTTAATCCTTGTTCATTTTTATAAACTATTTAACCAAAATCAACTGAAGGCTGATCAAATCTACTCTGCAAACAAAAATAAACACTTGTTCAAAGTTCATAAATGGTAGAAACATGGAGCATAAATTGCATAAATGATAATAATCCATTATTCAAGTGTTAGACTACCTGGACGGCAAGGCCACTTGTTGCAGCTCATGACCAGCAATCTTATCCAAGGAAGAAGAAAAATGAGATCCAAAAGGTGGAAGCATTCTTTTGGAAGGTATATCTCCAAAGGCTCTCATGTTACTCTGAAAACAAGCTTAAGCATTCATTAACCATAGGAACTTTGAATGCATTCTTGAAAATAAGAAATATACAAAAAACAAATCTAAAAAATTGACATTACTAAAGATTAAACCCCAATCACCTTTTCAACTTCCATTGAACTTCCATCTGTTTGAGACTTGGAGTGCCTAAAATCACTTAGCTCACTGCTTTTAAATATATGAGCATTCAGATGCAAAGAAGCATGTGGATGTGTTGTGTGGCTTGTTCCAAAAGAAGGTTCTACATCTGTATCTAAATTCCCCATAGGATGATACTGGAATTTGCGAGAAGTTACAGATGGCTTTCGAATGGTATTGCCTCCTACCCTCTGTTTGCCTCCAGAAAAATTGTGTGTATCACTAGCATTTGAGTTTTCGTTTTCATGCATCTCAGTCGTACCCTTCTCTAGAAAACTGTTCCCAGAGGATTTCAACATTTGAGAGCCCTTATCATGATGATGCTGGTACTTTGCCACAAAACCACTTTCTTTTAATTCCATTGAAGAATTGGCATCTTTCCAAAAGGAAACGTTGCGATTAATGGGATTGTGTTGCCTGCTTCCTAGGTCATCTCTTAAACTGCTAGCATTAGCTATTGCAGCATTATTTGTTAAATGAGCACCTTCATTATACACATGTAAGTTTTCAGCAGCAGGATTTGCATGCTGCAATTCATCAGTTGGGTTAGGAATTAAATCGCGGTTCTGCCTAAAAGTAGCAGAACCCATCTCTTCACGTATAGTTCTCTTATGATCTACACCCTGAGAAGAACGTGACATGTTAAGGTTCTCATGATTTTTCATATTGTTATCCCCATGGGGGAACATTGGTTCATTATAGCTCCAACCATTAGGCTTACATGGTTGGCTATTATACGAGGACACACTTTGTTGACGGAGCCAAGATCCGGACATATTTTCTGCGTTAATTTCCACACCTGAAGTATTTCCTTCGTTTACAGATAAATTCTGACCTTCAGCAAGTGACTTCTGTTGCAGATTACGATCTATCCATTTTCTTTCACCATCAAATGATGGAATCAAACTTTGGGCACTACTCTTATGAAAAGCTTCAGTCTGTTGAAAGAATGGTTTATGACCCGATTGCTGAAATCCTGGGACATTGGCTGAGTTAATATAATTGTTGGGACGATTATTGGTCTCAGAAGAGACAGAAGATTGTCTAGAACTCAACGTCTGCAAATTGTTATCCACCCAAACAGGTTGCAATTTTCCACTGTCATTAGCATCTGAAGACTGCTGGTTCACATTTGGAGTCCCACTATTATTAAAGTTTAGGCCACCCCACCCTTCTTGAACGCCTATATCCCCACTTGAAGTTTCTGCCACGGCTGATTGCATCAATGCACTCATACTTCCACTCTGTAAAAAGGAATATCCAGAATTAAAATCACTACCATCTCCCATATTGTATCCACCTGCCGTAATATTATCACTCCTGCCAAAAGCATCCCACAAGTTTTCATCTGAACCGTACAAAATCTTTTCTTCTGTGGGATCTAGTGTAGCCATATTATGAGATGGAGAAACCTGTACCATTGCCTTCTCCTGTGACACTTCTGATCGCCCATTGAACTCTTGTCTGCTACCAAATTGCTGCATAGATGAATTTCTCTGTTGAAGATTCACATCCTGCAAGTTTTCAGAATTTAATCCACCATTTAAACCTTGATTGGTAGACATGCCAAACATACTTCTCCCCTGAAAATCCTGTCTCGCAACCATTCCATCTTGCATGCCAACCTGATCTGGGTATGCAGTATAATGGCTCCCTGAAATGGGGTTGTTACTGACAGATAACTGTTGCATTGCAGGTTTATCTGTAGGAATGAGAGAGTTTGAACCTAGAAAACTACTTGCAGTAGAAATAGGAACCCCATACAAAGATTGATCAACTTGTTCAGGAATTAAACCCATCAAGCGCATTGCTTGTTGGTGCTCAGGAGGAAATACAAAACCACTAGAGGGACCAGAACCCTGCATAGGTGCCGACAAACTATGTTGCATTGAGTTCGTATTACTCACCATATGCTCAGTCTGCCAAGGAGAAGTGGATAACTCGTTAACAGGAATACCATTAATCAGCGTGGCTGAATGGTTTCCTGCTGACGGCTTTGAGTTGGATGAAATTTGATTCATCATACCATGTTGTCTTGCTTCCTGCTGATGAAATTGGTGTTGTCTCTGAAGTTCTTGTATATGTGGATACATCGCTTGTTGTTGCAGAAGCTGCATGTCAGGATTCCCAGGCTGTTTAGGCAAAATTTGTGTCACACTGGGATTCCTGCCACTCATTTGTTGTTGAACTCCAAAAAAATCAAAATTTACAGGAGCATCAGTTGATTCCAACCTAGCTACATTTTTCTTGTTTAATTCAGGATTATTCACTTGGTTTGCTTCATGAATAGATAAGCTTCTCGATGTTACATGCCTATCAGATACTCCATCTGCACCAGAGAAGTTTGCTTCAATCTGCCTTGCATGGAAAAGTTGCTGACCTGCTGCATAACCATTCACAGTTTGATGTTGATTTTGAGACTCGCTTCTACCAATCTCAGGAGTTATATATGATTGTGAGAAGTTCAAACCATGCAGTGAGTGAGAAGGCTGACCCAGTCCTCCAGAATCTGCCAAGGAAAATATAAACAAAATATAGTTGATGTTATTTAAAAAACATATATGGGGAATAATGATGATTCATCCCCATCACATACACAAAGTAAAAAGAGAGAGAGAGAGAAACAGCAAAGTAATACCTGGTTGATGGCCATTATAATTCTTCAAATTTGAAATAAAAGGAGAATTTATCTCTCTCTGATTTCTAACCCATAGATTATTATTTAGACCAGCCCAGCTTCCATCAGCGGCTTGAGACTGATGCTGGCCTTGGTACAAATTCTCTTGGCCAAAGAAATTGTGGACCCTGTCTCCAACTTCGTTTCCAGGCATAGATGGTCAACCCCACTGTTTTGCTGGTATTACTTTTGGTGAGAAAATTGGTACCTAGAAGAAAAATAAGAGTTATGACCTATAACAATCCATGTCTTCTACAGTTACTGCACGTGATCATTCTCAAGTACGGTTGTTGTCAGAAACATACCCTCTCTTGGTCATTTAAGAATTTATCAGAATAGCCATAAGGCGAAAACCCTCAAATGTATCCCCTGCATATAGCCACTCCACTATATTACGCCAATTTGAAAATAGATTTTAGGGCCAAAGAGATACTAGCAAATAGCAAGGAGTTAATACTAAAATATAGTTAATTATTCATCACTTCTACTCGATGTAAATAAGAGTTAAATTAAGCTCTAGAAAGTGCAGAAATAGATAATAGCCATGTAATACCCATTTCTTTCATATCACTTTTTATATATATATATATATATATATGTTGGTTGATATAATTAAATTTACCCCAAACCATTAGCTTAGGCTTTTAGATTGATTGGTGGTTTAACATAATTCAACATGGTATCAGAGCAAGACGTCATGAGTTTGAATCCCTACTAAGTCGTTTCCTCTCAAATTAAAATTAAATTCCACTTGTAGGGCATTTCTCAAATTCCAAAGTCCACAAGTGAGAGGGAGTGTTGGTTGATATAATTAAATTTACCCCAATCCATTAGCTTAGACTTTTGGATTAATTGGTGGTTTAACATAATTCAACAATACATATATATATACATATACAAAAGAAACGACCATCTCAATTAATTAACCATGAGGGAGGTAGGATTATATGAAGAAAAATTGTTAAGACAATTTAAACCAAGAAATATCATGATAAATAACGTTTCCATAGAGTTTTCATAGTCACTCCAAGTGTTCAGACGATTTGAATATCTTTAGTCATCTGTTATCTGTTTAATGAGGTAGCAAGAGGAGCATACTTTAATATTTTAGGCACCTGGAATATGGCCCATAGAAAATGAATTTTTTTGTTCAAGGTCAATAATTTTTTAGGTGATATTGGCCAACCAGAGCATAATTCAACTGGAATGAAAATAAACGTGTAACCAATAGGTCATGGGTTCAAATCTTCTACCCCATAATGTTGTTGAACTAAAAAAAAAAGTTAAAGTGCAAACTAGTTGTTTTCCTTGGTTACAACATAAACAAAAACAAAGGGTATTACAAATTATCATGATAAGAACATAACAAGAAGGTAAAAAAAACCAATATAGAAGGGAAACAAAAATTGAAGAAATATAGCCACCCACCCAAGTGTAAACAGAACATATTGGAGGTATAATTTCTAAGTTCTAACATCGTTATTATTGAGATGCATCGTGTAAACCATACAAGGAGCTACTTGAAATGAAAGTTAGAAGTTAGGACGTTGCACAACGTCTTATTTTTTCTTTTGGAAATCGGGAAATCGGAGCTTTTCTCCACTATATTTGAGGTAACCATGTCCGTCCCTAGGCCAGGCCACTAGGAGACGTCAAAGGAATGGAGCCATGCATCCAAGGTGTGTCCTTTGTGAGTCTCGAACCTGGGACCTCGAGGGGAGCACATCTTCAAAGCCCAAGTCTTCGACCATCGTGCCACCCTTGGGGACAAAAATGTTGCACAAAGTCTAATTAAAGTGATGTATGGGATCGTTATGAAAATTGACCGGCTAGTTCAAGTCATTTTTCATGCTAGAAAAAAGAAAGAAACAAGGACCATCAAATTATCAATGTCCTGGTTATGTAACAATATAAGTAGCACATTTCCACAGATAATAATATTTCCACGAGCCATAATATAAAAATTGTTGCATATATTCTCAATGTAGTGTTTTGAATGGCACACTAAAGCCCCAAAAAAGGCGCTGAATGGCCCGTAGCTTGTGCCTTGCCTTACTCAAGTAGCAGCGCGGAACATGAGGCACGCGCCTTTGCGCGACTTTGTATGAGGCACCCGGGTGCAAAAGGTGCACACCTAGCAAGCCTTTTATTTTTAAAAGACCTTGAAACAACGTCATTTCGGGTTTTTTTAAACTAAAATAAGAAACTTCATTAGCACGTTTTGTTCGATTGTAAAACGAAAAACACTTTCGCTTGAAACCCTTCATCTCCTGCGGCTACTCTTCCAAACGAAACCCTCGACGGAATTTGCCCTCGGAGGTGCCTGGTGAGTCTTCTTCAAAGTTCAATGAATTTTTTTTTTCAATTAATAAACCTATTGTTTCTGTTGCATTGTGATTCATCTTCTCAGTTCCTATTTTTTAATATTATGTTTCTCCTTTATTTTGAAGGCTTGAAGTTGATGTTCATAAATAGTTTGATGTGTTCGTTTTAGTTTATCCTTTTTGTTTTCCAAGCAGTGTTGTTGAGGCGACCCCAGGCGCTCGCCTATGGCGAGAGGCGTGGCGACCTGGGGCCCATGCGCCTCTTAAGCGGCCAGGGCGAGCGACTTCACTCAAGCGCTCGCCTACCTTCGCCTCTTTCTGCCCGACAACGCCTTCGCCTCTGTGGAAGGCGTGCGCTTGAGTTTTTTTTCTTTTTCAGATTTATAAAACAGAGTCATCTTCAAGGCAAAAGGTTGAAGATGATGAACAGTGTATTTATTTATTTTCTTCGTGGAGTGTTTAGAAATGGATGATAATATAAAGCAAATGTCTTTTGAGTAAAAGGCTTTATTAAAAGTGAAAAGACAACCTATTAATTTTTAAGTTTTCTTTTTATTTTTTGTTTGATTAACTTTGAATAGCGTGCAAACTTGATAAAATCCTTTGAATAAAAGAACTTTTATTTAAAATGTGAAATGACAAGCCATCATTCAAAATTAAGTTTTTTGTTTTTTTTTGTTCATTATTAACTATTAACTCTCAATATTGATAATTGGGAATTTTAGTTTTCATTTATTTTTTCTATTTTAAATTAATTAAAATATAAAGTATAATTTGTTTAGTTTTATTAATTCTGAGATAAAAGCTTACTACTTTAGTTACATTATTTTTTACTTTATATTATGCTTAAAATATAAAGTAAAAATTGTTCATACCTTTAATAACCTGGAGCCCAAAGGTTCCAATTGACTTCAAAATATACAATCGGTGTATTTTAAATTTGTTCAACATTTTTTATTTTTTATTTTTTGCCATTTTCCATTTGATTGATTTTTTTGTTTGTTTATTTTGATGTTTTTGCTATGTAGTATTATTTGGAAAGAATTTGATATTTTATTTGGAAACATCTTATCATATTTTGTTTTATATTTTTATTCTTTTTTTCTTCTTTTATTTATTAATAGTATATATAAGGGTTGTTTAAAATTTAAAACAATTTATAATACAAGGGTATCAAAAGTTGATGACTTAATATTTTCACAATTTTAATGATTGTTTATTATTTATTGCATTTTGATATATAAATTGTTTTTAACTTTAATATTTTTCACATTTAATATTTATCATTTACTATTTGGATGTTTTTACCATTTAGGATTTCGTATTTTGTGTAAATAAGAATCTATTTTCAATATCAATTTATCTTTATATATTTATATATGTTATTATATTTTGTTATGTATTTATCTATTGCGCCTCGCTTCACTCGGGCCTCGCCTTTTTGTCGCTTCTCGCCTTGAGGCAATCAAGGAGAGTGTCGCCTTGCGTTGCGCTTTGCGCTTTGAAAACACTGTTTCCAAGTTGATTTGATATTTAAAAACCATATAGTCTTATTTAAAATCTTATATTTAAAAACCATATAGTCTTATTTAAAATCTTATTCTTCTCTATTCTTATGATTCTCTGTTCTTATGATTTTTTCCTAGTGACTGTTGTATTTGTATAGACGTTTGATGGGTGAGAAAAATTAGTTAAGTATTTTGATAGTTCATTGTAGTTTGTGACACAAACTTTGTATACTGTATGATTGTATGATTGTAATTTGCATTATTTAAATTTAAATTGTGAGTAATGTATGTGACTGTTGACTTGTGATTTTATAACTAGTTATAATATGAATTTTCAGATTTTAGATAAATGGTGAGTTGTGAGTCAATACTGAATTGGCTATGTGTTTTGAATCTTTTATTTATATAATATGTATTTAGTGTTCTGTTTTCTGATTTTTTACTATATGTGTGTCGGTGAGTGTATTGTATTATAATGTGTTGTTTGTTTATTTCTTTAAAGTATTTGGTATTCCTTTATTCAAAGATGGCAAGACAAGAAAGTGAAGAAAACTACTCCAGAAAAGATCCAGCATGGAAATATGCTCAGCTAGAGAAACTTGGAGATACAAAATCATGTGTGCGGTTTTGTAAGAAAGTAACTAAAGGAGGTGTTTATAGAATGAAGCAACACCTTGTTGGAGGCTTTTGAAATGCAACAAGTTGTAGAAAATGTCCTGAACATGTGAAGGAAGAATTGAGAGCATTTATGAGGAATAAAAAGGATATCAAACAACAAAGAATTTGGTTTCAGAGGCCATTGCAGATGATGTAGAAACCGAACTCTATGGTTTGAATGATGAATGTGACGAGGATGAAAAAATTGTTAGTCTTTCGGGGAAAAGATCTACATTAAGTTCAAATTCGCAATCGAATTTCAAGAAACCCAAAGCTAAGGGTCCCATGGATGCATTCTTCGCTCCAAAACCGATGGTGGAGCAATAACTTAAAAGCAAACAATTTTAAATGCGGCGTACAAAAAGGAAAATGAGATCGAATGTTATCCAATTCATCGCTAGATGTTTTATGATGTTGGGATTCCTCTTAGTGCTTGCAATGACGATAGTTTTACTCCAAGGATAAAAGCAATAGGAAAATTCAGTCTAGGATTAAAGTCACTTATGTATCACAAATTGAGAGTCCATTGCCTGAAGAAAGAGGTTGAAAGCACCTATGAGATGCTCAAGTCTCACAAAGAACAATGGGATAAGGTAGGATGTACACAGTGTTTTAAAAAGCTCAAGGCGCACTAAGGCGCAATTGGCCTCTGGGGCCTGAGGCGCAAGGCGCACCATAAGGCGCGGGCTTTTTTACATCAAGCGCACTATATAAAAAACACAATTTTTTTTATATATATGTGTGTATACACATTTCCATAGACATAAATGAAGTTTTAACCAAGAATAATATACAAAACATACATTACATTTAACTATTAACCTTCATTTCATGAAAAGAAATGAAGTTTAACTAAGAATATACGCAAAACATACATAAGATTCAACAATTAACCTTTCATTTAAGCGAATGTTGTCTTTGTGAGTTGAAGAATTAAGTTATTTAAGGTATTGAAATGTCTTGAATTAGTTATCTTGCACTTTGAATGACCTAGTACGGGGATCTCACAAATGATAAAGGTGAAAACATGAAAAAATATAAAGAAAATAAAAAATCCCCCAAGGCGCGCGGCTTTTGGCACCCGAGGCTTCACCTTATTAAGCGCACCTCGCCTTTCCCATGCGAGACGCAAAAGGTGCGCCTTGGGCCTAGGCGCGTGCCTGACGGGGCTTTTTAAAACAATGGATGTACAGTAATGACCGATGAATGGACGGATAGGAGAAATAGAACATTGCTAAACTTTTTGGTTAATAGTCCAAAAGGGACAGTGTTCATCAAGTCTATCGATGCCTCATCTGTTGTTAAAGATGGAAAAGGATGTTTGAATTAATGGACAACTTTATTAAGCATATTGGAGAGCCTAATGTACTACAAGTTGTTACAGATAGTGCCTCTGCAAACATAATGGCAGGGAGATTGTTAGAAGCGAAACATCCACATTTGTTTTGGTCGTCATGTGCAGCACACTGTTTAGATCCAACGTTGGAAGACATATTCAAGATCTCAAAGTTGTGCAAGACTCTTAAATGAGCCATGGATATTAGTAATTTCATTTATGTAAGACCAGAATTATTGAATACGACGAGAAAGTTCACTAATTCAAAGGAGTTGATTAGACCGGCAAAGACTCGATTGCTACCGCTAGCATAACATTGTCTAGTCTATACACTTAACAAGCTAACTTGAGGAAGATGTTTACATATGATGAATGGAGAAATAGCAAATGGAGCAAAGAGCAACAAGGCAAACAAGTTCTTCAAACCATTATGATGACTAGTTTTTGGACTACAATAGTCTTTGGCCTTAAAGTATCAAACCCTTTAGTATGAGTGCTTCGGTTGGTGGATGGTGAGAAGAAGCCCCCAATGGGATACATTTATGAGGCTATGGATCGAACCAAAGAGTCCATAGAGAAAGCTTTTCATGGTCAGAATGAGAAGTACAAGGACATTGTTGCTATTATTGATCAAAGGTGGGAGCTTCAATTACACCGTCCACTGCACGCAGGGTTCATTTTCTAAACCCTGAGTTATTTTACAAAGATCCTACCATTGTTGATAATAAAGAAGTTAACAATGGGTTACTAGCATGTATAGCTTGAATGATTCCTTCTTTGGAAGAACAAGACAAAATACTTGCAAAGATCCCTAAATACAAGGAAGCTGAAGAATCAATTTAACTTTAAGTGTAGAAGTCAATAGTTATTAGCATATATAGTTTGACTTTTGATCTTTTAGTGGCATGGTGGAGTACCTTTGAACATTCAACCCCATCTTTGAAAAAGTTTGTGATAAGGTTTTAGGCCTTACTTGTAGTGCATTAGGTTGTGAGCGTAACTGGAGTGTTTTTTAACAGGTTAGTAATTATTTTTTATCTACTAAACTTAAAGTATAGTAAAGTAAAGTAATGGAGTTAACCTTTACTTGTTTATAATTGGCTTTGCAGCTTCATAGCAAGAAGAGAAATAAACTTGATCAAAGTCGATTAAATGACTTAGTCTACATCAAATACAATAGAGCATTGAAACGTCGATACACCATTCGAGATTCCATCGACCCCATCACTTTGAATAACATTGATGATTGTAATGAGTTGTTTCTTGGAGTAATGGAAGATGATTCTGACGAGGAGGATCGTGATCTCGTATTTGAAGATGATACATTAACTTAGGGTGATGTCTCTCAAGTTGCTAAAGCGAATGAACCAACATATTATTCTAGGGCTAATACCTCTAGAAACAAGACAACAGCTCAATCTTCATCCTCCACACAACCACAACCTTTTATACAACGTGGGTCAATTATGGAGATTGATAGTGAAGAAGAAGAAGGTATAGAGGGATACAAGTCCAACAATGAAGTGGATGAGGAGGATTTGGAATTCAGTGGAGAGAAGTTCGAGCTTAAGGACTTATTTAATATTTGGATTGGATAAAATGCTATTAATATTGTAAAGCTAGCTTCCTCTTGTTTTGATATCTTGTGTATGGATCATAGATGAATATTGCAACTTTGTGATTAATATATATATTTTTGTGATAAATATATATTTTAAATGTTTTATGATAAATATATATTTTTAATTTTTTTTATACATAGTGTGCCTTTAAAATAAAGCCCACGCAATTTTTGCACCTTGCGCCTCGGGCTCTAGAGAGCCTTCTTGTGCCGTTAAAAACACTGTCTCAATGGACATCATATCCGGGCCTATCTCTAAAAGAAAAGCAGTGAAATAACGTGAGGGTAAGAAGTGGTTGCAAATACCCATTTTAGCAGTATTTACAACCCACGATGAAGAGATTACAACATTGCATCGTGAAACAGCTCCCTCCCAGATCCTAGAAAAACTGACCAAACACGTGAAAAGCAAAAAATACAAAAATGGGGGAGGGGATCGAGAGACACCATGGTATGCAGACACGGGCAACAACACAAAACTCGTCTAAAAACTTTACTATCAACAAAATGAAGTACAAACAACGCAACATAAATAAAAACAATATCTTCCTTTCTCCTCCATTTTCCAAACAACGACAGAAGCCACAAAAATTTCTCCAGATTAACAGCAGGAGCAGGTGCACAACTAAAGTTTTCCCAAGCCAGATACAACACCACCAAAGCACGTATTAACTATTTCCCCAAAGAAAACACCCCCAGAAATCGGAAAACTTAGGGTTTTAAAAGAGAAAGAAGGATTTGAATAACTCACAATGATTCGATGAGGTTGTGCATAAACTTGGAATCGATCCTCTGGTAATGCCGGATTGTGGAGCGTTAGGGTTTGAATGAGCCTCCCCAAGCTCGGAGAGAGAGAGAGAGAGGTAAAGTGATTGAAAGAGTGCGAAAATTTCAACGAATTGGGGCACAGAACTCAGGTTCGGGCCGAGCCTTAGGTTCGGAATGGATATGGGTCATTTTGGATCCGAATATGTGCCCCGATTGCCATTGCAGTTGTCCTGAAATGAATCCATGTTTTTCTTCAGGAGAATTTAGGTGCACCCCGAGTAGCACCTCCACCATGATATCATTCATTTAAAGCCACACATCTTCTTTTTTCTTTTAATTTTTTTTAATAATAAATATAAAGTAAAAAAAGTGAGATAAAATGTGTGGCACCAAAGATGGCACATAAGTGATGTCATGGTGAGGGTGCCACCGAGGTGCACCCAAATTCTTCTCGTTTTTCTTCCTCCCAACCCAATAATGAAGTTCTGACTTTAATACGTACAATAAGTCTGTAATTTCGTATTTCTTCCCAATCATTTCTTTACCATCTCAAAATTCAGGATAAAAACACACTATCCTGGGCTCCAAGCCCAATTGCATTTCGGATATATTTTGGGCCTAAATCGATTCAGTGTTACAAAAATTTCTATAAAATAATTACAATAATGTCACTTTCAAAAAAAATATATATATAATTATTCATATTAATTAGTATTGTCACATGTTTACTTATAATATTAGTACTATGAACATTTATAACACTGTTTTAATTAATGATTATAGACGCAAAATCCTTTCAAATTTGTCAACATCTCATTCAATATAATTGCTTTTAATTTGGTTTGATTTTATTATGTTTTAAAAATGTTATGGAAATCTGTCAGCTTATAATGGTTAATTTAGTACGTAGATATCGCCGAAACTTGAGTCGTGGGCAGACATGTGATGCACGTTTCCTAAGCTTGGAAATAAGATAATATAATGCACTTTAATTTATATATGTGAATAACATTACATATTCAAACATACATGATGTTAATTAATAGACGAAGCGAGGCATGTTTGCTTTAGCATTTGAGTCGTGCGATTGGTAAGTTTCCAATCAAATTGTGCAAAGTTGTCTTGGGAAGATCCAAGAGTTGGTGCAGAGTGAGAGATATCCCAACTTTTAAAATGAACTTGCTAGGTCATCATCATCCATGCATGGCAGCATCCACAATGCCAAATTCACATCAAACCACAAGCCCTGAAAGTTTCATGAATATCATATAATTTAATACAGTCCATTTCCCAATAGGATAAACAAGCAGAGAAGAACAAATCGTTAGCCAATCTAAGCTCCAAATCATTGTGTTGGGATGCGGGTTTATCGATGATTTAACATATTCAACATTTACTATATGAAAATAAAAAGAAATTAATTTAACTGTTTTTTTATTTATAAAAAAAACTCAAGCTTTCATTAAAAATAGAATACAAGAATAGATAAAGAGGCATACAAAAAAGCCCACACAAAAAAAAATTCACCGACAGCTTAAAAAGAATATACACTTTAGGAAGCCATTTACGATTTACCTTGTAGTCACTGATTGTATGGCAATTGGTTCGCCTGTAAGTAATTAACAACGGCAAGTTAGTACTAATGAACTAGTAAGAAAGAGCATTACCTCATTATGCCGCACAGGATGTTCATCATATTCAGAAGCAGCAGCAGCAGCAGAAAGGATATGCAACAATACCTACACGCAACAAACTCAGTGGGAAACTATGCAAAGAGGGTAAATTGTAAACATCCTCATTGGACCCATAACCAACAGTAATGACTTACTCCAACTGACGTACTTGAACCTATATTTGAGCCAAACATTGATAAAGTAATGTAGCTGAGGTAATACTGAGATGCTATTGAGCCAAGCATCATTGGCTCCGAACCGCCTTCATCCATCTTTATGCATCCACTATCCTCAATCCTCAAATGTGTTCTGTACTAACCTGTTGGAAAAAAATGCTTACCACATACCATCCTCCCAAGACAATTGAAATGCCGAACAGAAGAAATTCCACTAAGATCAAACAAAAAGTGTTTTTACATAGACAAGTACGAACTTCGAATGTCAGGAACCCGTCAAGCGCCCCAAGGTCAATATAGGCGACGGTGGCAATTTTTCATTGTATCAAGCCCATGCCATGTCTAACCCAACACTAATAAATAATAAACTGATTCACCATGTTTACCCAACCTAATAGTGTGTTGGAGGGTGATTGACCCAGCCTTATGTTCGAATGAAGTAACCCTAAAAAACAGAAGAAAAAAAACCATTAAATATGCCTTCATTCATTCTTGCCGAATCTTCTTTGTATTTTCAAAGACTACTTATCTCTAGGGAAACTCGTCATAATAGAATACATATAAATCAAAATGTATCTATTTACTAGTAACCGGAAAAAATATTAACTTCTTATCATCCTATCAGCCATCAGCCTACAAGAGACAACAATGTGATAAACTAAGGATTGCTAGCCCTCGCAAAGTTGGATGAGAGAATTCTAATTTAGCAACCATATTGTGAATTAAAATCGTAATTTATTTCAACATGGAGTACACTTCAAGTAGTCAACATTAGTGTCTCTTCTTATAGACCACAGATTTGAGTTATCTTGTCCTTGGTTCGTGACATTCCAAAAAAGAATATACTACTTGACAATAGTTTTGGTCTCAACTATTGCAAGGGCTGGTGATTTATCATGCTAATGTTAATCAACCAGGTTGTCAGTTTTCTGGGTTGCTACTGTCATCAGCTCATTACCAGGAAGAGTAGTTCCAGTAATGTATTGTCAACTAACTACCAGTAATCTCTGCACGAACATGAACCATGTCCAAAAGAGTGGAAGCGACTTCTGTCTCTCACCACAATTTCTACTTCATAGACCTTTGAAATCAGCTTCATTACAGTGTGGCAGTCCATGCAAATTCTTAAATTCTTCACGACTCTTATGGCTCTTCCTTTTGGCAGCCTAGCCATCCCGAAAGCTACGGCTAGTTTCTCACTGTGTTGTAAAACAGAGTATTCTTTTTCTTCCACTTCTATATCATGCAAAACACTTGCAACTTCTGGAGCATAACCTCCTTCGTTCCTCAACCTCGACATTATCTCCCTTAGGTTTTTATGTGCCTCTTCTGCCACATCAGTTTGCTTTTCCCCTGCAACAAAACTATACATAATTCTGTCGACTTCAGTCATGCTCCAACCAGGAGTTTTCTTAAGTCTCCGACAATTCATTGATCTTCTTAAAGTGACAACATCCTTCCATTTCCCTGCTACAGCATAAACGTTTGACAAAAGAACATGATCTCCAGAATTGTCAGGGTCGAGTTTGGAGAGTCTTCTATTCACTTGCTCTGCCAGCTCTAAATTACCATGAATGCTACAAGCTCCCAGAAGAGTCCTCCAGATAATATCATTGGGTGAAATTGGCATTTGACACACAAAGTCAAAAGCTTGCTGCAGCTTACCAGCTCTACCATAAAGATCAACTATGCAACCATAATGTTCAATCATCGGTTCTATACCATAAGTATCTATCATCCTAGAAAAATACGAACATCCTAACTCAACCAATCCGGCATGGCTACAAGCATACAAAATGGATATGAAGGTGATGCCATCTGGCTTAATATTAGATTCTTCCATCTCATTAAATAATCTGATTGCATTCTCCCCATAGCCATGCATTGCCAGCCCTGCAATCATGGTCGTCCAAGAGACTGCACACCGTTCCAGCATATTGTCAAATACCAAGCGAGCCATATCCAGATTCCCACATTTGGAGTAAGTATCAATCAACGCATTATTCACAGAAATAATCTGTAGAAAGCCAGATTTTTCCATAAACCCATGTAGGATTCTTCCAAACTCGAATGCCCCAGCTTGTGCACAGGCAGAAAGAACACCCGTGAGGCTTACCCCATTTGGTCTCATCCCTTCCCGCCGCAACTCCCTGAAAAATGTGAAAGCATTGTTAAAGTTGCCATTATGCGCGAACCCAACAATCATACTACTCCACGAAACATCATCTTTTGCAGGAATTTTTGTAAACGTGTCCATAGCTAACCGAAGCTCACCTTCTTTTGTGTACCCTGCAAGCATGATATTCCACGAGGTCAAGTTTGTAATGGGCATTTGATGAAACAATTGTGTTGCATCCTTCACTTTGTTGCACCTAAAACACGCAGCAACAACAGCATTCCAAGCAACAATATTTGGTTCAATCATTTCATCAAACACCTTCCGTGCAAAGAGGAAACTTGCACATTCAGCATACATACTAATCAGCGTAGTCCCAACAAAAAGATGGGTATCAAGGCCATAACCAATAGCTTGAGTATGCAATTGCAATCCATTTATCAGAGCCTTGCAATTAGCGGCGGCTTTGAGCAAAAAAGCAAAAGAGAAACTATCGGGTAGAGCCATGGATTTGCGACGCATTTCAACAAACAGTTGAAGGGCATTGCAGGGAGTGTCGGAATCGGAGAGGCCACGGATGAGTGTGTTGTACATGAACACATCTGGGTTACGAATGTGGAGGAAAATGTGTCGAGCATAGTGGAGTGAATCAGGAAGTGTGACCGCACAATGTAGAAGAAGCTTTCCAGCAACAAATGGATCGGAACTTAAGCCTGTTTTGAATGTAATAGCATGAATTTGCTTCACCGTGCTAAGAGATTTGCATTTGCTCAAAAGCGCAAGGCACCGAAGTTCTCTGCTATTCATTCTCTGCTCACCAACATCGTTTGAAGCTGAGAATGGATTCCTCCGCTCACCAAATTTCTCTCCTTTCCATTTTCTTTGCTTTTTAAGCTGATCCGCAAGCTGGTTTATAAAGAATTTGTTTTTTTTCAAGAATGGGATTCGAACCCGCGCAAATTACACTGTTTTCTCAATCTAGAAACATTGAAAGGTGGTGCACAACATTTATAATCAGAATTTGAACTTCCTACCTCGACCGAAAAAGCTAACCACCTGAAGGCAACAGAACTCCCATACTTTTTTCCCCACTACCGACATAATGATGTAAAACGCGACATAAACAAAATCAGTCTCTTCCTTTCTCCTCCATTGTCCAAAAAACGACAGAAGCAACAAAAATTTCTCCAGATTAACAGCAGGAGAAGGTGCAAAACTACAGTTCGCCCAAGCCAGATACAACACCACCAAAGCACGTATTCACTATTTCCCCAAAGAAAACACCCCCAGAAATCAGAAAAATTAGGGTTTTAAAAGAGAAAGAAGGATTTGAATAACTCACAATGATTTGTTGAGGTTGTGCATGAACTTGGAATCGATCCTCTGTTAAGGCCGGATTGTGGAGTGTTAGGGTTTGAGCGAGCCTCCCCGGAAATTTCAACGAACTGGGGCACAGAACAGAGGTTCGGAACGGATGGTTTTTACCATTTGAAAATTCGGTATAATACTCACTCATGGGCTGGTCTCATGGCCCAACTTTACCTCGAAGGTGTGTGAATGTGAAATTGAAATCATTATTTTGAGATATTTAGTGGTTGTTTTGTCAAATTAAAAATTTGAGTTTGAGTAATAATTGGTTTGGATGTGTTTATTTGTAAAATGACTGCAAATAATAGCTTGTGTCGTTTGGATGTGGTTAAAAATTAGTGACATTTTTTTGTTGTTATAAGTGAATGAATAGAAATGAATTATTATTTTCAATGGTTAAAAATAAGTGATTAAAAATTGCTTGTTTAGATGTGATTGTTTGAAAAGGAGTTGTAAACATTTATTCCTAATAACTGGTTAATTCCTTCAAACAAATATCTCCTTAGGTGGCTTATTACAAAAAAAAAACTCTAAAATAATGTCTATAATTGTAAGAGATTTAAATTATTTTCTAAATCTAAAAATTTGTAATTGACTAATTAAAGAAATTGTAATTGATCATGGTACCATTTCTTAATAATTAAGGTTCTGTTTGATAACCATTTAATTTTTTTGTTTTTGTTTTTAAAAATTTAAGCTTATTTTTACCCAAGTTTCATACAATGTACTTCATCTTTCCTACAATGTATTCATCTTTTCTTGAGAAAGTAGGTGAATGTTAACCAAATTTCAAAAATAGAAACAAATTTTTAGAAGCTACTTTTTTTTCCCTGAATTTTAGTTTGGTTTCTTAAAATATAGTTAAAATGTAGATATACTAGTAAGAAAAAATCTATGGTAAAATGGTTATTGTATGCTTAAATTTCAAAAACCAAAAACTATAAACAAAATGGTTATCAAACGAGAACTAAAATTTTGATTTATTAATTAATTATATTCTTTTTTTTAGTACATATTGGGGGAGGGGGACACATACCGATTCTCGGGTCAAACCCTTGACATTGGTGTTGGTTTATATTCTAAACTCACTATAAATACCACCAAAATCTTATATATAATTTTTAAAATGATAAAAAAAAATATAAAAAGGAACTAGCCATTAAAAAATATATATCATCACCGACCTCACACATACTTGAACTTTGGCATTCTATCTCTCTCCATCTTCTTATTGTGGCTATATTGATCTCTCTATCTCTAAATTGTGGTAGTTTGTCTTTCTTAATCTTCAAAATGTGGTAGTTCAACTTTCCATCTTCGAACTTTTAATTCGTTTGTGTACCTCAATTGGTAAAATTCATTAAAATGTCACTTTTTTTAGCTTAAAAAATCCCAATCTCCACTTTTGTTCGTAGAGTCATTAATAACTCTAATCGATGTTAAAGCAAGAATAACACACACATGCAAACCAAGTGATAATTTTATCATATTTTCCTAAGAAAGAAGCATCTCTACCGTTTTCTTATAACTACATCGGTGATTTTAATAATAGAAGCATCATATTGTATAAAGAATACAAATTGTAAAAAATGACCTATCTAGATAAACCGAGACATCTTAATTTTAAATTTCACCTTGAAACTAACAAACCCATCAGAATGATCGTTAAAATGATAAAATGTCAAAACGTAGTTAGTAGGGAAAAGAAACTTTCATACCCCAATGATTCCACAAGTTATGACACCCAACTGAAAAATTACATGCATTACGTGATAACTATGTTAGGGCCATTTGTATAGTAGTCAACAGCTTTTAAACCATAGGAATTACAATAAAAACAGAACCCATGTTTCACCATAATGACATATATGGTAACCTACCCCTCGTAAGGATCACTAGCTAACTCTTCGATTGTGGGAAAACGAGCCAAGACACATAGTGGCATTGGTCACACTAGTTTGACCTAAATGACGTTTACTCTTATCGTGGGGAGTTGCTACAAAACTATGAAGGACTTCATCATCGTAGTCCGAAGTGGAATCCATTTAGTTAAAGTATAATATAAGGCTTAAGCCACTAAACTATTTAAGAAAATGAATATACCTTTCGGATATCCATAAGAAAAACACTAGAAAAATATCAAATTAAGTAAAGAGAAAACTATATAAGAAAGTAATAAAAAATGGTTTTATTTTGTTTTTTGTTTTTTATTTCAAGTGAGAGTACACCTTAAAAATGTGATGATGTGAATTGGGATGAGAAATTGAGATTTGAAATCTTGTATTTATAGACCTCAATGGCAAACTGTGAGCTTTCCAAGCACGTAGGGCGACGCACCAACCTCGTGTCCAAAGCTACCCCGAGTCAACGGTGCCTAAAGACACATCGAGGCTACACCCAACAAGGTTGTTAGACCTCTTAGGCTAAATAAATGATTGGATGGAAATGAGAGGTTAAAGGTGATTGTGCTCAAGCTCGAATCAATAATCTAAAAAGATCAATAGTATAACAAATAAAATTAAAGAGTATGGATAAGTGCTATAAGAAAATTCTCTACCCATACCTAACACAACTAACGAGAATCCCTTGAGCAAAAGTGGGTGCGTCATAAATCCCAAGAGAGACGAAGACTCGCATGAATCATGCCTAGTGAGAGCTTAAACATAAAATACGCAAACGTCTCGAGTCCAAGAAAGGTAGTTTTGAGTGGGGTTGGGCTTGGCTCGACCTTGGGTCCCAAGTGGAGTCATGCTTAACCCGACTCGAGACGTAGTGGGATTGAGCTTGGCTCGACCCTTGGCCCTAGAAAGGTCAAGCACTTGGTCGACCCCAAACTCGCAGCAACATAGGCCTAGTTTAACATTGTTGTCCAATGTTTCCAAGCCCACTAGATCATTTATCCGTTTAGGAAAGAGAAATAGGAAAATATCGTGTATGACCCCCATAAAAAGTAAAAGAAAGACAACATAGGTAAGCTTTTGAAACTCTGAAAACTATCACCCTCCTACTTTTGCCCATTTAGAGGTCACCACACCGATGTACACGTTTAACTTTATATTTGAAGGTGATTCGTCTCAATGATTTACAAATTAATTATTGACTTCGAAGACCATTTGTAGCATGCACATTGCCAATTTAAATTTAAGAAAATAAAAACAAAAGCTGAATGGTGTAAATTAAAGCCACATTGATCGAATCGCAAAACTCGATAGCTTTTCTCACATTTCTTTTCTACCTTTTTTTCTTCGATATTCATTCTCTTGTCTTCACTATGTTTCTTCATTCTTCAACTTCCTATTTCGTCTTTCTTCTTTTGTTTTTGTCTATTAAATTAATTTTGCAAACAATTTTTCAAATTCGAGAAATAAGTTTGGAACTATTTAAAAACAAAATAAGTTTAGGAACGGAAGGGAGCGTTTGTTTATCATATTTAAGGAGGATTTACTCGCTCATTTTAGAAAATCTAAATACAATCAAATTTTTAGTAACCGTTCTACATTTATATTTTTTAAAATAACTCATCATTTTTAACACCCCATTTATAACGATTTATTTTAAATAAATCAAAATAACTCATTTTGAACCTTTCATTTCTAATTTTTCATCTTGTAACTACTTATTTTAAATTTACATTCAAACAAAATTTTGATTTTAACTTCTTACACAATAATTATATCTAAACAAATTTTAGTTATAATTCTCAATTTTTAGCTACTCGCGAAGTTAAATTCTCGTAAAGATGGTAAACAAACAACCCCTAATTAACTTAAAAAAAAATCATGAAACAAATTAACATCTACCTTTAAATGTTGGATATGTTCGTATAATTTGACATATTTTGACGGTGGGGAAAGAATTTATGACTTTTACAAAGACCGACCGAGGGTTGACGTGTCATAAACCCAATGGTTAAAAGATAAGAGAAAATGAATTAATCAACAGAGTAAAAAAGAAAAGAAGAAAAAAAAACCAGATCCCAGCGGGCAACCCTCGCAACAGGCAGAACAACACGAAGAGGACGATCCGACGCCGACATGGGGGAGGAGAAGAGGCATCAGATGATGCAGAATCTCTTCGGAGATCAATCCGAGGAGGAAGAAGAGGTTGATTCCGAGCACGAGTCAAATCCCCAACCAAATGACGCCTCTGTAATTTCTTTACTTTCAACTTCCGTTACGTTGATTTCGGGTTCATTTTGTGATATACATGTTCGTGTGATTGTTAATCATTTCCCCACTTGAATGAAAATGATATAAATCGAAGTTAAAGATCATTGCAGGTGAACCCACGTGAATTTATTGGTATTTTGGCGTTAATTTTGCTAGGAAAGGGGCTGTTAGGAAGATGAATTTATGGGGAAATTGGAAGTTGGGTTTTACTGGGATAAGATAGTTTAGGCTACGTTTGATAACCATTTTGTTTTTTGTTTTTTGTTTTTGAAATTTAAGCCTACAACAACTACCTTAGCATAACTTTTTTCTTATTTGGATATCTACATCTTAACTATATTTTAATAAACAAAACCAAAATTTGAAAACAAAAAAAAGTAGCTTCCAAGAGCTTGTTTTTTAAATTTGGTTAGTATTCACCTACTTTCTTAAGGAAATGTTGGAGATATTCACCATGTGGAAATTGTCCCACATTGGAAAGATGAAGATTCTTCAACACGTTTATAAGGGATATGGGTTAATCCCCTCATTGCCAATTCGTTTTGAGGTGGAACCTCATATTCTCTAATAGGAAAGATGAATATATTGTAGGAAAGTTTGAACACATAGTAGAAAATTTGAGTAGAAATAGGCTTAAATTTCATAAACAAAAAACAAAAAACCAAATGGTTATCAAACGGGGCCTTAATATTGTTGTTGTTTTTGTTCTTGAATGGTTGGTTATACAGGATGAAGGAGAAGTTGGGGCGGAGCCTGAAGGTGAAGGTGAAGTGGAGGGACATGGGGAAGTGGAAATTGAGAGTGAAGGCGAGTTGCAGGATGCCGAGCCGGATCCGGGGGAAAGCGAGGGTGAAAGAGATCAGAGTTCTCAAGAAGTAGACGTGGGTCACCATAGAGAAGAAGAAAGTGAAGGGAAAGAGGTGGATAGCGACGATAGGGAAGAATATGACCAACGAGTTGTAACAAGCAGGAGGCATGATTTAGTCGAAAGTGAATCCGAGAGGTCCGAAGAAAACCATTATATTGACAATGAAGACGAAGAGGTGGATCAAACTAGAAGTCCAAGGTAATGGAAGACTATTTACCCTCTCCCTCTTCTCTTTCATGCCAGTAGCTCCCAACATTTTGTATTGCTTTCAAGCATTCGCGCATCACCACCTTATATATTGTGCACTCTTAATATTTCTATCTTACTATTCTATCTATATTGCTATATACTTCTTATCCAATAAGAAACCAAACCCAAAAAGTAGGAACAACTCTTACCAAAGAAGTTTATAAACAATTACTTCAAATGGTTATTTTCGGATGAATATTTTAATTACAAGAATGGGAGAGAGTAGACCAGGAGGACTCCATCCCAAGTTTTCTCGCGCCCTCTAGATTGCTCTACTTTATGCAATTTGGCAGTTTACTTTCAGCCAGACCCTTCAAACATCTGGATGTTGAGGACCAAAGCATTTGTACTTTTCTTTTTAATAAGGATATCATAAAGGGTCTGCTTCATCCCCAAGGGGTGGTGCAGTTGGTTGAAGGCTTGAGCTTTAAAGGTGTGCTCCCCTCATGGTCCCAGGTTCGAGACTCACTCGTGACATTAATTTGTAGACACCTCCCATGACTCCATTCCTTCGATGTCTCCCGGTGCCTGGCCTAGGGACGGGCGTGGTTACTCTTGTTTCAAAAAAATAAAAATAAAGGGTCTTCTTCGTAGATATAACAGATCACAACTAGAAATTTTATTTTATTAAATACACCTAAGTACTAAATTTATCAATGAACATTAGCTACTTCTGCCAGCATAATTTGAGTTTTGATCTCTGACAGGGAGGAGAGGGATCACAGTTCACTTCCAGTTGCTGAAATTCGTGATGTATTTGGTGATTCTGATGAGGAAGATGAAGTAGAATATGCTGTTGAGAATGATATTAAGCATGATTCAGTGGTGAGTAATAATTGTTCATTTGCAATATTGAACAATCTTTTATTTCAAAGTTGAATGACACTAGCGTGATCATAAAAATCTGAATATTTTTTCAGAGGTCACCAATGGAAGAGGAAGGGAGCTTTGAGAAGAGTCCAAGACCAGATGATATAATTCCGGATGAAGATGCTCGATATGAGTCAGATGCTCGTTATGAATTCGAAGAGGAAAATTTTGAGGTAAAACACAAAGAGAAGCCAGTTGGGCCTCCATTGGAGCTAGAGATTCCATTACGCCCACCTCCTGCCCGTCCAGAGAAGGTTTACCGATAATCTCTATTGTACAAGTATTGATATGATGTACTTCTCGTATACCAATATTTTGATGTGATGTTAATGTGTCAACTTTTCAAACTAATTGCAGATGAACATGATAAAAGTCTCCAATATTATGGGTATTAATCCAAAACCATTTGATCCCAAAACGTATGAGGAAGAGGATGTATTTGTGACAGATGAATCTGGAGCTAATAAACGCATACGCTTGGATAATAACATTGTGCGTTGGAGAACGGTTAGGAAACCTGATGGCACAACAAACGTATGTTACTAGCATTGTCATTGACTTTGCTTGATGGATTAGCATTTTAATTATTGCTAATAGTGCACAAAGAATGAGCTTATTGATGTTTTTTCTAGTAGTGCACAAAGATTTAGTATTCTTCTCTTAATACAAATGAGTCTCATCCCAACTTTGGTACGGGGAGTATGAAGGGAAAGAAACAAGATGCTCCCTCGCGTTTTATACATTTTCAGGCCTCCTTAAGTTTATTCTGCTTTAAATGTCAACTAAATTGTTTTCTCTGTCTCTTATTTTATGTTACTTCAAGTTTTAACATTTTTTCTTCTTTTGATTTTTAGTATGAAAGCAATGCACGTTTTGTGAGGTGGTCAGATGGCAGTTTACAACTGTTAATTGGGAATGAAGTGCTTGACATAAATGTGCAAGATGCAAAGCATGATCAAGCACACTTGTTTCTTCGGCATGGGAAGGTAATGTCCCAAAAAGTAATTTAACATTGAATTTAGATTTATAGTTCTGTGGCTTTTTTTTTAGCTTGTTAAACTATTTAGTCTTAAGGCCCTAGTTCTACTCCCATCAATGGCTGGATTTGGGACTGAAAATCGTCCTCAACTACATAGAAATATAGAATATTGCTGAAATTTGTTTCTTCTTGTTGCCTTAAGTGTAGCAGTACTTATGTAGTTTGTGTTTCACTTTCACCTGCTTTATACTTTTACATATTTAGGCATCACTGGAGGATTTAACTTCCTTTGTACTTTGAAGAGATATTTTGGTCATTTGTATGACTTCAGCATAGAATTTAGTATTTATTTTTTGAGCTTGGGGGTGTGGATATGATAATCCATCCTTATTGCAAAAATTGAATTAGAAAATCTACTTGCATTGTTTAGCTATTGTAATTCTTATTTTTCTTTCTCTTTCTAGGGTGGTAGCGCATTTGTAAATGAACAAATTACATGTTTCTTTTTCCTTCTCTACTGGTTGAAATATACTGAATATGACGATCATCTGTTTTATTCGTGCAGGGAATTCTGCAATCACAAGGTAGGCTTATGAGAAAGATGAGGTTCATTCCATCGTCTCTCACATCAAATTCTCACCGCTTATTAACTGCTCTGGTTGACTCACGAAATAAGAAGGTGTATAAGGTTAAGAATTGTGTCACGGACATTGATCCTGAAAGGGAAAAAGAGGAAAAAGAAAGGGTAAGCGGTCTATTGGGTCTTAGTAGCTCTGAATCATATTTAAATCAAGGTGTTCACTTGCTTTGCTGTATTGTATTTTGTGGTTGTAGGCTGAAAGTCAAACAATCAGGGCGAATGTTCTTCTTAATCGGAAGAAGGAAAAAGTTAGCAAGAAATATACTCCTGTCATTGACAGAAGGCGCCAACTATCACCTGGATTCTTAGAAGATGCCCTTGAGGAGGTATGCTGTTGTAATTTGATTATCTTCTTATTATCTGATTTTTGTGGGATTTTGGAATGCTTTCTTGTTTCTAGGTCTAAAGTGGTTCTTGTAGTGTTATGTTGTCAACTTAGGGTATTGAGGTAGTTAACAATCAATGATTTGCAAATTGGGACTGCCTTCTAGTTTATGGGCTATAAGTTATGTTGTTGAAAAGAAAGAAAAGTTGCTTCTTTTATTTCTCCATACAACTTTATGGATTTCACTTCAGTTATAAAATTAATGGAAGCTCATTGTTATGTTCTTTTGCAAATTACTTACCATGATCGGGTCAGGAGGGGGAGGTTCTAGGTTCCATTTCCTGGTTGGGTTTTATGTGTGAGGGAGTGTTGCAGTTTGCTTGGAGATTGCTCAACTTACCGTGTTTGTTCAGGAAGATGAAACAGAATATATTGATTCACGCCGTTCCCGCCACCGCTTTGAGGAAGACTTGGAAGCTGAAGCCCGAGCAGAAAAACGGATTATGAACGCAAAGAAGGTTTGTTACCTCATATATTAAATCTTGCCCATTGGTTTTAGTTAAGAGTACTAAAAATGCAAATGAAATTTTTATCCCAGGGAACTAGAGACATCCCTCGGAAGTCATCCTTGCCCGCTGCTAAATCATCTGGGCGTCCTGTAGATTTCTCCGACAGTGATAGGGAAGAGTCAGAGTATGAAACTGAGGGAGAAGATGATGCTCATGGGAGAGTTGAAGAACCAGAGCAGGAGTATGAGGAAGACGAGGAAGAAAATGATGAACGTGATGAAGAGGCAGAAGTTAATGAAGTTTCAGATGTGGATGTAGAGGCTGAGGTATGAATCTTATGATTTGATATTTTTATTATTGAGATTTCATTTATATAATTAATCAATCATATAGAAAAGGGGAGGAAAGCCCCAATTCACTGAAGTTGCAAGAAAGCTTTCCAACTAGCCGAAATATTACAGGTTGAATAATTACCATAGAATTTTGGGTTGCAAGTGTTCACATAGAAACATCAACAGGTCCCCAAGGGGTGGCATAGAAGTTGTAGACTTAGGCGTTGAAGGTATGCTCCCTTTAAGGTCCCAGGTTCGAGACTCATCTGTGACATTATTTCTTCAATGTCTCCTGATACCTGGCCTAGGGACGGGCATGGTTACCCTTGATTCAAAAAAAACAAAAAAAAAATTAGAAACATCAACGAGAATAATTTTATGAAGAAAAGAAAGCAAGTTCATGAAAAACTTCTAATGAGATTTAGCCTAAGCTTTTTGGCATTCTTCTTGAAAGGGTAATATCAGGGAGGAGAGTGAAATATTATATTGGCTTTTACCTTATAGATATAGGAGAGCACTACCTGAAAGAGGAGAAAAGGAAGTTCCAAAAGGAGTTTGCTTGTTGGAGATTCTGCTGCATGCTTACGAAGAATCCATCTACTTGGAGAGAGCCGTGAAAGGATTTCTCCTTTGGATCTATTATTGAAGGCGTTGATGCTCTCTAATCATCCTTTCAATCCATAGTGCAAAGATCAAAGTTCTCCCTTTTCAAAAAAAGTAAAAGATCGAAGTTTAGAGCCTTTTTAGAAAGATTTTGGAGGAGGAAGCTATAATCGATGAAACTCGAATGTCATTAAAATCTTAAACAGACAAACTCGATGTTTAGAACCCATGAGGCTAAGTCATTCCCAAAATTCTTTAATTTTTCAAATTCCTTCTATAGTTTAGGCTTTCGACCAGATTAAAGTGTGGTAAGGCTAAGATGATACTTCACAACCATTTTTCTCCGAAGACCTTCAAAGGTTATCCACTTGCAATGTGTTACCTAGGATAATTTGGGAATCCACGCATACAAACTTCCAAGTTCCAATCAGTGTTTTTATCCTTGTATTTGGTTCAAAATTCTCAAAACTCTGTGCGATCCTTCTGCTTTTTATGTTAAAGATTTTCCTTCTGTTTGCAGGAACCCAAGCATAAGGTTAGAGATTATGGGGGCAGTCACAAGCGCAAGGGGATTGAGTCCGACGAGGAGTCTCCTCCAAGAAAGGCTGCAACCCATCGTAGGATGGCAGTAGTTTATGACAGCGACGACGAGTGACAACTTGCTTCATATGTGATATATAGTGAGTATTAACATCAACCTTATTTCCATTTGGGTTCTAATTATGGTGGAAACTGGAAAACTTTGCTTGATTTCACATGCAAATGGATAATAGCCATTCTCTACTTCTCTTTTGATTTGTAGTTTTCTTTATTTTTTTTTACAGTATATTTCAGTCACTTATCTTTTTTATTTATGAACACATGTTGTACACGGTCAGTTCGTTGGTTCAAATTCTATTAGACCTCACTTGACTTTCATTATCAGCAATGTCAAAACCATTTCGTAAGTTGAAAATTTTTCCGAGTCTTAGACTCTGCAAGGCCAAATTCATCATCTCTGAGTCTTAGATGTAAAATTGTAGAGTGATTATTTTGAATGATTATAAATGAGAAGTTATTTTGAGTGATTAGAAATTTAATTTAATTTATTTTTTGATAAGTAACGAGAACTTACGTTGATATAGGGAGTGATTAGAAATTTGAGTTTTGCAAATAGCTTGTTTGGATGTAGTTATTTGTAGAGGGGTTGCAGTTAATAGCTCGTTTGGATGATGACTTTTCTCGTGGAGTTGTTGATAATAGCTCGTTTGAATGCGATTAGAAATGAGTAATTATTTTGAATGGTTAGAAATGATGAATTAAATAAGGGTGATTATTTTGAGTCATTGTAATAGCTCGTTCAGATGTGATTGTTTGAAAATGAATGGTAAAATCTCGTTTGTAATAACTCGTTAATTACGTTAAACGAATGTCCCCACAATGGTTGATATATATAGTTCTGCTAATTCTAGAATTTTTTCACTTGTGCTTTCTCTTCAAGGATGGTTGCTTCATTTATTCTAAATCTTTCATTTTCATCTGTACATCATAATTGGCGATGGCTCCATAAAATGAAAAGTTAATGTTTTCCTAGGTACTTTTTCATACATCAATAAGAAGTATATACATTTCTAATTAGCAGGGGGCGATGGCGCGGTTGATGAGCGAGACGAACTGCGAAACAAGTGGGGAGTCAAGAATTCTTCACCAGCCCAACTGAGGCAGATTCAGAAGGTTAATTAATCAACCTCACATTTGTAAATTTGTTAAATTAGATTACCGTTTGAAAATGGCGTTTCTCTTTGATACTAATTTCTGTCACAATGAAAAATCATAGATTTTCACTGGACTTCCTTCTTCCCCTTTGCTCCAAACCTATTTCCACTCTATATAATGTTAACACAGGTGGCTAAATGATATTCATTCTCATGCTATGTTTGGTTTATTGGTAACAGAAATAAAATGATATATATTTTATTTTATTCTTGATCGGCGCTTTCGTTAGCTCAAACTCAGGTCTGAATTGTTGGAGACAATTCTATGAATGTATATTAATTATTATTATTATTATTATTATTTAACCCTTTGCCAATGAATTTGTCTGATGTTGGATTGGATACTACTTTTTGTCTGAATACTCTTAAATAAAACAAGACCAAATACTTGAAAGCAAATATATATATATATTTTACACCAAACTAAAAAAATATATGTTTAAAAAAATGTCAAACTTAAAATTATTTTACAAAAAGATTTCTTTTTTGCTTTTTTTTTTTTAGTATATATTGGGAGAGAATAAATACCGATTCTCCGAATCTGTGGTGCTGGTGTTGAACTGTTTTACAATCAAACATTGAAACTATTACGCCACCGATTTATTCGGTCTTTTTTACTATTTTTTTGTATATATATATATATATAATTTAAATTTAAACAATGGACTAATTTTCTCTTAGGTACTATATAACTGTTCATATTTACAATTTTCATAATTTTATTCATCAATTATATTTTTAAAAAGAAATCATGGATATTATTCTTCATATTTTCGATGATAGTATTTGAATTCTACAACCTCTATTTGGAAGCGTGTGATGACCATTTCATTTTTTATTTTCTGTTTTCATTTTTACTTTTTTAAAAATAGATTTATTTGATAACCGATTTTAGTTTTTGTGTTTAAAAATTTTAAAATATTAAAGAAATTAAATAAAATAAAAAAGTAGTTTTTAAAAATATTGTTTTAAAAAAGAATGGAAAAATCAAGAATAAATAGTAAAAATCTAAAAAAATCAAAATAAAATGTGGTGCTCGAAAAATAAAAAACAATTATCAAATATATTTTTTGGTTTTTAGTTTTTAAAACATAAAACTAAAATCAGTTATCAAATATATACAATTTTTATTATTTAAAATAAAAAACCAAAATCCAAAAATAAAAAAAATAAAAAATGAAATGATTATCGAACGGTTGTTAAATAATTATAGTTCTTTTTTCTTCTTAAATTTATATAACAAAAGCCAGTCTTCCCCATTTTTTTTTAATAGTAATATTCATTATCTTTACCATATAAATAGTATAATTCTAAACACGAGTTTAGTGTTTAAATCGCAACCAATATTTTTTTAAATCAAAGTAAACTGATGGCTTTGATTTTGGATAAATTTGCTGGAAGAATGACATAAAAAATAAGAGGATAGGAAAGAACTTAGTGGATTTTTTTAGGGATTACAAACATCCGTAGATATTAGTAATTGTTTTTATTTTAATAAGATTTAATGGAACTGGGCTGAAAATGTTCAAGTTTTAAATGAAAATCGAAAGTTTTGCTAACTATAATTGAATAAGAAAATATAATAAATATAATTAAAGTTCACTGACATTACTTCTAAATCAACCATTAACCATGTTATTGAATAACTTTAATAAATGAGTCTGAATCCCCTCTTTGGAGTGGATATTAGTCTTTTTTCATTTTGATGGAGATTGCATTCTTCAATCATATGAATAAATTGTTCGGGTTATCTCTCAAAGTCTCTCGAAAGTCAACGATAGTCTTTTTGAAGATCTCAGTTGCTAAGTCTATGAATTGTTCCTAATCCATTAAATAGTTAGGAACCCTAAGTCCAACCATGCACAAGGGTGTTTTCTCTCTCGCCTGGTTTTGTAATGGATTGCCTAATATTGATTTCTAATCAAAAGTTGTCGTAAAAAAACATTAAAAAATATATTTTTTTAATAACCTTAAACTTAAATCAATATAATTAATTAAACTCAATCGATCTTACTTATCAATGTCACTGTTCCAAGTTGTACTCAATGATTGGCGTTATTGGAAGTTTTATAAAAGTCAATTTTTTTTTGTTATATTTGCAATTACTTTGGATTTTTTTTCTTTGGTTTTACCTATACAACAAAGATTCCTTTTTTTTTTTTTATTAAACTGAAACGATTACTCGCATAATACGATGTCCTTTTACTGAAACGTTTGTGATTTAAGGAAACAAAACAATAATTAGAAATGGAGATGTTTAAGATGTGTTTGAGTCCGTTTATATAAATGGTAATAACTAAATTAAATGTTTGCTCCTCCATTTATTATAAACGGTAATTAACTAAATTCTATGCCAATACGAGAAGTAGTTCAAACGATATCAATGTACATTTCGTGACTTTGAAGTCGCAGGTTCCAATTCTCCACCTTAAATGTTATATTCTAAAAAAAAACATGCATACTGATTTATCTAAACATTACATAACCAACCGATCAAACACCAATCGTGACCAAACAAGCGCTCCAAACAAGTCTCAAAGTTGAAAATATTGTTGTTCTTACATGGATTAGTTATTGTAGTCGTTTTCCGTTGGATTACAGCCTTCAAATTCGTCCCAAATCTATCGTCTTGTTCGCAATTTTGATCATTTTGCTTCAGATTCCAATCTCTGTTGTCTCTCTCGCAATCCATTAACGCTTCAATCATGATCCCAGTTCAGTAGATCGCAAACTTGACCTAATTTCGCAGCTTCCAGAAAATGGGCACTTCGGCGCCAATTGGCAGCCCTTCATCTCACGCCGATGGCGACGACGGCGGAAACAGCGCCGCCTCTTTCGCCACCGCCTGCCATGGTACGTGGTACAGTGCTCTCTTGGTTGCGCCGTCGGTCTTGTTCGCGATCTATTTGGCGATTTGCGCCATCAAGAACACGAAGAAGTTTTTTCGTGGTCGGTCTTTCATTATGATTTCGTATTATGCTCTTCTCTGGATCACTACGCTCCTTAATCTTGCCTGGTGCTCTCTTCAGGTGAGTTTCTTTGGATTGATTCCCCTTTTTTTGTTATTCATCGAGTGTGGGTGGACTTTAACCAAGTGTAGATTGCTTTTGATTGATGAGTTCTCTTGCATGATGGTGTACTAGGAATAGTAATGCTAATTTGTTCATGAAGTGGGTTCTTGTACATAATAATTCATTTTTGTACTCTGTGAGAGGATCATGGCTCTTCTTCTTTTCTTCTTGTGCAATGATGTGAGTTTTTCTTTATAAGAAGTTTCTTAAGGTATGTTGAGTTGTTAACCTTCCCTAAATCAAGATTTTAGGATAGTGATTGGAGATAAATCTTCTCGCTACAAACTTTCCCTGATAGCTTTTGAATGAATTTTACAAAAAAAAAATGGAAAGCTGTTTGTAACTCGTTAAGTGCCCTATGAATCTTATTGATCAGACTACATTGCAAAGAGGAAGCAACTCCTATTAGGACTGTAGAGTTGAAAAAGAAAAAAAAAAGAACTTTCCCCAATTTGGCTAAGAGGCTGCAGACACAATATGATCCTAGAACCCCTGCCAAGCCTTTTCAACAATTTGAAAAACCTCCTATTCTTTTTTAATTAATTCCTAAAAGTGAGCCTAGTTGCATTGCATCCAACCATAATAACTTGGTTTTATTCTCAAAACTTAGTTGATCCCATATAAACAATTGGGCCTACCACACTTGAGGCTAGACAAAGCCATCTCAGTCAATTCCAACTGGCCTTCATCAAACATGAGGGATGTAATGGGCACTTTAAGAAGAGAGAACTTGCAGCTACTACGCCTTTGTTTTTTCTGCATAGACTATACCTTAGGTACATAAAAGAGGGTTTTAACATAGGTCCTCGTCCTTCATCCATCATCATAAAAGTATTTTTCGAAGTAAAGGAAAAAGAACTTTAGAATCTAGATACGTACTGCTTCTAACGTTTTCTGTTATGGGAGAAAGACGAGCAGTAGTGTCTCTCCCCATGTTTTTAGGCTTGGAACTACTTATTTAAAAATTCTTAGGTTCATGAGATTGGTGATGCTACTAAGGGAGTAAGAGCCAGTTATTGGAATTTGATATATTGCCTTTTCAAGCCATAGATAATCTTTTATTCTATGTGATGTATTATCCATGCAATTTTTATTTTGCATATCCTTACCCTTGCTTGTCTGATTCAAAGATGGATATGCTTTTCATTAGTTTGTGCTGTTTTAATTCATTGTAAAGCAGGCATGGGAATGCTCACCTGAGAAGAAGATTCCTTGGAATCTTTTGTCTTTGTTCACATCATCTGGAATGTTGTTTATGGAAATTAGTCTGGTAGCCTTCTTACTCAAAGAAAATTATTCAGGTGGCATAGAAGCATTGTTGCACAATTTTATCATCTCGGGAATTCTAGTTGGTGTTGATGTGCTTCTTAAGGTAATAGATTGATAGACTTTGAGATTTGTGTTTGTGTCAAGTTGATTTTTCTCTTATTTGATAGCTCAATGTCTTCGACTTCATAAACCCAGATTTCAATTACTGAATGCTTCTTGAACAATTTCTGGTGGTCGACTTATCAATTCATCTGTTGTTGTTTGACACTTTTGTTGTATTTTCTTGTTTATCACTTTGTAGCGTAACGGTTCTTATTTGGATGATTTGTAGAAAAGAAATCAAAAGATTTTTTAGGGTGGCAGCTACATTGGGATGAATATATGGCTTCTGGATGGTGTACTCTTGGCCCTTTGTTTTGTTTCTACAATTGTTTGTTATTGTTTTGAGCGAAGTTGTTTTGGTGGATTTCTTGATTTATATTAGCTCATTTTGGAATCAATCAGATGTTTAGTTTATGTTCAACCATTTGATTTTTGAAAATTTAACTTATAAATACTACTTCTATCCATAGATTTTATTCTTATCAACCATTTATATGTGTTCTAAAAAACTTTTCATTTTTTGAAAACTAAAAGAATATAGTTTTCACAAACTTGTTTGTCGTTCTTATCGACCCTTCCTGATATGGTAACCGAATACCTACAATTTAACAAATATACTAATAATATTCAGGTCATATACGTGTTCGGATTTGGCATCCCACTGTTTATCACAGTTGGTAGTTCACACTGGGCAAAGTGGGGAGTATGGACCATCCACAATTTATTGCTAACTTCAGCATATGGCTTCATACTGTTTGTTCATTTCTCAAAATGGAGAGATAAGCTACCACGTTAGCACATATCATCGCTTTCTCAGTCGTAATTTATATTACGAGTTTCACCTAATTAACATTGAATTGAATTCTGTTAATTGTTGTGTGTCTACAGCCAGACCAGCTTTCTATAATTACATTGCTGTGATGTTCGTTGTTAGCGCTTTGGCATTTTTCGCCAGTGGGCTTGCTACATTTGGAGTTGGGTTTGGCATCTGGTACTTCTACATTCCTTTATATTTAAGATTGGGAGACTCAAACCACATACCTCGTGGCTACGAGTATCCAAGTTTAGCTATGCACAATTGCACACTGGCTTATATTTAACAAGTTAGAATTCAGATTCTCAGTAATTTTGATCTCCATGGAAGTTACATAGATGGTGCTTTATGTTGTAGGTTGTACAATTTCACTGTTATCAGCTACCATTCTATGTATCTTCCTTTCCTGTATGTGACGTTTCTGGCAGATTTTTTCCAGGTGAAATCCTTTTGTTCATCTATACTTCTTATTTTCTAATTGTAAAAGTATTCATTTTCACCATATTGGGTGAATAGGGTTAAGAATTTGTTTTTTGTTTTGTTTTTCCAGGAGGAAGACTTCCTTTTGGAGAATGCCTACTATTCAGAAATGAGAGATGCAGGATTCTTTGATTCAGAGTGGGATTAGCCTCCTTGAGACAACCTATATTTGCATGCTTGTATGTTAATGTTCATGTACAATGTAAATAGAACATAAAAAGATTTTTTCCATTTCCAATACAACATTATTCTATACCAACTAGAACATAGCTCAACCAGCATAAACTATATACCAATGACCCAAATGTAAGCTAAAACAAACATTGCTTGATATTTTTTATTTCAATATATTAGGGCTCATTGATGAATATACTTTCCTCCCATTTTGCTTTTTTACTTGGTCCATATGTTTAAAAAATTCAACATTTTTAACCATGTTCAATTTTAATCTTTGGATATTAAATTTGAGAGAAAAATACCTTTTTAGTCTCTTGGAATTTCATTTTAGTTTTTATGTTTCAAAACCAGACACTTTTGCTTCTGAAATTACAGTAATGCTGAATTTTTGTTCTTGAAATAATGGTACAGTTGGTGAGATAATAGAATGCTAAAACAAAATAGATCGATAATAAGGTTATTACCGTACTTGCATGTATTTTATTACCAACTTTTCAATAATTTTAGTTATAAAGAAAAGAGGAAAAGAGGTGGCAAAGAAATAATAATAAAATATTAAATAAAGTTATCTATCTTCTCCATCCATTTCACCACTAAAAAGGAAGAGCACAAGCTTTGAAACCTCGGTGCAAACCTTTGTTTATTATTTTGTTTAATTAACATTACACACCTTGAGGGAGTGGTGAAATGAACGGAGAAAATGATAGATAATTTTATTTATTATTATTTCTTTGCCACTTTTTTTTATAACTGACAATATTGAAAAGTTCTTTCAGTTTTAATTTTAATTATTTTTTTAAAATTAAATACATGAAACCACCATAATAATCACATCATCAATATTTTTTATTTTGAAATTAATTTAGTTATTATCCTAATTAAAATTTTGTTATCTCAAGGACGAGAATGGATAATTATTCTCTTTTAAAAAAAGAATGGATAATTGTTGAAATGTCATAGATAAAATTGTTCAATTTTAAAATATAAGAACCAAAATGAAACTCCAACCAAGGGTAAGGTCTAAAAAGATATTTTTTTCCTAAATTTTCATTTTTTTTAGAATACCTAAATTTTAAATTTCAATTAAATTGATAATGTTATATTGATTTGGTTTAATTTTGAAATATACTCATTTTTCCTTTCTTATTTTAAGCTAATATGCCAAAGATTTTACTCTCAAAATCAAGTCACTAAAGACCATAAAGCAAATTGGAAGGGTAAGTGTTTCTCAAAAAAATAGAAAAGATGAGTGAATTGAGCAAATAGATTAGGGTTTATGGTTTTAGTTGAATTGAGCAAATAGAAAGCCACCCAAAGAGTGGAGTGATTTGGAATGAAGAAGTATTTTTGTTTGGAAATTGGTGTCTTAAAGAGATGTTAGAATTTTTTTTTTTTTTGAGATTTGTATTTTGGAAATGAAATGTTGGAAAATTGTTTTGGAAATTGATGTTTAAGAGAGAATATTTTTATTTTATATTAATTTTTTTTGTTGCAAAGAGATTTGATTTAAAGTTTGATAGGATTAAATAGATTTGTTGAGATGAGAAGTTGAGGAGTTAAGAGATGTTATGATAAACAAAAAAATAAACACAAGGTTGATTTTCATTTTTGGTATAGAAACAATTGAAAATTTAGATTATATATATATATATATATATATATATATATATATATATATATATGTATGTATGTATGAAAATTGAATTTTAGATTAAAATTTCACAATTTCAGGCTACTTTAGTTTTAGATAAAATGACAATGATTAAAAGAAAAAGTAGTCGTACTTTTTTTTTCAGAAAAAAAAAGATAAAGATACCTGATTTGCAAAATCAACCAAGGAAACAATTACCAAATGTTTTCGTTTCAAAATTAAAAAACAACAAACAAGAATGAGAACTAAGAACATTATCAAACAACCCTTTAATAACATAAAATTCTGGAATGGGCAAGATTTTTTATAAGATTCATGGGTCAAACATTAGCATAATACAATATGTGAGACTTGCCAATTTGAACAAAGTTTACTTCAACCAAGATGTAAAAGGTTCGAATTCTCCACCCGAGTTTAAAGCAAAGAAAAAAAAAGTGGATAATATATACTATATTTGTCAAGTCTAGCAAGGATAATGGACCTCTTTGAACTGACGTAATTAATTCTACTTGTATTTAATTTAGGCATCATTTTAGAAAACAAAATGGCTAGCTTTACAAAACTGACCACATGTACATGAATCTAAACCCAGTTCTCATAATTAGACTGGAATCTTAAATATATTCAAAACATATATGACTGAACTGTAAGCTCCATTCAACCTTGTTTGTCTTGCAAGTTGCAACTCCTTTTATCTCTAACAGTCCAACTAATGTCCTCTTCTCAAGTGCAGGCCATTGGGACTTGGATTTCATTATTATTCATCAGGTCCTGTGATTAGTTCAACTGCTTTGACTTACCAATTCTTTAATGGAGTGTTCTTGCTCATAACCAAGATAACAATCTGAGACCAAAATCAATTTCATTTCCTGAAAAGCATTCCATCGAAAGTATTAGAAGCATGATAAAGATAGTTATCAGTATCGAAGTTTCAGCCCACTATATATTCAGGGCACTCGCGCCCGTCTCAAGGTTGAGATCCGGAACACAACAAGAAATTTTACAATTAAGTTTATTCATGGTTTCAAACATGTGACCTCCCAGGGAACTTACCTTGAAGACCCCAAGTTTCTACCAATAAGGCTGCCCCTTGGAGACTAAAAACTATCATGTCGTTCATGTCGTTCGTAAGTACGATAAGGATAGTACCAGAAGTCTTGACGAGGAGAAAGGGAAAACAATGAATCAAACACAGGAGTTCTAGTTTCTGGTGAGCAATTTTACCTGGGAATCAGTTCTATTTTTAGGCAACTGCATGGTTGTGACCAAGCGATCAGCGAAAGAAACTCTCTTTATGGCATACAGTTCCGATGTAGAGGTGTTGCCTAGTACTAGCCACCATGCTTCATCTTTTATCTGCAAAAGAACGTTTGATTTAATTTATATCAACTTGCTATTCAAGGATGGAGCAGCAGCGGAGGATTTTACCTTGGGAAACCGTGGTGCGTATGCCCGGGATCTGTTTTTCCTCGAACTGATCTTCTCCAATCTAATGTGTAGAGAAGGAGATTTTTCAATGTTATCGTCCCTACTTTGAAGTTTTATCTTCATTTGGACGCGTGGAAAATTCTGCAAATCCTGTAAAAACAAATATCCAAATCAGATAAAATGCCAGTCAGTAGTAAATTGCTAGGTGAATAATCTGGTCGAGTAATTAGCTGGAATTTAGTTATTTTCATCTACTCGTTAATGCTTTTTAAAATAACCATGCGTATCTGGATTCTCGACTATTCTCCCGGTGCAATTGTCTGACCCACCATATTTTATTTTTTTGAAACAGGGTACCACGCACTAGGGTTTACATAACCATGAGTATCCGGATTCTCGACTATTCTCCCGGTGCAACTATCTTACCCACCATATTTTATTTTTTTTGAAACAAGGGTAACCACGCCCATACCTAGGCCAAACACCGGAGACACCGATAGAATAATGTCACAGGTGAATCTTGAACTCAAGACCTTGAGGGGAGCATACCCTAACCACTAACTCAACATATTTTGTTGTCAATGTAACTAGTGAGAAATTAATTCCTGAGTAGATGATCACTATGGATTGAACCTACAACTTCTAAGTACTTAATGATATACAACACCCTAGTTTATGTTGCCTCGTTTGACGACTAGGCCAAACCTACGATATCTACTCTCAACTCTTGAGCTGCCATGCCACACTGATTTTTTTTATATCTTTTGATGTTATTTGATGCAACCAAGCATCCGCGGAGGAAACCTCCTACTCCTAGAATCCCTAAAGAGTGTTTATTATGAATCAAAGGTAGGCTAGTAACAAGAGATTAGCCTCTATTTATAGAGAATTAATGAGTTATAATCTATTTCAGCTCATATACAGAACTTCTGAAACAATCCCCGTAGTAATAAAAAAAATAAAAAAAATATATATATAAAGACATGTATTATTTAGAAATATCATGGAGAATATTTCTGACCTGAGATAATTTTGAAGCAGGAAAGTTTCCAATCAAATTTTGCAAAGTTGTCTTGGGAAGATCCAACAGTTGCTGCACAGTGAGATATCCTGATTTTTTAAGTGAACTTGCAAGGTCATCGTTCATGCATGGCAGCATCCACAACGCCGAATCCACATCAAACCACAAGCCCTGAAAGTTTCATAAATATCATATAGTCGGAAAATTGAATACAGTTCATTTCCCACATCGCAAGTAGGATAAACATGCAGTTGCAAGCTCGCCTTATCTTTTCGTATCCCTTTTTTCTATCACTGTTTTTCAGTATTTATTCACTGGCTTATTGTTTTCTTCCCGTTTTATACCTTTCTTAGTAAATTTTTTATTAGTCTATTTCTTTTCTTCGAGTATGGAATGTTTTTGAAATAGTTGATCAGTTGGTGTTAATAGAGGATGTGAGATTACAAAGTAGAAGCATTTTTTTTTTTTGAAACAAGGGTAACCACGCCCATCCCTAGGCCAGGTGAGTCTCAAATTACAAAGCAGAAGCTTGAAATTATTTTCATCAAATACAAAAATTAGTGGTTCTAAGCCAGTGGAGCCCATGCGGAGGCAATCTAGAAAGAAGAGAGCCTATGTCAAAAGGATCGGAAAAAGGCGGCAAAAAATAGAAAAATACAAAACAAAATTAAGCTTGATTTTAATTTTTTAAAACCATCTTTACACCCATTTATTTGGTTAATTAGAGAAAATATATAGAGAATTGAGAATTTGCGCTGTATAGCAACTTTTTTACCACAGTTTACAATTATAGCACATTTTTTAAAATAATTCTTTTATAGCAAATTCTGCCATTTTTTTAAAAAAAAAAATTACCTTTTTGATAGAAGACTTTGATAGAATCTATCATTCTCTAGTGATGGAAGTCTATCAATTTTATCAGTGATTGATTCTATCGGTTCTTATTGATAGACTCTTGATACAATCTGATGGAAGTCTATCAATTTACTTTATTTATTAGTAATTGATTCTATCACCCTTTATCGATAGAATCTATCAATATGAAATCTATCAATTTACAATTTTTGCTGTATGTGCAAATATTTTCATTATGTGCTATTCATGTAATATTTTATCAATTTTGTAATATACATGCAAAAGCCCCTAGAGAATTACCTGCATGACCATTTGCAATAGACGCATGCAAGTAATTGAGCTTGATAGCCATCCACTGTTGGCACATATGTCAATCATAGCCTGTATAATGCGTATACTTTGATCCAACACCGACTTTAAGTCGGTAATGTAGTCACTGATTGGTAATTCCAACTGAGAAAAATGTGCCTGAATTCCATTGCAGAATATCGAAGTAACCAAGACAAAATTTAAGGTGAGCACAAAAAAAAGTCCATTTTCAAATCTCAGTGATACTTTTAAAGGGATAGAAAAACCTGAAAAAGTAAATTTGCTTTCACATGTGGATCATCAAGTCGATCTTTGTCCACCATATATCGAACTCTCTCGGATAAAGCAGCATTGTAATTTTCCTTCAACAAATATTATAGTACATCGAATAAATGAGAATTAAAATGAATGATATTTTTGTGCTATCATCAACCAGTTGATAGTAAATGATATGAAACAAACATAACAAATTAAAATTTCAACCAAGACGGCAGAAAGCAGTCTGTTCTTACAGAGATTTAAACAGTTAGAACTGCTACATTAGAATATGAGAAAAAACCTGAATAGGGATAATGACAACTCCAAGAAACTAGTAAGCATGAAAAAATATAATCATACCATAAACACTCCTAACAATAAATATGTATAGTAGATCCTGCCAACAAGAAACATCATGAACTACTAACTAAAAAAATGTTTTATTTCTGCCAGAGTGAAAAAACTGTTGATTTCATTACTATTGGTTAATAAAATTAAATTTACCTCAACCCAATCAACTTAAGCTTTGGAGTTGATGATAATTTAATATGATTCAACAAGGCATCAAAGCAAGAAGTCTTGTGTTCAAACCCTAGTCGGGTTGCTTCAATCCCAATTAATATTGATTTCCACTTGATATTTTTTAAATTTTCAAACCCACAAGCAAGAGCGAGGGATAGTGTTATTCGATAGAATTAAATTTACCTCAATCTAGTCCGCTCATTTGAGTTAATTGATAATTTAACACATTCAACGATTACCATATGAAAAATAGAATGAAATTAAACTGAACTTACCACACAATCTACTACAAAGTTTCAGGAAATAATTTAACTAAAGATTATTTTGTCCTAGAATTACTGTTTTTTTTTTAATTTATAAAAAACTTAAGCTTTCATTAAGAATAGAATGAAAGAAAATATAAGGATATTAACGAGGCATACAAAAAAAAAAAGCCCACAAAAAAAATTCTGCAACAGCTTAAAAATGTACACTTTATGTAGAGTCACTGATTGTATGGCTATTGGTTCGTCTGTTAAGTAATTAACAACGGCAAATTAGTACTCATGAACTTGTAAGAAAGAGCACTACCTCATTATGCCGCACAGGAAGTTCATCATATTCAGAAGCAGCAGAAAGAATATGCAAAAATACCTACACGCAACAAACTCAGTGGGAAACTATGCAAAGAGGGTAAACTGTAAGCATCCTCATTGGATCCATAACCAACAGACTTACTTCAAGTGACGTATCTGAACCTATATTTGAGCCAAACATTGATAAAGTAATGTAGCTGAGGTAATACTGAGATGCTATTGAGCCCAACATCATTGGCTCCACACTGCCTTCATCCATCTTTATGCATCCACTATCCTCAAGATCCTCAAATGTGTTCTGTACTAACCTGTTGGAGAAAAATGCTCACCACATATACCATTCTCCCAAGACAATTGAAATGCCGAACAGAAGGAATTTCACTAAGATCTAACAAAAAGTGTTTTTTACCTAGACAAGTACGAACTTAGAATTTCAGGTTCCATGTTATCCAACCCGTAGTAAGCAGGATTTACCATCTGTAAAAGAATGAGGTGAGAACTTCTGCAGAGGACAGCATCATTGGCAAATTAAAAGATTGTATACTTATGATAATTTGCATTGTTCTTGAAAGCCTAGGCTTAAAAATATTTCTCACTGCTCTACATGTTAAATGGGGGGATCATAAAATAAAACCCCCCACTCCAATAATCCAGAATTGCCAATTAAAAGATTGTATACTTATGATAATTTGCATTGTTCTTGAAAGCCTAGGCTTAAAAATATTTCTCACTGCTCTACATGTTAAATGGGGGGATCATAAAATAAAACCCCCTGAAACCCACTCCAATAATCCAGAATTCCAGACACTGTCAACATTAATAGAGCAGGCAACATTAAAGACTTCAGTAACCTCTACAAATCTTTCATCTGAAAGAGCTAACGACTACTGCATCGATGGAAGAACCAATGTATCGTACCATTTCTACATTAATTCATTTCCTTGGTTAACATTTCAATTCACATTGCATTCAAATACCAAACAACAGCATGCACTGCTCAAGAGTAGGAAAATGCACCGTGCTTTCAGAAATTTTACCAGCCTACGAAACAAATATGTCCAAGTAAGATAGTGCACTGCATCCTCTTTATGACAAATGGTGCCTGAAACTATCTCAGCATTGATATGGTCATGCAACTGCTCCTTCAGACTGCTCTCAACAGGGAATGGTTCGTACAAAAACTGAAATTATTTGTATGAGCCAAGATTGTCAGAGTGAAGAACTATCGGATAAAAGTATATAAAATGATTAGATGGATTGACCTTTTTATAAAAGCTTTTTTTGGGTTCATGAACAAGAATGACTGCTTTTCCATGTTGGTCATACTGTGGTCGTCCTGCCCGACCCATCATCTGCAGAATATCTGTGATTGGAAAATCGACATATCTCTTTGATTTTCCATCATAATATTCTGTTCCCTGTTAAAATATAATTACTCAATAGTTATCAACGAGGTTGAAACAAAGTTAAAAAGTAAAAAAAATGTAAGATAAACGAAATAGAGAGGGTGGGAGAAAGCAAGAGGGTTTCTATTTTGCAGGATGTCAATAAGAAGCTTAAGAAATTCATCGAAAAATTAAAAAAAAATGTTAAGGTCTCGTTTGATAACCATTTGGTTTTTTGTTTCTGGTTTTTGGAATTTAAGCCTATTTTTACTCAAATTTCCTACCATGTGTTCTAGTTTTCCTATCACGTATCCATCTTTTCTTAAAGAAAGTATGAAGATGCTAACCAACTTTCAAAAACAAAAACAAGCTTTTAGAACCTACTTTTTTTTGTTTCCAAATTTTGGTTTGGTTTTTATTAATATAGGTAAGATATAGATATTCAAGTAACAAAAAACATATGGTAAGATAGTTATTGTAGGTTTAAATTTCAAAAACCAAAAACAAAAAACCAAATGGTTATCAAACGGGGCCTAAATTTTTTCAATTCCATGGCACAATTACCGATGAAAAAAAACATTCTTTAAATATTTGCCTTCAAAATATCAACTTACAGTATCAAACATTAAATTAAACGTATTATAGAAAAGTATGCTTTACCTTGATAATAACTAGATGTGCAGGAAGGTTCACACCCCAAGCCAATGTGCTAGTACAAACTAATACCTACAATTTGATATTTTGAAAAGCTAAATCAGTAAAATGATATAGAGGAAAGTTTATTTTAATGAATCTGGACTTTATCGGGCCATTAGATAGATATCAGGTAACAGATATGCCTGAATTTTGTTGTTTGCAAACAGCTCCTCAACCATAGACCTATCCCCATCATTTAGACCAGCATGGTGTAGCCCGATACCAAATTGCAATGTGTGCCTGAGATTCTGATCAATAACTTGACAAAGGATCATCTGTAGCTCTTCTTCAGCCATATTAAGAAATTGCCTTGGGTGTTCATCTGAAGCTGCGAACTTAAAACCATAACACCAAAGTATGCATCAGGAAACTTGTATAGGAAGCAACACTGAAGCTGCATTGAGCTTTTACAGTCTAAAAACCAAATTGACCAAGAGAACAGTGGCGATTTTACTCATGGTAATCCAGATCTCATCTCACCTGAATAAGATCCAATGCTGTGAGTCTAGTTTGGCGACGAGATGAGACGAATATAAGAACTGGCTTGGTTGGTGAATGGGTGCAAATGGCAGCATAAGTTGGTTTATTCATACTGTTCATCCTAGGGCAGTAAAACTTCCCAGGATATCCCTGAATAAAAATGTCAAAACGTTCATTAGTAAGCCTAGGAACCATAAACAAAATTAAATTATGATAAACCGTTTATTTATATTTTTTTTGACAAAGCAACAAACTTTCCATTGAGATTTGAGAATATGAAAAGAGACTAAGCTCAAGGTTACAAGGAACAAAAGGAAACCAAAAGGCAAAGAGACAAGAGATAAAAATAGAGAAATCAAACATGAAAACAAAGGGAAAGCAGCAGGACAATAAACCACAGAATTAAAACTAAATAAAAGTTTCCCAGTTGACAGCATTGTTCAAGGTTTATGTGGAAGTGGCAGTGAGTGGAGATGATAGATGACTCTGAGCTAATTTTTCCTTGTGGGTTTCCTTGATTGGATTTTATATGGAGAGTTTTACTGAATTACTGTATTTGTTTTGTCATTGGATTGGGAGTTAGTAGCATAATTTGGAACTATTGAACTTTTCACCACATCAATGAAAATTCTTTCTTTACCCCGTGAGTAAAAAGTTAGCAGTACACTAATCTTAGGAAGCCTAAAGTTAAGATTCATAGAACCCGGAGGGTGATTAGTGGGATCACGCAAAACATCCAACTCCATGATGGATCATGCCACCTCATCCAAATTTCAATAATAAAGTATCATGCCTACATTGGGGGTTAATGACAAGGACTAAGGATAAACATAATTTGAAGTATAGGAGTAACATGCAAGTAACTTTTTAAAGTTCTCAGACTAAGTAAAAACAATCCTCAAATATGTGAATGAAATATGCAATTTAAACTTAACATTTGTATGCTTCTTCTGACATTGTATCAGAGCAAATATAGACATAGAAAGCAAATAATAAGAAGACTCACAAACCATGAGAAAACACAATAAATTTTTGTTCCGTTGATTGAGGTCCATTGGATGAAACAAAGTTTACAAGTAGCTTCCTTAATCAAGAGATTCAGAAGCAATGGTATTGAATAAAACAGTAATAAAAAAAAGCTAAGAACTCATTTTGCTAACATTGCAAGTTGCAACAATCATTAGTATAATTTTGTCTCATAAAGTGTGAGTGAAATTTAAAGTAACTTTTTCTTGTACAAAAAGAAAATAAGGCAATTCCTTTCAATCTCCAAATTTACTTGCCTGGATATGAACTTCAAGAGGCACTGGCCTTACGCTTGGTTTGAAATTGAAAAGTCCGTTTTCTCCAACACCTAACCAGTCACCCAAATTGCTGATAAAGGAAAAAGATGAGTATTATAAACCAATATTTATTCAGAATGATGTATAGAGACAGACTTCAAAATATAAAACCCCAAAACTTTAAATTTCGCACCCTATTTTAGAATTTAAGATCAACAAAACAGGGAAGGTCTGATGCAAGTCTTGATTGATTTCACTCATTTGGGAGTTTGTATCCATGAGCTTCAGACTCTTTTCATAATTTTAATGAAAAGCTTGTTTCGTTTCAATTCATCTTTTTTTATAGATTACGATTCTGTCCTCAGGGGAAATGACATATAAGAAAATACAAAAACCAAACAGTGCAACGGCTGATGAAAAATATATTACTTCTAACAGCTCAGCAAAATTACTGTATCCATCATCTTTGATCTGTGTGCTTTTGTGTTCTTTATTATGAGCAGACGTTTCTCTCAACAATAAATATTTGGAATAGAAAACAAAACCAAGTAGGTTAAATTATTCAGTCCAGCTGCCTACCTTGCATTTGCTAAAGCAGTTGAAAGGCCTACAAATCTAACTTTTCGTTCAGTCTGTGATGATATATATCTCATCCTTGAAACAATAACCTGTAGACACGAGGAAATAATGTAAATAGATAAACATGAATCCTAATTTAGATCAAGCACTAAGCTTTTAAAGAGAACAGTGCAAATTCATAAATTCAATTTGAATTGAACTCCTGGGTTGCCTGAGAAATATCTATTATTATTATTTTTATATGAAATGTGAATCTTTCATTGATAAAATGAAAATATAACAATTACATTGAGAGGGAGAGAGAGGGAGGAAGAGAAGAGAAGTACAGAAGAAAAACAGAGAGGGAGGGAAGAACAGAGGCCATATAAAGATGTCTAAAAAGACACAAAAAATACAATCTAAAACAAGCCAGAGAAGAGGACCAGTAGGATATTAAATATTAGGTAGGTGACCACCATGAATTGAACTTATTCCCTCTTAGTTACAAGACCTTTTTGGCCGCTAAGTCAAACTATGATGGTTGTCAGTTGAGTAGCTTCAATTTTATAAGTTGATCCAATTAGTAAGAATGTGAGAAAGATTAGCATTAGATTTTCTCCATGATGAGAAACACGATTTAATTTTACTCCAATATAATTGACATTAGTGGACTCCGCACACCAAAAAAAGCCGATGCACAACACTAAGTAAGAGATCAAGCAGTAACTTTCTTCACAAAATCATGTGCAACAATCTTATGTTAATTTGGGAATCGTTCATTATGTTTAATACATTTTTTTATTTCATACAGTATTATTATAAAGACGTTAAAGAGATTTGAGTATAATAAGTTGTGATAAAATTTCATCAATAGCACATGCACTAAATTGCTACGCTTAATAATTAACTACCTCGAGAATGGGACCTCGATCTGCTCCCAATAAGTGAATCTCATCCAGAATCACAAGTCCAACCTATTAAAATGTTATTTGTCAATAACGTGTCTCCAACATGCAAAAAGGTAATATGGTTTTTTTTTAAACAAGGGTAATCACACCCGTCTCTAGATCCTACCGGAGACATCAAAGAAGTAATGTCACATGTAAGTCTTAGACCTAGGGCCTTGAAGGGAGCATACCCTCAAAGCCCAAGTCTTCGACCTCTGCGCCACCCCTTGGAGACAAAAAGATAATATGATATTAAGAATCCATCATTTACACGACTAGGAAAATTGGAGGAAAGAAATTTTCATTAACTAATGCCAAAAAGTAAGGACGAGCGTAAACTGAGAGCAAGAGAAACGTGGGATTCTCTCTCTTTGTGCCCAGCTATGGCATTTAAGGGATTGAACTTACACTAAAAAACTAGTTGTAGCCTGTAGTGAGCAACAAAAGGTGTTCTCCATAAATGTCTAAAGATATTTCAGTTGAAGGAGAGTTAAGATAGAGAATGTGAGCAATCAAACTTATGTTTCATTCTCCAAAAAAGTAATGAATGCCTGATGTGTGTTAATTCACCTTTGTAACATAGCTTCGACTATGCCAATTTCGACTAATTCCATCCCACTTTTCGGGGGTAGATATTATAATATCTGCTGACAAAAGAGCCATCAAATCAGGGGTAAAATCTCCTGTCATTTCAACCTGAAACAAAAATCATTGATAAAAAACTTCATTAGCTTCGATCAAAGAGGTGAAAGAACCCCACCCCCAAGGAAAAAAAAAAAGAAAAAAAGAAGAGTGAGACGCAACCATTTTTTTTCCAAGCCGAGAAACAAGACAATTTTTCCAGTCATTCATTCTTTCACGAACAATTGCCTTCAAAGGTGCAATGTATACAACCTGCATTACAAAGGAAAAGTTACAATATATGTTCAACACGAGTTCCAACCTGACATATTGACATAAACGGAAACCCAAACCCAAAAAAAAAGGAATCTGGAACTGCTGAAAGCTCCAAAATGAAAAATGAACGAAAAACAGATGAAAAAGAAAAGAAAACACTAAGTCCCAACAAATTAAGCTTTCCGCTCTACCATTTTTTCTCACACTTGAGAGACCGATAAATTAAACTCTTTAGTGAAGAAGATATCCAAATCTGATTCTGGTTTTAGACGTCAGATCAGAATTGAATGAACATTTGGTGTGGGCCGTGTGGCCTTATATATATGTGGTGAACATCTTCAATCATTTTGATGAAAACATTTTAAAAAGTTGTCAAGGCTTCCAGCATCATCAGGGTGCATCAATTCTCCACTGGCTAACTTCTAAAACCGGAGAAAAGTCGACAACCATTACCTTGTAGTTCCTCCTGCACATTATACTTTTGTGCTCAATTTTTCATGGAGAGTTATTTTACCTTCATATCAGGCTGAGTATTGAAGAGGCGGAGAATAGCAAGTTCAGCAGATATGGTTTTTCCACTTCCAGTTGGAGCACCCAACAGAATGTTATCATCTGTATGATATAACCCATGAAAAATCTGTGCAAACCAAGCAGAAGCATCAAACAAGTCAAGATATGACGACATCAATAAGGTTCAACTGATTTAAGAGTCGTGGTTGTTACAAACCTGTGTTTGTATTGGATTAAAATGTGAAAATTTATACAGGGATTCGTAACTTTTGTTTCCAAGAGCTGTTAATGGAAGTGGTTTTAAATCTAGAAGCTCGGTGTGTGACATACGGGCCTGAAAAAACACAACTACCACATCTATACTACGAAAACTTGGGAAAGAAAAATAACATATAAAGTACAAGTTTCTTATGCATAGAAAAAGGTGGAGAAAAATATGTAATTACCTCCGGCAGTGCTAAATTTTGAAAAGATATGGTGTAAAACGCTTCAGCATGCAGCCAGGAGTCAGAAACAGCATGAATATAATATTGAGGTGGATGTGGCTCAAAAATTGGGACTGTGAAGGAAAGCTTTTGAGGCTCTCTAGCCTTCTTCTTTGCTAGAGTGAAAAGCTCAGAGTGGTAGATATGATCATTCTCTGTGTCCTATCAAACAATCGTGCACATTGTTAATTCAGATGCTAAATGACAATTTAAACATAAACATGTATATTATTTCAACATCTAAAACAACTGTTGTCGGGAAGGATATGGTAAAAGAGAAGAAAAAAATAAAAGAGAGAAGATAATTCCATCCTTCTTTCAAACATAGAATTGAAGATTAGAAACAAATTGGATGGTAATGAATTCAATTCAAAATGCAAGATGTTCATATGTGACTCAATAATTCTTGGATTTTCATCTTTTTTGAAAAAATGACAAAAACTTTCATTGATATGATGAAAAAGGCTAGAGTTCCAAATTCAAAGCTCCCAGGAAAGGAGAAAACAACAAAACAGGAAGCATAGTGAAGATTTTTGTTTTTTGACAAGATGACAAAATTTCATTGATATAATGAAAAAGTCTAGAGTTCCAAATGCAAAACTCCAAGGAAAGGAGAAAACAACAAAAGACTGAAATAAAAAAACAAGCAGGCAGCCAAGTAAATATAAAAGACTAAACTAGTAAAATATGAATAGGGAAGATCCTTTCACAGCAAAGTATAAATTGTAAAGTGAGAGTTCTACGAGAAAACTTAGTTATACACTAATACATTATACAAATGAGTGGCAAGTAAGTTATCACCTCAACTAGTATCCACCAGCGTTGTGAACCACCATGAAAACGATCTTTCCATATGAAGTCGGCAGTTATGAGCACATCAACCTAAAACCAGTATTTTAGATATTAGATTTTAGCTAGGAGTTCAAGGTTACCATACAGTGACCTCTCAAGACGACTTATAGTAAATGCAAAATACAAGATTGGCCACAGAAGCTACCTTTAGAACTGTTCTTGTTATTGGACTGACAGTTGCTGATAACTGGATTAGTGGAAAATATCCTAAATACTGCTTAACCAACTTCAAGGAGCAAACAAATGGAAAATAAGCAAGTTCGAATATCTTGGATAAAAAAAAGGTTAGAACCATCCACATAATTGAAACCTACTCTTCCACCAGGTACATAACGGATCAATGCTCCTATGTCTTTTTCCTGCATCTCCTGCAGACGATCCAAATCAGCCTCTCGCTCTTCAAGCTTTCGCAAAATCTGGTAAAAAAAAGAAAAATGGAGTGTTTCAATTAGGGAAAATGTCTGAAAGAATAACAAAAAAGAATTAAAAAATCCAAATAAGTAATAAAATAGAATTTGAGACAAACATCTGAAGAAAGATCCTTGTCAAATTGTCTTAGAGGATGCTGGTGTGGCCATATTCGACGATCAACAGCTTTGCAATATTCCAACATGAACAAAGTCATTTCACACCAACCCCTTCTCAAACATATTTCAAATAGAGCTCGCATAATACGAGCCAAGCTAGCACTTATATAAGCAGCATCAGAGACTAATGAGAAGGTATCGATGGATCCTCGGGAAATGTACAGCTGCAATAAAATAGCCACTATATTAGCAATGTGTTGACATCCCCCTTTTTTGTAGTTAGAAACAATTAGAAGGGAAAAAAACATAACCTGAATAAGTAGGGAAATTTTTCCATGTTTATTTGATGGGCCACCCTTAACTTCTAAGGGGCATGATGTTCGTACTGACATCTCCAGCTCACTCTGTTCCTCATCTCGAACAACAATATTTTCAAACTCAGAAGAATGAGCAACCATGTCAATAATCTGCAAATGCAACAGACAATTTAACCCAAAAGAAATTTACATTAACGAGCATAGAAAAGAAAAGATGATGCTTCATTTTTAAAGAATAAAATTATATAATAAAATCAATCAGTCCTTGTGAGTATCAGTGTTGTGATCATTTGAGATAGGGAAAGACAACAGAGAAAAAACAATAGAAATCAGTAAATAATAAAATATGAATGGCCAAGCTAATGAAAAAACAAAGTAAAATGGCAATAGAACACAGTCAACAACCTCACTGTCATTCATATGAGGTCTCAACATCTCATTATAGGTTTCGACACTGGAATACTGAATATAGAAGTGGCTGGCAATGCGGCCCAGCTCAGTGCAATAAAAGTTGCCACTTTTTTCATCAAAACGCATCATCTTTGATCTGTCCAGTGCTCGTGCAGCATCAGTTATAAGAGCTCTTTGCTTTGAACTCAATGAAGGATCGGCCATGACCTACCAAATGCAAATCAAAGATACCCTAGGCATAAGAAATGTGATGCAACTATTGTCAAATATCAAGTGTCTTTAAAAATAATTGTACATACCCATTTTAGTGGTTTTTCTATGGTAAAGATGACAACCGTAAAAACTTTTAAGGGTTGTTAAAGAAGAAATCCGAAATGGCCAAAACAAAGCCTTCATCACATTCATTCATAGATTTTTCACATTCCCAAGGAATTTGCTACTACAAATAATTGAAATATAATGTGGTTTGCCTTTCTATCAAAAGCCCACAAAATCCAAAATTGCTGCATCAACCCATTCCATTAGTTCAAGGAAGAATTTTCTGAAAAATAACTGAAATACTATGATCATGAAACACTAAAAAAAATAGAAAGCTACAAATCGTAACTACGAAGAAGAAAAAAAACTATTCTAAAATTACTAATATCCTTGAAGGATCAACTTGTGGTTCCCATTTCTCAGTTCAAATTTCAATAAATTTTGTACTATAACCCAACAAATATTAAAATTTACAAGCAAAAAAGATTTTTTACCGAAATTTCAAATATATTTACATGCAAGAATAAAAAAAGACTAAATAATAGAAGAACGCATTAGGATGCCTCTTAGTTTGCACCAACAAACTTCAATCATACCTCATCCCATCCAATACCATATGCCAGAGGATTTAGTCTCATTCTAATAAATAGATATGTATATCCAAGCCAGGCACAAGCTTCCTTCACATTCGTTACAGTGCCCAGTGCAACCTCCGCATTCAAATTATCTTTCAAAGAGCCAATAAACTGCAGGTGGGATAAAGAAAACTTTATAGTTTTATAAACATAGGTGTTTCCAAACTTTTATAGAAATGAAAATTTTCATTTTTTTGGAAAAGGAAACAATTTCATTTATATATGCGAAAATAGGAGTAAACTCCGGTCAGCAGTCACCAATGGGTGGATTATTGGGTGGATTACATGAATAAATCCCAATTAGAAATAACATAAGGAAAACTATAAGAATGAAACGTAAATTTTTTATTGATGTACGAAAAATTATAAAATCTCTATCAAAACTATACAAAAATGAACTATACCACTAAGATATCAAAGTGGGTAGATTGTACTTGGGGGTGACAGTGACTAAAAAATAAAATAAAGCAGTATAAATTCGTAGATTTGAAAAGATCCTCATAGAAACCATCACGGGTTGGCTCATTGATCAAGAGGGCTAAGGAATTTAAAAGGTTATGAGTTCAATCTAAGGTGGTCGCCTATCTATGAATTAATTTCTTGGTTCCTACGGGTTACCTTCACATCCAATTCCAAATGTTCTAGGGTCAAGTGATATGTCTTTGTAAGAATAGTAAAGGTGCACATAAGTTGGCTCAAACACTCACGAATATAAAAAAATTAGGTTGTTTCTTTCTCAGCACCACTTCCAAAAGGGAGTATAGATCAAATTCAGCCATAATAAAATTTTATCATCCTTGAAAGGATGACCCATCAACAAATAAATAAACAGAGCAGGGATATCCCTTGGTCTAGGAGTGTGCCAACATAAATTTTGTACGCAGATTATCCCAAAACCTTATGGAAAGAAAGCAAGTGTTGAAGAGTTGGTTCTGAGATGCCAACAAGCACAATAGCACCAGCGTAAGTGTGTGCATGACCTTCTTAGGGTATGGTCCCTTTCATAGGCATGAGGAACAGTGTACAGTTGTAGACTCGTAAAAAGAGTTTGAGTCATAAACTCAACTTAGCATGCTTGAAGGGGTAACCGAGAATCAGATAGAGGATAAGCTTGCTGATGTCTCTCGACTGTGGAATGTGCCAACCAAAAGCATTGAGAACGTAATACCAAAAATATGTGGCCAGGAAGCAAGTGTCGAAAGATATCACCAACAGCATTTTAGAAATTCGTTCTAGTCCTCGTGTTGGTTGGGCATAGTCTTGGGTATTGTATTCTTTACGAACTTTAATTTATCGAAAGTATATGTATTCATTTATTTATTTTTAATCAATTAACAATAAATACATGTTTATCTATTTGCTAAAAGAATAACATACTTTGAAGATCCAAAACTGAAAATAACCTGACTCTCTATAGGGAGCTGACTTGTGAGCAATCGCAAATAATGGGCAAGTTTATCGTGGGATGTAATTATGATGCCTTCACCACTTTTGTCAAACTGAGGTCTCCCAGCTCGTCCAAAAATCTAAGAGGTAGAAAGAGAAGTATGAGATTAAAAAATAGACCTTTTAATACATCTATACCATAGATGGAATAAGTGACTCTCACCTGCATGACATCAAGCATACCCAAATCTCGCCATCCACCAGCTTTTGCATCATACAATTGGGTGCCCTGTAAGTTAGCAGAAAAAACAATTATGAAGTAAAATAACAGCGAACAATAGCGGTTAAGCTTGCAAACAACATTATTACTACAAACAACAATACCAATGCAAGCAACCAGCGAATCATGGGTCTGCTTATTAATTAATTACTAATTTATATGTTTATAATTATAGGTATCCTTTTTTACTAGTAGATAACGCTGTTGGAATTAAAACTTTCTCTCCAAACCTTTACAAACTGACTTAACAATTAACACAAGACAGTGCCCTCAGAAAACAGAACGCATGACCAACTACCTTCTAACTCCCAATTGCTTCCATTGTCCTTCTAACTCCCAATTAAAACAATAAAAAACGGATAACCAACTAAAACAAAATTAAGTAACTATAATCAATTGATATACCCTTCTTGAAATAAATCTTCGTGATTAGTGGTCTAACAAATACCTATTCTACTCATTAAGTAACTATAATCAATGGATATGCTTACCAATTAATTAACAGTATGATACGATCCCGAGCCCGCTGAAGGTTTACTCGAGGCGAAACAAGACGTTACAGAATTAGTTATTTAGTATTTATAATTAATACTCTTTAATTGTTATTTAAGTTGTATTGGGCTTTTGGGCCTTAATAGGGTTATTTACTTAATTAGGTTAAATCCTAGGATTACTATATATAGGATATGTTAGGTCTCTAGAAAGGCATTCAAACTGTTGTCGTCTTTGTACTTGGCTCTTTGAGAGATTCTCTCGAGAGATTATCTTATTTTAATAGAAAAGTGTGGTAGATTCTATCATTTTGGTATCAGAGCCATTTGCCGATCCGGGAATGGTGACTACTAAGATGTAAACAAGGATACAAGGGTGTGAGGAAGGAGCGGCCGACTTGACGAGGAAGCTGCAGGAGACAAATACGAAGATGGAATTGATGGAGGAGCGTTTAGGAAAGAAGATAGATTCCCAGGATTTGAAGTTCGAGTCGATAACCCGGAATTTGGAACTAATAATGGAATCGATAAAGGCTGACAAAGGGAAGGGAGTGGTGACCGAGGAGTCGGAGGAAGGGTCAGGCGATGTTGCTGCAGGTGGGGAGGTGGCGGCGGGAGCGACGTCGGGGAGGGGCAGCGCGGTCTGGCAAGGAGGGGGCTCGGGAGCGGGCCTGGAGCGCGGGGGCGCGGAAGGGCACGGGGGCGCGGAAGGAAGCTCGGGGGTGTGGGGTGTTGGGCGGACGCGAGCGCAAGGCGTGGGTCGAGGCGCCGGAGAGGGGTTCGTCGACGTGGGGCGTGGCTCTCGGGGTGGACGTGCGGGGCGGCGCGGCCGGGCGCCAACGCGACAGGAGAGCGACGCGGTCCGGGAGCGGCCGAGCTTGGGAGGGGCGCGCGGGCCAGGGGGAGTCGGGCTGGGTCAGTTCGGGCAGGCTGGACTGGGTCGACCTGGGCTCGGTGGGTTGGACCGGAGAGACGGGTTTCTCGGGCCTGGTGACGGGGGCGATGCATCGGGAACGGAGTTCGATAGAAGAAGAAACGGAATTTTCGAGGAGAGCAGGGTGCGCAATGGCTACGAAAGGCCGTTAGCGCATGACGATTGGAACGATCGCAGTGCGAATCTGAGGCCTCGAGGCGAGGCGAGTCACGAGGATTGGGGAGAGACAGGATCAATTTGAAAGGGGCGGGCCGGGGACAGGCGGTAGGGATGGACCAATGTTTGATAGGAGGTTACGAAAGTTAGAAATGCCAGTGTTCAAGGGTATGACGGATGAGGATCCCGACGGGTGGTTGTGCCGTGTCGAGAGGTATTTTTGGGTTAATCGCTTGACAGGGAATGAACGGGTCGATGTTGCCGCCTTATGCATGGAAGGAGAGGCATTTAGAATGGTTACAGTATGAGGAGGACCGAGCCCCAATTGCCTCATGGGAAGAGTTTCGGGAATTATTGCTGCATCGTTTCCAAACAACGATCAATGACAACAAATATGAAAACCTTATGAGTTTTCAACAGGTAGGAACTGTGAAAGAATATAGGCATCTGTTTAAGAAGTATGCAAAGGGAATACGCGATATTAGTGCGAGTGCGTTGGAGGGAAAATGGGAAAGCGGATTGAAGGAAGAAATCAGAAGTGAGATGAGGAAGCTGCCACCCGTGGGTATTCAGGATAAGAAATTTATGGCTCAAGTAATTGAGGATGACCTTGCTTTTCGAACTCAAGCGAAAGGGGTAGGGTCTTCATCAGTAGTTAAGCCATTCACTAGCAACATGGGAGTCGGGGCCACGAGCACGAGAACGACAGGAAGTGCCAATCTGAGAACTATAGCCCTAACCTCTCAGAGACCGGTGACCACAAGTACACCGTCCACATTACCCTATAAACGTTTGACAGATAGTGAGATTCGGGTCCGCAAAGATAAGGGATTGTGTTTCCGTTGTGATGAGAAATTTGTGCCAGGGCACCGTTGTAAAAAGAAGGAGCTTCAGGCTCTTGAGATATTCGTTGTAGGGGATGTGATTCCCGAGGGGGTAGTTTCTGACAATGACAGTGATGGGGATATCAGTGACACGGAGGATGCGAGGGACTTAGCAGCGCTGTCATTAAATTCGATGGCGGGGTTAAGCTCACCAAAAACGTTGAAAGTCACGGGATCTATTCAAGGTCTTCAAGTAGTGGTTCTTATCGACAGTGAAGCCACCCATAATTTTATATCTGATGTGATCGTGGCTAAGTTGAAACTTTCGGTGGAACCATCGCATGACTATGGAATTATGCTGGGAACAGGCAAGTCAGTAAGGACAGCAGGAATTTGCAAAAATGTGGAACTGCACTTGGCGGAGCTTAAGGTAGTTAACGATTTCCTACCCTTACCCCTCGGAAGTGCTGATGTGATCCTGGGGGTAGCTTGGTTGGAGACTCTGGGGAAGATTGAATTCAATTTTCGCTCCTTGCAGATGCGATTTGTGTTGGGTTCATGGGAAGCGGAATTACAGGGGGATCCACGCCTGGTTAAGGCGCAAGTGTAATTGAAATCTATGATGAAATCGTTACGACCCGAGGATCAGGGGCTATTAGTGGAATTGAATATGGTTGAGACCACAGGTGCCGATGCTGTTCAGACGAACATTCTTCCCGATTTAACTCAGGTACCCAGCGAACTGCACTCCTTAATTAAATCGTGCGCACCCGTGTTTGAGTCATTGACAGGCTTACCACCGCCGAGGAACAGGGATCATTCCATCGAATTGATGGCGGGAACAGATTCCGTAAATGTGCGTCCGTACCGATATCCGCAATACCAGAAAAATGAGATTGAAAAATTGGTGCGAGAAATGTTACTGGCAGGGATAATTCGTCCTAGCACGAGCGCTTTTTCGAGTCCTGTGCTGCTAGTAAGGAAGAAGGATGGTAGTTGGCGATTTTGTGTTGATTACAGGGCTCTGAATCATGTCACAGTACCAGATAAGTATCCCATTCCCTTGGTGGATGAGCTTCTGGATGAACTTCATGGAGCGACGATCTTTTCCAAAATTGATTTGAAGGCCGATTATCATCAGATTTGCGTTAAACCTACTGATGTGCACAAAACAGCGTTCAGAACCCATGAGGGCCATTATGAGTTTGTGGTCATGCCTTTCGGGTTGAGAAATGCTCCAGCCACCTTCCAGTCAGTTATGAACGACATTTTGCGCCCGTATCTGCGTAAGTTTGTGTTGGTTTTCTTTGATGATATTCTCATTTACAGTATGACCATTGGGGAGCATAGAGAGCACCTGGCTCAAGTTTTTGAGGTTTTGATACAACATGCGTTTGTTGCCAACGCCAAGAAATGCCAGTTTGGTTTACACCGTGATCGAGTATCCGGGGGCACTTCATATCTTACGAGGCGTGTCTGTGACCCTAGCAAAGATTGAAGCAATGGTTGGATGGCCGAGTCCCAGGAATATTAAAGACTTAAGGGGATTCCTAGGTCTCACGGGATACTATCGACGATTTGTAGCTAATTACGGATCGATGGCTTTTCCCTTGACGCAGTTGCTGAAGAAGGGAAAGTTTGAGTGGGGGCCAGCTGCAGAGGACTCCTTCCAGAGAATGAAACACGCCATGAGCAGTGTTCCAGTCCTCCGATTACCGGATTTCAGCCAGGTATTTGTGGTCGAAACCGACGCTTCAGGAATTGGAGTGGGTGCGGTGTTAATGCAGCAAGGCCAACCCTTAGCATATTTTAGTAGGGCGTTGCCGATCACTCATCGCGTTAAGCCTGTCTATGAGCGGGAGTTAATGGCCATTGTGTTCGCTGTCCAGCGGTGGCGGGCGTACCTATTGGGACACCATTTTATTGTCCGCACTGACCAGAAAAGCCTTAAATTTTTACTAGAGCAGCGTGTGGTGGATGGTGATTATCAGCGTTGGATTGCGAAACTTATGGGGTATGATTTCAGCATTGAGTACAAGAAGGGTCTTGAGAATCGAGCAGCTGACGCTCTTTCCCGGATGCCTCTATCTTGTGAGTTGGGGATGCTGAGTTTCGTGGCCGGTATTAACACAGCTGTGTTTACGCAGCAGATTAAAGAAGATGCGAAATTACTGCCTATTTTTACGACTCTGAAAGCCGGGGAAACGGGTCCACCCGGGTATTCAGTTGTGGGTGATGTTTTGCTTTACCAGGGCAGGTTAGTATTACCGCCGACATCACCGACGATTCCTCTATTATTGCTAGAATTCCATGGGGGGGCTGTCGGGGGACATTTTGGAGTCTTAAAAACATATCAGCGTCTTGCTAAGGAGGTTTATTGGCAAGGGATGAATGCTCGTGTCCGCGCTTTTGTGGCGGAGTGTTCGATCTGTGTGCAGGCCAAACACCTGTCATTATCCCCAACAGGGTTGTTACAGCCGTTACCGATTCCAGAACGAATTTGGGAGGACATCTCCATGGACTTTGTTGAGGGTTTGCCGCGTTCGGAGGGTTTCGACACTATTTTAGTAGTGGTTGACAGATTGTCTAAATATGCACATTTCATTCCCCTGCGCCATCCTTTCACTTCCTTATCAGTGTCTAAGGTTTTTATAAAGGAGGTGGTTCGCTTACATGGGATACCGAAAAGCATTGTGTCTGACCGTGATAAAATCTTCACTAGCTTACTGTGGGAGGAAATGTTTAAGGCTTCGGGGACGAAACTTCGCCGCAGTACGACATACCATCCCCAAACGGATGGCCAGACCGAGGTTGTAAATCGTTGTTTGGAGTCTTACCTACGATGTTTTGTGATGACTCAGCCTAAGGCATGGTATCAATGGTTGTCTTGGGCTGAATTTAGCTTTAACACATCGTTTCACTCATCCACGGGCATGACGCCTTTTGCGATCGTTTACGGTCGCCCTCCGCCATCGATTTTGGGATATGATTTCGGAGCTAGTCCAGTGGCGGCAGTGGACTCGTTGATGTTAGAGAGAGATCGAATCTTGGATTCTTTGAAGGCTAATTTGTTACGTGCGCAGCAGTCGATGTCGGATCGCGCGAATGTCAATCGCCGAGATGTTCAGTTTGCGGTCGCTGACTTGGTTTATATTAAACTCAAGCCTTACCGTCAATCGTCCCTGGCACGGTTTAAACACCCAAAGTTAGCACCCCGATTTATTGGTCCGTATCGTGTTTTGGCACGGGTTGGGCATGTGGCATATCGGCTAGAGTTGCCTCCATCAGTGAAGATTCATCCGGTTTTTCATGTGTCCGTCCTGCGTAAGGCGGTGGGTTCCTCAGTTTTAGTGCTGGCTACGCCGTCCATGGTGACGGAAGATTTGGGTGTGGTGGTTTGCCCTAAGGCTGTGTTGGGCATACGGGAGGACCCGCTTGAAGGGGGCTCGCGCCAAGTTTTGATTCAGTGGGAGGGTTCCACTCCGGACGATGCTACGTGGGAGTCTGCCAGTGATTTCGAGCTGCAGTTTCCTGATTTTCACCTTGAGGACAAGGTGGCTCTTTGGGGGGGAAGTATTGATACGATCCCGAGCCCGCTGAAGGTTTACTCGAGGCGAAACAAGACGTTACAGAATTAGTTATTTAGTATTTATAATTAATACTCTTTAATTGTTATTTAAGTTGTATTGGGTTTTTGGGCCTTAATAGGGTTATTTACTTAATTAGGTTAAATCCTAGGATTACTATATATAGGATATGTTAGGTCTCTAGAAAGGCATTCAAACTGTTGTCGTCTTTGTACTTGGCTCTTTGAGAGATTCTCTCGAGAGATTATCTTATTTTAATAGAAAAGTGTGGTAGATTCTATCACAGTAGTCAGTAACAATCTTAATTAACTTTTTTTTTTAATATTTGTGACTGTCCAGACCAGTTTGCACACCTCGACTAATGTCACGGGATATACCACCCGACCCTACAACATTTGGATATCAAGGAAACTCGTAGGAAATTAATTCCTAAGTAGGTGGCCACCATGGATTAAACCTTAAGCACCCCAAGACCCTTTTTGACCACTTGAGCCACTCCATGATGGTTATTCCTAATTGACTATAGCCATCGATATAATATAACTTGTCTGAAACGTGATACCTTGTATCCGTGCATTTTTTATTTTTCTATATTTTCAATTTCAGTTTTATTTTTGTGGAATTTTATAAACATGTGATATATGGTTTTCTTACAAAAATTTACTTTCATTTAGAAAACTAAAGTACAATCAAAGGGAACCATACAACAATGCCGGAAAAGCATATAAACAATGTTTCTAAAAGAGCAACTGAAACTGAAAGCTTCTTACTTTGGTTTTATTGGGCACTAGTTTAGGAAAGAAAATGCTATGCTTTTACTTCACTTATCAGGGCCTTAGTTGGTTCTCTAATATTTGGAAAGAAAGAAACAGAAAGTAAGCTTCCTTTTGACAAGCTCCTTGACTCTGTTATTTATCATGCTTTATCTTTTTTTTTAAAAAAAAAAGACAACCGCACCTGTCCCATAGTCTGGATCCAAGAGACAACAAAGAATATTATAATTCAGCTCATTTGTAGATTTCAAACCTCGGACCTTCAAGGGATCATACCTTGGAAACTCCAAGCCTCTACCAACGAGGGTACCCCTTGGAAACATATATCATGCTTTATCTTGGGGTAGATCTTACGCTCTTTTTCCCTCTTGTAGTTATGATTCCCTTTTAACTAATTGAGAAAGTTCACTATAAATCGTGGTTTTTTCCCAGTTTCATACACCAATGAAATTACTTCTTAACAATAAAACTGACAGCCGACAGGCCAAAATGAAAACACGGAGAACCATAATGAGATGAGGCATATAAACCCACACACAGGCACCCAATTTTAAGAATCGGAAACAATACAGTTATCATAATTTGAACAACAATTTTACCTTTATAACAACTGTATGAGCAGGTAGATTTACACCCCATGCTAAGGTGGCTGTACAAACAAGAACCTAAAGCAAATAACCATTCAATCAGTCTATAATCAAGGTATTAGCTTTAACCGAAAATGAATGAGCTCAACCTTCAACAGTCCGTCAGCGAAAAGTTTTTCAGTTAAGCCTCTATCAGAACGAAGCATTCCAGCATGATGTACACCAACCCCAAAATTAAAAAGTTCTACTAGATCTTTGTTCCTGGATTTGATGACTTCTTTCTGAATTAAAACAAGAGGCCAATTAAAAAAAACCAATCATATGATAATTACGAATATATTTCACATACTTACCTTGATAATACCAAATTGTGGATGTGCATCATTCTTAAATAGCTCAAGATCATCATACTTTCGACCAAGTTCGACCTATTTAATGCATAAAGAATTAGAGGAAAGAAAGTATGAAAGCGACATGCTCATTGTAGAATACCAACCATACCATATGATAGTTGACAAGATAAAAATTTATATGTTGAAACCCAACAATTCAACCAAAAAAAAAGTTAATACGACGGAAAATGGAAAAATATTCTACAGATATAAAAAGAACCTAACTGTTACCTAACCGATCATCAATTAGAAGGAAAAATTATATTGAGAAACAAAATATATTTAGTCAAAAGAAAAATAACTACATTACACGGTGGTTAGTTATCTAATGCTTGCTTTTCTGGTGGCAAAACAAAAAGTTTTCTTGATATGCGTTTGAACTTTAAGACTAAACATATAGCAAACTGAACAAAATGGAAACAGTTATACCAATTTCTCTGCTGTTTTTGCTGTGTCCTTTCGAGAATGAACAAACACCATTGCTTGATGTCCATGCTTTAAAGAATCAACAACCTGATACCATATGTGATTGATTGAAATGTTAAATAAATGGATTTCTTTTCCAAGGTAGAATCTGGTCTAAAGCCCAAATGAAGGTAAATACCTTCTTATAGCATATTTCATTTAACAATTCATTGCGAGCTGCAAAGTTATGCTCGCTGATACCAATATATTGCTGTGCAAGAGGCACAGGACGATAGCTAGAATCAAAGAAGAAAAGTCCCGTTCCTGGATTCACCCTAAGGAATTGTGCAACCTAGATTGGAATAAAGAAACTATAATCAGTTAGCCAAAAATGACGAAGATCAAGATGGCCAGCAATGATATAAAAGATCTTTCAAAACATAGCTAAGGATAACCTCTAAGTAATTAGGCAGTGTAGCGGAAAGGCCGACAATACGTATCATTGTTTGTGTTGACTCCACCTATCAACATACAGAAAATTTATCAGTCGTGAACGGAATTCTAAGAGAACATTGTTTCAACAATCTATTGAAAAAAAGTAGTGAATGGCATCACAGCTTATGTTAATTTCAAGATTTCAGAATGCATGTCCATTTCAAGTACTTAACAACACAAATCATACTTGTATAAAAACATTTACCTGACGAAGAGTTCGTGCAACTAGTGCCTCAATTACAGGCCCACGGTCATCATTTAGAAGATGTACCTCATCAATAATTAAGAGTTTGACTAACATTGACAGCGACATATCACTGCTTTTGCGAGTAATGACATCCCATTTCTCAGGTGTTGTCACTATCATCTGGTGTCAAAGGAAAAGTAGAACAGCCTTAGTTACTTTTTACAACTGGGAAAATAAAATAAAATTAAAAATAAAATTAAATTAAAAATACAATAAAATAAAACTGACGAATATTATTTTAGTTAAAGCAACCTGAGTTTCTTCAAGTTCATTCCTTGAAAGTTGCATGTCTCCGGTTAGTTCTTTTACAATAACATTCAAGGGAGATAAACGATGGCTAAAAGTAGATGTGACCTCTGCAGCCAATGCCTAGGATGTAAAACACAAGCCAAAAGAAGCTGTCATGCCAACAGCCTTGCCAGAAAATTTGAAAGCAAATTGAAATCTGTTTACCTTCATAGGAGCAACATAAACTATCTTAAATTTATCTTTATGCAAATATCCATCCTTGAAATGCTGTGAAATCTGGAACTCAAAAAAAAATCAATATTCACTCACCGCATGGGTTGAAGAAATATCTTCATGTTCATAGCAGGGCAATTCATGTCACTCATATACTTCTCTAAATTTTGGTTTAAAAAATGTACACCGCCTGAAAGAACTGACAACCCAAAAGCACGAAAATATCATGTAAACCACCATCAGCATAAAATTATTCTAAATAGCTATATTTCAATTAGCTATATGATCAAACCCTAATGGAATGGCCAAGTCGTCATGAGTGTCATAAGCATTCAAGAGGTAATTAGTTTAATCCATGGTGGTCAACTACCGAAAAATTAATTTTCTACGGTTTTCTTTTACATCTAAATGTTGTAGGGTCATACGATATTGTCCCGTGAAAATAGTTAAGATACATGTAAGCTCACTTGGACACTCACGGATATATAAAAAAAAAATTAAATGTATGATCAAGTAACAACAATAAAATTTACAAGTAACGACACAATATATGTTGATGATAATATCACAATGTAGAGTCAGGCGGTATATGTCCTATAAGAATAGTCGACGTGTACATAAACTCACCTGGACGAATATTAAAAAATTAAATGTATGATAAAGTAACAACAATAATATTTACAAGTATATATCATAATCATACAACACAAAGTATAAGTCCATGATAATATCACGTTACATGCAACTCTCCAACTCCTATCTCCTCTGTAAAGGCATATCACATGCTAGAGAGGCCTGTGCTAAGGGGGTTACTCCTTCAAAAATGAATTAACGACCAAAATATTATATAAATGTCCAAACAAAGGAGCAAACCATTTTTACTACAACCATTCAAGTACAAACCTCGTGAAGAATGGAGATCATGGCTATGTTAGTTTTCCCAGCTCCTGTTGGAGCACAGACCTGTAAGAAAATAATTATACATTCAGAACAAAAAAGATGATAAGTACAATTTCAAGATTTCAGTTTTCCATAAATAGTAAGAAATAGCCAACAAGATCACATGTCAACCGGCACAAGTGTGTGCCCATGATCAAGAAGTCATGAGTTTGAACCCCCAACCACAAATGTTGTTGAACTCAACCAAATAGTAAGAAATATTGCCTCACCACACAAGAGTCTCCTAAGATATTTGAAGCTATTTGGAAGGATAAGTGCTCAAAAAAGGTTAAATTTTTCCTTTGGGAACTCTATCATGGAGCTATTAACACACATGACAAACTACAAAGAAGATTGCCTCTCCAACACATCTCTCCTCATTGGTGTTCCCTTTGCCAAAAAGCTGCAGTATCACAAGCTCATTTGCTGACTAGCTCATTTGCGACCTCCTTTTGGAACCTAATCCGATCGGCTTTTCAATAGAGCTTCCCTCTGCCGTAAAAGCCTTCAACTATGTTGGTAATTGTTCTTACTGACGATGGTTTTAAGGAGAAAAAGATGATCTTATGGGAAAATTTTATGAGGGCTTTTTGCATGCATATTTGGAAGGAGAGGAACTACCGTATTTTCCAAGATAAAGCTAATACATTTGATAGATTTATGGACTACATTATTAATTTTGTGGTCTCCTCGATTAAACTTTATCCCCTTTTTTATTCTTATAGCTCTGACTCCCTTATTTACAATTGGAGAGCTCTTTTGTAATTCTATGGGGACCTTTTTGTCTTTGTAATTTCATAATTATAATGAAATTGTTTCTTATCCAAAAAAACAAATAGTAAGAAATAACTCACTAGTATATTCTCATTGGTGTTATAAACAGTGTCATAAATGCGACTTTGTATACGATTCAAGTATTTGAATCCACGAAAAGCAGCTTGAGCAAAATCATCTAACTCCTTTATTTCAATCTGATAGCAAATGAAAAAAGAAAAAATATAAATATGCACAGTAAGATGTGAGCGAATTTTAGAATACATGTAGAATCAAAATTTTAAATATAGTTGCTGAAACAAGTAAAGCTAAAATAAATATAAGTATAAAAGAACCTAAAATTTTTTACAATTCTGGAAGCCTCTAAGATATTGCAGGCATGCTTGCATGAACAAGCTAATTCATTATTCTGGCCATTTTCCCCATGTTATGGTGTGCATTGAATTGAGCTAGCCAGTCTAGTTGTTGTTTGGGTGTCTAGGAAAATATTTCAAGGGACTTAAAACTTCAAAAAAGGACCAATACCCTCTATATTGCAAGGTACGCCGCCATTTAAAAAATATCACATGGTTTTCATATGAAGTTATTTTCATACGATTTTCCATATATACATAATTCGCATTATTTTAACATCCAGGAATTATAGAAAAGTAGTCTATATTTTACGGTCCACACAAATTTTTTTCATACAATTATGTTTTTTAAATGCCTTAAATATATATTTGTTTGTGTGACTGTTTCTCAACAAAAAATAATATAGAATAATTTCTACAGAATCGTAAATTGGAATATGGATTTTTTTTTTTTTTTGAAATAAGGATAACCACGTCCATCCCTAGACCAGGCACCGGGAGACATCAAAGAAATGGAGACATGGGAGGTGTCTACAAATTAATGTCACACATGAGTCTCAAACCTGAGACCTTCAGGGGAGTACACCTTCAAAACCAAAGTCTTCAACCAACTATGCCACCCTTTGGGGACATTAGAATATAGGAATTTCAATTCCCTGTTCTCGAGAAGTTTGATAAATGTTGTCTGGTATTAATAATAGTGAGTACCACTTCTTAGAGAAAAATTACTGAAAAATAATCAGAGGAACAAATGGTATCATGGCGTTATCAATAAAAGAAATCACAAATCGTGGGAACATTATATCTAGAAGTGGAGATGACGGAAACATCAAAAGTTTTAAACAGTGGGGATTATGAGGGACTTGAAACTTGGATTTATAACGCACATCGCTTTGGACAACAAGGAAAGAAACATTTAAAACAGTAGTGATTATAGAGCTCGGTCCCTAAGATGTTCATTTTTTGGAAAAGAAAAAGCAAAAAAATCACTGATTAATGAAAAGAGACTAGTGCTACAAAAATAAAAATTCCACAAGGAAGAAAAAGAAGAAAGTAACTAAAAGAAATTTTGAAAATTATTATGGAAAATGAGAACATAAGAATAAGATGTTCATAAAATATTGAATTAACTTTGTAGCACCATATATAATTGAAAAACTTTGAGGACTTAGACAATCCAAATCAAGTAATTAATATTGAGTTCAAAATTATTTTTCATCGACTAAAATGGAAATCTATAAGCACCAAATCTTGATATATCTTCTTGAATTAGTCCCGCTATATAATTCCCTTGCTATACCTCCCAATACCATACTTATATTAAAATGATTCTAAGATATTTGCCTCATAATTATTGACTAAACAAAGATATTCAGAGATAAAGAAAACAAGCAACAATTAAAAAAAAATAAAAAGAACTTACCAGCTTTTCTCCAGGTTTCATTTGTGCTGCTGGGATTGGGGGGATAATTACCTCCTCATATCCCTTAAAATGTTTCCTTTGTGTTCCTTGAGGAAGGGCACTAACTGTAAGGGAGTTAGCACCCTCACCAGATCCAATAAGATCATCAAATGGACTTTTCCTCTGACTTGCTTGAACTAGAGAAGAAAAGTTTATAGCAGACAAATCACTTTCAGTACCATATTCAATTCCTCGTTTATTTCGCTTTTCCTCCTTACGTCGAAGCTTATCAATTTGTCTCTCTGATTCTGTTTGAACAGTAACCTTAAATTTCATAACGAAGTGTTTGATGAGAGATTTATCCAGCTGTTAATGCATATTCTGATTTAAACCATTTCTATTCAACGAGATTCAGATTATACCTGGGTTCCATAACTCGGCATTCGTGATTGAGAGCTTGAATTCGTTTTCTCAGATTTTATTATTGTTAACCCATGATGAATATCATCAACAAGTTCCCTTCGGTGCTGTAACAAGAAGAAAAAAGGTAATAATATCAGCAATGTCACTTTGACAATGAATTTTTTATTTAAAAAAATAAACAAATAATCTCTTGTCTTAGAATAAGAAATTAAAATATTCAAAATATTAACAATTATTGCACATTCAATCTTCAATTAGAAAATCCTTCACTCCACCCTCCACTCTCCCCCTCCCCACACTCAAAAGAAAAATATAAGATAGAAGTGAAGATTGGTGGCAGGAAATCTGAACCTAATAAACACACTAGAATTTTCAAAAGGTTTAAGTTCATATCCTTACTGAAATAAGATCTTGAACAAATTCAAAAGCTCCATCACCAACAAGATCCAACAGATCTGCAGCTATCTTCAGAATGAAAGAGAGAGAGTCTTACAAAGAAAAATAAGCAAGTTTTATGATAACCATATTCAAGATATATATAAATATATGTGGCTACCTCCTCGCCAGGTTTTTCTGAATCAAGCACTCTGCAAATGGCCATTGCAAGTTCATCTAGGGAAAGTTGTGAAATATTTTTTTTTGTTATGTCACCACATGCATCCCTCAGCCAAATCAAATTTAACTTCCCTCTTTCATTAGAGTGCCCATGTTGTCTGTCATAAGATGTAGGTGCAGTATTATTCTTGCCAAGTAGATCTGAATTTTCTAGTGACACGTCCACCATAAACCTAGTAGGCTCTCTAAAAACAAGATCAGCGCCGAACTCTACATTGGAGTCACCCTTGTTAACGTGATTCTCTGCACGCAATGCAGTTGCATGATCCCTTGGCTGCAAAATAAATAGTTGGTGGGCTAGAGAAATAACCTTCTGCAGCCGAGCATCTGAAACTGTATTACCAATGAGCTTTTGCAATTCTTCCCTGCATTTCAAAATCATGTAATAAGTCAATACCTCAAATGGCATGCTCAAGCTCAGTTCACAGTTACACTCAAAAGCTTCTAAATACAAATGGCTACATTTTGGCTGTGGTATTTGCATTCTTAGATGATTGTTGTAACTTCTCAAATTGAAAAAGTATTGCATCAAGTTTTAATCCAATAATTCAAAATTCTTTTATGCAGTATTTTGGAGTAAAGCAATAAAATATTTAATAAACATAAAAATAGCACTTGTGTTTTCATGTTCAATTTTTTTTAGATATCCGTGAGTGCTTTAGCTAGGTTATGTGCACCTTGACTATTCTCATGAAATAAGTCGTCTGACTCTAAAACATTTGGTTGACAAGGAAGTCCGTAGGAAAGTAATTCCTAAGTAGGTGACCACCATGGATTGAATCCATCTCCTCTCACATCTTCAAGACCTTCTTTGACTACTAGGTCAACCAATAATAGTTTTCCGGTTCCAATCTTAAAGAAACAACAATTGAATATTAGCACCCATGTTCTTACTTGTTTTTAGCAGTGCAACCGATATCCTTTTCTTCTTTTTGCTCACCAAAAAGGCGATAAATAGTCAGCGCTACCTCACCAAGCTCTTCGGATGGCACTTCTCTGTCCACCAAACCAACAACTGCCGCAATGAACTGCTTATAAGCTTGTCGAACTTCAAAGGATGCTGCTCCACCAATTTCCAACAAATAGAAAACAAAATGTAAAGGCAAGCACTATGCAGATTCACAACCAAATTTGCACAGATATGCTATTAACAATGACCTGTACCTTCCTCCCATTGATATACTATCCGCCGTGCAATCTCAGACTCGCCAGAAGAAGTTACAGAACTGAATTGCAGAACATGACAAAGAAAAGACAGTTCCATTACGTTCAGCATAAATAACAAGCCCAATTTAGCATACAGATTGTAATAACAAAAAACATTAAAATTAAAGCAACTACATATTCACAAATCATCCATTCATTAGCTCAATCCGCTACAGAATAACCTTCCCATTTTCCCTTTCTTTTAATTTTCTTCTAATTCAAGCCCAGAACAGAAAAGAGACTCTGACACTCCTAAAGCTGAGCTCACAGGCAGAACTAAAACAAGAGATAGATGATAAAAAGGGGAATTGGGTAGCGCACTGATTGACAGAGTGAACAAAATATACAAGAATTCAAGCAACTATGCAATCACAAATCGTCCATTCATGAATTCAATCCATTATAGTCAGTTTTCCTTGCAGAACAAATTCTTTAATTCAATCCAACAACAGGTAACACTCATGGCACTCCTAAAGCGAATTCACCAACATAAAAACTACAATAAACGATGAAATTAGAATTGGAAGAGAATTTACTGGTTCGATTTGTGATTTTGAAGAAGGAGCTTGCGATGGAGATACGCCTGGTCGACATCGAATGGGTCTCTGAGAGAACTGGTCAATCGAGGAATCTGAAACAACATTTTTCTCTACTTCATACCCAAAACGACGAATCGAAGAAGAACAGACTGGTGGAGGAGGAAGACCAAGCGACGGCACGAACTTCTGCCTTGTGTACGCGGGCTCTCTCGTAGTGGCGGGTAGATCACTGTTGTTACTTGGCCGACTTGTCGGCTAATGCTGGTAGGGGTGTTCAAACAACCCGAAACCCGAACAACCCGAACCAACCCAACCCAAATTGACGGGTTGGGTTGGGTTAAGGGTTGACCTAAAATTAACCCAACCCAACTCGACCAACCCGAAATTATTATTTAGTTTTAATATATATATTTTTATACTATAACATAATTATACATGTCTATATTTTTTATTTATTTAATTATTATTGTTAGACTTTTTATTTCTCATAATCTTTAGTATTTTTTCAAAACTTTATAATTTATATATCATGATAAATATATAGTCAAATTATGTAAAACATATTTGTTGGTTTTAATTATATATTTATTCTATAGAAGTCGAATTATGTCATCTATTTTTGTTGTTTTAATTATCTATTTGTTTTATGTTTTATAATTGAAATCTTCTATATGAACATGATTGTATATTTATATTCATTTCATTACCTTGATTGAAGATTATATTTTGTTTTATATATAATGTATGACTAATTTGATAAAAGATATTTATAATTATAATTTATTATTGAACTTCGATGATTTTAACCCAACCCAACCCAAAATATATATAAGGGTTGGGTTGGGTTGTCTTGTCTCTTTAATTGGGTTGGGTTGGGTTGGAAAAATGACCAACCCGAAAATTTGGGTTGGGTTGAAAACCTCTATAACCCAACCCAACCCAACCCATGTTCACCCCTAAATGCTGGACTACACGTCGGCACTTTTTAATGGAACCTTCAGGGCCGTTTGTTTGACATATTTAGATAGGATTTATTAAATGTGTATTTGGAGCATCGGTTTAGTTATTATAGACCGAAGATTATGATAAACGGTAGGTTATTATAAATGGTGTTTGAGTGGCAAGTTATTATAACATAAATTATGATAAACATTGTTTGAGAGAATGATTATATAATAAAAAGTAATATATGTAAGGTGTAGATATAAGGACACGCAGGTTTAGGTAGGGGTGATTTCGGTTCGGTTTTTGTCGGTTTTGTACCAAACCGACAACCGAACCAATATCTTCGGTTTTCAAAAAATGGATCCGATCCAATGTTCAATAAAGTATAGAACCATTGATTCGGTTTTTCAATGTCAAAAAATGGATCCGATCCGATCCAATGTCCAATTTTTTTTAATATATCAAAAATAATATTTCTCATATAAAAAAAAACATTCTCGTAAACAACTATTTTTTTAAAGGTTAGAAGTATTTTTAACTTATTTAAAATTATTTAAGGATATTTTTTACTTGAAATAGGGGTGAATTAAAGAAATATTAATGGAAAGAAGATTACTCTATATGAATTATTGACTATATATATATATATATATATATATATATATATATATATATATATATATATATATATATATATCGTTTGGATCGGTTTTTAAAATGAAAACCGAACCGATCCAATATTTTCGGTTTTTTCAAATTACAAACCGATATGTCCAATTTTGAGGTAAAAAACCGATCCGATCCATTGGTTCGGTTCGGTTTTCGGTTTTTTGTTGCACCCCTATGTTTAGGTAACCACAATTTATAATAAACGGTCGGACAAACAGATTGAGTTATTATAACCAACTCGGTTGTTTACATAAATGGGGGCTCAAACACACCCTAAAGAGTTATATTAAAATTTACGTTGAGTAGTTAAAAATTGAGAATTATAATAAAAAATACTTTTGACTATTTTATTTAACTTGTTTTTAAACTTTATAAATTAGCATGATAATAAAAAATAGATGGATTTGATTCTCACTCTTAATTATCGTTGAGTTTATGAATGAAAAAAAAGTTACATATTTTATTTAATCATTTTGACGATTTTGAAGAAAGAAAAAAAATTAAGTATATAAAAGGGACTTAATTAAGACGTTTTTTATATAAAAATATAATTTAAAGTGATTCAATTTGAATATAAAAAATAAATCGGCAGCATAAAAAATGTTAGTGGCATATGATTTATGAAAATTTAGTTTAACATGAATAATTTATTATTTAAATTTACTTTAAACTTTTATATTTGTCTTCTCTTACATTAATATTAATCATAATAAGTTTGATTCTTTTTGGGTGTTTGGCTACAGATGAGATGAGATGTTGATAGCAGAAAATCTTGTTTGAGGTGAGATGAGATGGCAGAAAAACTTTGTTTGGGGTGCAGACAGATGAGATGAGATTATAGAAAAACCTTGTTTGGGGTGGAAGGAGATGAGATGTTAAGATATGTTTTTTTTTAATATGTTATTATATTTTTTTAATAATAAAATTGTTCCTTTTCTTTTTTAAAAAAATAATTATTCTAAGATATTTAGCTATTAATATAATAAGTATGTAAATATAACTACTATCACAAATAAAATGTAAGTAATATAAATTTAATATTAAACACTCATAATCATATTAATGTTTTTATTAGAAAAACATAGTTTCAATGATATTATGTATGACATAATAATCATGAGGTTAAAAGTTTATAATCTTTCATACTTAAATATTGTTTAATTAAAAAAATTTATGAGAAAGAAAAAATTTCACACCACCAAAATAAAGTTTTACTAATCTAAAATATTTGTACATCGTTAATAACTTTTAAAAAAAAAATTTGTTAGACTTAAATAATAAAAAAAATTAAAAAAATACTAAGATTCTATTTATTGAAAAATAAAAATAAAACCGTTTGGTTAAACTAGTCATTATAAAATCTTGATAGCAATTTTTATTTTATTTAAAAAAATTATTTCTTATACCTTTTATACATTCATATTCTTATTCATAGTTACCGAATGTCAAAGAATTATTAATAAAATACACTAATTAATAGGTAATAATAAATTAAATATATTTATCTTATTAGTCATTGATACTTCTAGGGAACCATAGATACTCCTAAAATTTTGTATTTTTTTTTTTTGTAGTTAAAAGAGAACTGGGTCACATTTTGATAATAATTATTACTAATAAAATATCCCTCAAATTTTGGAATTTATTGTTTTTTTATTAGGTATAATAGATCTCAATCCCTATGACTTATGCAAGTCTTGAAATTTATAGTTGTTTTTTTATATACAATTAAGACTCTCAAAATTATTTAAATTAATTTATCCTTTAAAAAGATATCTACTATTACTATTATTTCAAAGTGTAACGATGAATACAAGAGTATAAAATTTGAATCTCATATTTTTAACAAATAAAATAAGTTTAATATTTTTAAGTTTATTGAAAATAAGTTCATACTTTTAAATCTATTATAAACTACGAATAAAAATTCAATGTGTATAAATTATTTAAATTTAATTTTTATTTTAATAATAAATTGATAGATTTATTGTTAATATTAAAAATAAACACATAACTTTTAATTATTAATTTTTAAATATGGTATTTATAGTCTATCTCTAAACAATTGAAATTCTATAACTTTTTTTTGTTATTAAAGACGATTAAAAAATGAATAAAAATATGAAAATTTAACGTCATATATTAAGAGATAAAATAAACATTTGATATAATAATAGTATAATTATATATTGATATATCAAAATAATAATATTATTATAAAAAAATATATCAAACATAAAATAATAAAATAGGTATATATATATATATAAATAAAAAGATGAAATTTTTTTAAATTAAACAAAAAAAAAAAAAGAGAGAAGATGAGATGAGATGAGGCGAAAAACACTTTGAGTCAAACAAGGTGTTGAACTTCAACACCTCACCTCATCTCACCTCCTCTTAAAACAAACACTCCTTTAGGTGGAAGCTTTAAATGTTGGTATATTAATCATCTTTGTTAATATTTCTCCAAATAAAAAACCATCTATGTTAATAAAAGAGAAAAAACACAATCATTTGTTATTTTTAAAGATTTCAATAAATATTAAATAAATAAAAAAAGAACTTCACCGTGTTTATTTATTAAATAAAAAAAAAATACTTCGCCATAATACTAACCTACTTTATACATGCCTATATGCACATAACTTTTAAACCTAAATAAAACTTTGTGTTTTTTGTAAATGCATTATCAAAATATGCCTATTTATTGAATAAACCTAAGTAAAGAAAATAATGACATTTTATTTTAGCTAAAAAAAAGAACGTATACCGATAGGAAATTTGTATGCATTCAAAATTACATGGTTTACATTTCAATCAAACATTTTCTTCCTTGTTGGCTTTCTTTTTAGTTTACATCAGATTCTCATATTTTGATTACTGAGCTAACTTTTGTAGTGCATACAAGTAACAATAAATTATTTGCAAAATTTTGTTAATAATATATTTAGGATGAGATGATTCCAAATTAATGAGTTCGAAGATATTTTTTTAGTACGTTGGAGAATTCTCACAAACTTCAGGTAGAGAGACTGTTTTCAAATAATATGAGAGCTAAATATTGATTTTCAAGTTCTAACTCGTAGTCGTAGAGTTAAAATGGATTATCACTAAACAAAATTAATCAACTGCGTCACCGACCCACAATAATTCCCACAAAGCTCATAATAGTTCATATGTCCCTTAATTGAAATGTACTAATTGCCATGGCGACACATTTTTTCTAACTAACAAACTCAGAAATATATACCTAAAGGAATGCAGAATTAAACGAATATAGTTCTTCACAGGTCTTATACGATTAATGAGGCTTCATATCTGTTTCATTACTAGCTTAATTACCACTTAAGAGCACAAATAATATATATCGTGTATGGGGTATGAAAATTTTAGGTCTTATTTGATAATCATTTTATTTTTTGTTTTTTATTTTTGAAATTTAAGTCTATCACAATTATCTTATCATATGTTTTTCTTATTTTGATATCTACACCTTACTTTTATCGGTAGAAACTAAATAAACATTTAGAAACAAAAAAAAAAAGTTTTCAAGAACTTGTTTTATTTTTGAAGTTTGGTCAATATTTACTTACTTTTTTTAAGGAAAAATAAATACCTCCTAGAAAATGTGAAGTACATTCGAGAAAATTGAGTAAAATTAAGTTAAAATAAAAAAAAATCAAATAATAGTGAAACAATTTTGAACTAATTAAATCATTTTTAATATCCCATGCACACAAACCAAAAAAAAAACAGGAAGATAAGATTCAAGCTCAACTTTAAACACAAAATAAATAAAATCAAAAGGGATTGAAAAAGCAAAGGACGTGGCGGTGGACAAAGTAGTGGGATGAAAAACCTTAAAGTTGCTATGCCAAAACAAAAGAAAACTAAAGGAAAAGAAAAAGAAAAGTTCACAATTCATTGTCATTGCCATATATTATTGGTGGGCATGCACTAATTTAATTAAATTTTAAATTAAATAAGCTATAAAATTTCATATATTTATTTCACCACTCTCCCAAATGTGCCTCCTATTTTAGTTTGTATTTGCCCAAACAAAGACAAACAAAAAACTGCTCACACAGCTCCCTCCACTAGCCTTCATCACCTTAGGCTTCATATTTTTTAAACCAATTTCTCAAAGCTTCAAGTTCTCTTCCATGGCTGTTTTTGCTCTCTCACTGCTCCTTTTGGCCACCATGGCTGGTTACTCAAGTAAGCTCTACCCTCCTAGCTATCATCTTCCTTTGTTTGTTACGGAGCGAGTGAATAAGGGAAAGTACACGTATCGTTCGAGTGTGCGTGTTTTTTTTTAAAAATTTAATATGATAATTGATTTCTATCAAATGGATCTTCTTTTTCTTTTTAATTAACTACATTTGGAATTCAAACTCGTAACTAACGGATTATCATGTTATGCACGATACAACTAGAATACTGCTCCTTTTGGTTTGAGCCCAATGAATTTAATGATCTAAGTTTTTCTTGTTTTATAGGTTAAATAAAGTGAGGTGGGTAAATAAATCATCTCGTCATTGAGATATATAGATGTTTGATATATAATTAATCAACTAAGGCACTACATTTGAAATCAACAAGAAAGAATAAATAAATTATAAAATAGTGCATTAAATATTTTCATTAAATTTAACTCTTCGTTAACAGATTAAAAAAAAAAGCTCTTCCTTGGCCAATAAGAACAATAGCTTGGCCCCATTTTGATGATGTATTAGTTCTATAATTATAGACTCAGTTTTTCTATTTGTACTAAAAAAATAATAATAATGAACTTCGTTGCATATGTTTAGCTAATCACCGCATTTGCTAAGCCATGCTTGTGTTAGTATAAAATTTCTTTAAAAAAAAATACATAAAAATGTAATCGAATTTTAAAATGTTCAAAGGGTACTAAAGTTCTAATAAATATAGTGTATGGACATGAATCCACGAGTCTATGAATCCAATAAAATTTCACCAAACTGATCATCCTCTCTAATATATATGCTTAACTTGTATATTTTCGAGTAGGCGGGGCGTGGTGCGTTTGCAAGGACGGGCTAAGCGATGGGACGCTGCAAAAGGCGCTAGATTACGCGTGCGGGGCTGCAGCTGACTGCAGCCCTATTCGCCAAAATGCCGCTTGTTTCCTTCCAAATACTGTTAGGGCTCACTGCTCTTATGCTGTTAATAGCTACTATCAAAAGAAGGGCCAAGCTCAAGGCTCTTGTGATTTTGCTGGTGTTGCTACCATCTCCACAACTGACCCTAGTAAGAAAATTAAATCAAAAGCTTTCCAAAATTAATACCCTAAATTAAAGTTCCATAAACATAATACAAAAATAATAAACTTATTAATTTGATTAATTAATGTGTCATTTTATTTGCTTTTTGGCAGGCGCTGCTGGCTGTTCCTACCCTTCAAGCGCCGGGTAAGTTGCTTTTTTGGATCTTCATGAACATTTTTTGGTTTTTTTAAAAATTATTAATTAACTTTTCAATTTTTTTGAAATTCATTCAACAACATACGTTTTTTTTAACAATCAACAACACAAGTTAATTAAAGGAGTATGGACACCAACATTCGAGAAAAACCATTTATGGTTGAGTTATACTCTTTTGATTAGGTAGTTCATACTACTTTTTTATTTGTCGTTCAAACTAGCATCATTTGTAAATGTGATTTGTTGAGATCTCAATTGTCTCAATAAAAGAGACATGAGTTACTTCCCTCATTGCCAATTGATTTTGAGGTGGCTAATAAAGTCCACTAATATTAAATGAAAAATCATTAATATAAAATACTTCAAGTAGGTATGGTACTATAACCTTTTGTTTTATCATAAAAGTAACAACATAAAAATAAAATCATAATGATAATTAGGTTTTATCATAAAAGTAACAACATAAAAATGAAATCATAATGATAATTAGCAGCTGAGCATAATTGGTCTAAGGCATGTATATTTTCGATGAAAGTTGATAAGGTTGTGGGCCTCGTTCCCAGGGCCAATCTAATGAAGGCTAAGGACTTCAAGACATGCTTCCTTAAAAGATTCTTGATTCGAGGTTGCTGGAAAATGCTAAAACTAGAATACCCTTTCGGTGCTATAGTTTAGGGCGGGCTAGTGGTTCCCTGAATATAGGGGAACGAAGCTCCAATTTCCTGGTTTTTAAAAAGATAAGGTTGTGAGCCTCCGTTTAAGGTTTTTTATCTTTTCCTTTTTTTAAATCTCCATTTAAGGTAAAGTTAAGATGATTTTACCTGTATTTGAGTCATCTATTAAAAAAATTAGTGAAATAATGGTAATCACGCTTGTCCCTAGGGAGACATCGAAAGAGTAATGTTACAGGTGAGTGTTGAACCTAGAATCTTAAAGAGAGCATACCTTCAAAGTTCAAGTTCTCAACTACTGTGTCACCCCTTGAGGACAGTGAATTAGTGTATAAGTCTATGATTTTCTATTGTACTAATCTAACGGCCTCTCTAAGTAAAAAAACACACCACTCGAGATTCGACTTCATAAGCAATTATTGAGATCCGAATAATTATTTCCCTTTACAAATGGCATTGGTTCATTCATGAATCAAAGTTCAAGAGCCTCAACATCGTGGAAAAGCACCACACTATCTTCTTGCTTTAAAGAATCTTTGACGTAACCCTTGTGCTTTTGGTGTATAAATAATATCAGTCTAGGAACGGTGACGTTCAATACGAGTTCGATCATAAAAATCAATATTTAACTCTCATTTATTTGAGAGTAATAATACTATATGCATAGGGTTTATGATCTCTTCTGCAATTTGTGTGTTTTTTTTTTTAAATAATAATATGAGTCTAGCTAGTGGCACTCGATGATAATGCTCTTCCTCGTCAAAAGTTAATTGCGACCAACCTCGAACTTTTAATGTCCGAAAAGATTTAAATTCAAATAAGGGCAAAAATCAATCAGAATCGTTTTTGTTTTTTCTTCTTTTGTGAATGCATGTGAGTTGATCCCAGCGTGATTTCTGGGTGACTCATTTTTATCTCATCTCTTTTGCTGTTTTTATTATTATTATTTTTTTTTGAAAAATCATTTCTTTCGGTGCTTTTTAGGGTTTTGAGCCAACTTTTTTTCTTTTTTTTTTCTTTTCTTGGTGTTGTTGATGTTTGTTCCCTCTCTTTTGACTCCATGTGTCCTTTGAAGAAAAATCTATCGTAAAAGCTGATATCATGGGAGGGGTTTCTTTTTCCTTCTTCTTTTTAATATTTTCTTCGTTATTAAGTTACATATAATGTCAATGAAATTACTTCTTCCGGCTGAGAGGAGAGTTATGATTTATTTTCCTTATATATATGTATATAATATAGTGTACGGATTTCTTTACTTAAACTTTTAAAAACTGTATTTAATAGATTTCTAACCTATTAATTTATTTTATTCAACTAGATTTTGGTAAAAATGTTAGTTTTAACTTATAATATCTTTTTTTTCAAAATAAAAAAAAAAAACCTCTAATATCTTAGTTTTTAAATTATACATTATATCAACATATTTACAAAGACAATCATGCTCGCCCTCAATCAGGCCCCGAGAAAGTTATTATACGGACATATTTACAATTTTTAGAAAGCAACAAATATATTATATTGAAAATTGAATGTTATTTCTAATAGGACCAATTTAAGATATAAATTTATTAGAAACAAGATAAAGAATATATATGTATATATTATATTCAAAAATCAAAAACTTATTTTAAGTGGGACAATATTGTCAAAAGAAGTTGTTAAATGACATTAATAACCAACCATTGATGTTTTGAATTTCACAAATTTTGGTATTATTTTGAAAGGGTTTACATTATAAATTTATGGGTTTTTTACCGTATTAGATCAAAATGAAAAAATTATTGCAGGCGTGTTTTACATTAGAAAGTTTTAGCAAAAGTAGTCTACCGTTTATTTAAGGAAATTCATTTTTATGATGAAATTACATAAATATCCTTCACCCTACACTAGCATGTATTAAAATAGAAAAACACTAAGTTAAATAAATAATAGGCAGTCTTTAACTTCCATTTTCAACCCAAAATTATCTCCTCAAAAAATTACCCAATAGTAATGGGTAAATAACGTTTTTTAATTAAAAAAAAGATTTTAAATGAGATAAGTTATACTTTGTTATTGATTTTGTTTTGGTTTTGACAAAAAAATCTAAAATCTTCTATTAATAAATAAATATAGATTTTTTGATTAATAATATTTATTCGATTATTATTATTATACCAAATGGAGTAAGTTGTGTAATACAATATTTATCTTTTTTAAATATAAATACACTATTTATCTTTTTTTAAATATAATTAATACAACATTTATTCTCAAAAAAAAATTAATACAACATTTATATTTTTTTAAATACAATATTTATCTTTTTTAAAATATAATTAATACCATACTTATCTTTTTTAAATATAATTAATACAATATTTATCGTTTTTAAAAAATAAATACAGTATTTGTCTTTTTGAAATATAAATATAGTATTTATCTTCTTTTTTTTAATATAAATACAATATTTATATGTATATTGGAAAAAAATAATAAAAAAAAGTTTACTAAATTGAAAGTTCACCACATGACCACCATAAATCTCTCAATCGAGTGAACACAATTTGAAAAAAAAAACATAAGACGCAGAAGTGGCGTCACGATATAATTAATACATTATATTGTATCAAGGAGTATTAATAGTACAATATTGAGCTGTATTTATAACTATTGATGCAAATATTTTCAAATTTAACTACATTTGTAAATGTTTTGTTAAATAATTCATACAGTATGAATAATACATAATACTGTATTAATAATGTAATATTGTATTAGCGAGTATTAATAATACAAATTGAACTGTATTTATAATTATAGATGCAAATATTTTTAAATTTAACTACATTTGTAATTATTTTGTTAGAATAGTCATTAAATTATAATTTTTCAATCTTATACAATTTGACATTTGGAGTATCAAATCTAGAAAATTGAAATTAACCTAATGACTGATAAAAAAAAGAATAGAGTATAAACAAGTATTTAAAAGGAAAAATAAAATAAAGCAATGAAAATTATGAAATTTTGAAAGAATGAATCAAACATAATTAAATAATTAATTTTCAAGAAATTAATCAAAAATATAATAAAACAAGTTGAAAAAATAGTAGTTTTCCACCTGGTCAACATAAGACTCTCAAAGAAATGCAATTAAAAAAAAGTCAGAAATGGCTAAGCGACAGTGTGGTAGAAGAAAAAAAAAGAAAAAAGACGTGACAACAAGAGCATATTAGGCATTATAAAAAAAGTTATTAATTAAATTTAAAACAAAAAATAGATTTTCAAATTAAATGTGACTAGATTTGTAAGTGGTTATTCTTGTTAACTTTTGTTGTATATAATAGGCTTCAACTTTACTTTTATTTCTTAAAATCGTAAACAATAAATATATTTTTCCTGAAAATTTTGTTTAAAAATACTAGAAACTAATATCCTCTAAAAAAATTCGACATCTTTTTCTCTTTTAAATATGTTTTCTCTAGACAGAATAAAATTCTAATTCTATATTTTAAATTATTTTTTTTAAACTATAAAATTTTCTATTCTAAATATGATTAACTTAAGTAAATGATGAGATATGAAGAACGTAATACGAATTAATGACTATTAGATGTTATTTCAGTGGCGGCGGCGGCGGAACACCTCCGGCGACGATGACCCCGACGCCACCGGGATCGACAACAGTACCCGGAATGACGTCACCTGTTGCCAGGTCACCACCGACCACCACAACTACAAACCCCCTTCCCAACACTGCATCTCCCACCGGAGTGTTGGGCGGCGCCGGCACCGGCGTCACCCCCACCGGAGCCGGCACCACCACCACTACCGACGAGAGTCACGGCGGTTTCCGGCTCCAACATCACATATTCTTCTCTCTCTCAACCGCCATCTTATTTAGCTTCATGCTTTGCTGAAACTTTTAAGTAGTTAGCTAGCAGCTTGTAAAAGAGTTCTAATTAAGATTTCATATGGTTTATTTTTTTTCTGCTTTTGATGTGGTTTGTAGTTTATTAATTAATTATCATTTAAACAACCTTCTTATAAGGTTTTGGATTTCCCATTTTTTGAAGGGTTGCATTGGAGTTTTAATTATTTATAATATATATATATATATGATGTTTAGTGTGTATTTGATCTTAAACTTAAAATATGAGTGTTTGATGATTAATTCGTTACCGCTATTGTTCTACTTTAATAACTTTAACTTGAAGATAAGTCTTTTTTTTTTTCAATTAACCTATCACTGTTCGAACTAGCTTACCATATATTTTATATGTTTTTCTATGATATAAATATGCATGTTTTAAACTATGTAATAATTTTTCTTCCTTTTAAATAATTTTTTTGTATGTTGTATGTTTTATGACTAGAAAACCATAAATTATAATTTTTATGCTGTTCAGTTTTATATGTATATAATATAATGCGACTGTCTTCAATACACAATTTTTATTGTACTTTTAAGATGCAGTGATCACTACTTATACATGCATTTCAAAAAAAAAAAGAAAAAGGCTACTTATACATTTATTTTAAAAAAAAATTACTACTTATACATGTACATTAAAATTTAAATTAATTTTTAGTATATTTTCAAAGGTTCGAATTTTAATCTTAAAATATATTCAAATCAATTAAATAACAATAGTTTGACTTTGTATGTGAAAAAATATAAGGTGGATATTTTCAATATTTACGGAGATTGAACTATGTATTATATAAATTATTATTTTTAAAAAAAATCAAAATACTTAATTAATCAACAAGAATACAAACAAAGGGAAAAAACAAACAAATTAAAGAACAGTAAATTCCAAAATAATATCTTAAACTCAACCCACAAATAAATGAGCTTATAGAGTGTTAAGAGATATCTTTCCAATTAACTATTTTACATAGAGGATTAACAACTTCCAACCTACAAAATCAATAGTAATTATTGACCACTTTATTAGTTGAGGTCGAAGAAGTTTTGAAAATTAATATAATCCACTAAAGAAAAAATCAAGAGGTTCAAACCTATAGTCAAAGAAGGTTTTGAGGTGCTTAAAGTAATATGTTCAATTCACGATGACCACCTACTTAATAATTAATTTATGCAGATTTTCTTGACATCCAAATATCGTAGGTCAACGATATATCATGTAACATTAGTCGATGTGTGTACAAGTTAGCTCAAACAGTCACGAATATCAACAAAAAAAAATCGGTAGGTGAATAAAGACTAAAGATACTACTCATCCAAGGTTAAATTATAAATTCTTTTATCAACCAGATCTTCATCGACCTGTAATTGAAATGCACCAAGAAGCAAAATATAACTGTACAAAACCCCAATTGAAACAACAATAATAAGAAAACAACTAAAAACATGGTAAATTGTGAAAATGGGTCCTTTTGAAAAACTTTCTATGAAAATGGGTCTAATGAAAAAAAAAATTGTGAAAATGAGTTGTGGCGTCTTTAGTAGAGACGCCACATGAATTCCAATTTTTTTTTTCTCTTTCTAGATTTTAATATTAAAACTAAACGTGGTTAATCAATTATTTTATTTTAAAAATAATATTTTGTTTCTTAAATAAATATATTCAAAATAATTAAAAATAGTAAAATCTAAATTGCTTAATTTTAATAAAAAAAAATTTACAATTCATATCTAATAATAAGTTGACTTGCTGTTAAAAAAAATCATAAATTGACTTGTATTCTTAAATTAACGTTATCATAGTAATACCTATACATTTTAATAAGATTTTAAAATTAAATGGCATTTTGTTTAGTAAATTTTATTGAATTAAAGTGATATATAAAAGATTATTTCAACTAAAATTCCACAAATCAAAAGATTTTATTTTTAATTTTTTAAAAATCCCCATCTCACGAATTTATTATTATTTATTTAAATAAAAGAGATTTTATATGAATATTTTTATGAGAACTTAAACTACTTAAATAAATAATAATAATAATAACTACGTCCATATAAATTGGGAAAAAAAATAACCACATCAATATTGGTAGAATTTTAAAATTGTTAAATCGATATTGAGAGAGGAAGATGTATTTTATTTTAATATAATAAAATTAATTTATACATTTAATAAAAAAAAAGATATCACTAAAACTCTAGCCTAATAATAAATTGATCTCTACTTTTATATTAACATTATCATGATAATTTATCTAAAAAAAACATTATCATGATAATGCCCATACATTTTAATAAGATTTTAATTTTGGTTTTTTTTTTTGAAAGGGTGGTATTTTCTTGTTAAATCTAATAAGTTGGCTAACAAATTTAATAAGATATTTTTTAGAGTAAACAAATTTAAATAACATTTGTTATAATAATATAGATATAAATTTTCTTTTATTTAAACTAATAATATTTTAGGATAATAATAAAATCATGAGATGCCATGTTTTTTTAAAAAATGAAAATGAAAATTTCTTCATTTGTGGGATTTTGGTTCGGATACAATTTCATATAACAAATGGAAAGATATTGAAATGAAAAAATATCAATAAAAAAAGTAAATAAAAGGAAAATTAGAAACATTGTAATAGAAAGATTGGTAAGGCATGTGGCGGTCTCTTGTAGAGACGCCACCGCATAAGACAAAAAGAGTTGAACGTATTCAATGGATGTGACATCTTTACTAAAGACGCGACAACCCATTTTTACAAAATCTTTTCCTTTAGATCCATTTTCATAAAAAGTTTTTCAAAAGTACCCATCCTCACAATTTATCCCTAAAAACACAAAAAAAAAAAAAAAAAATCCTTGAAAATGTTAGTAAAATTACTAAACTAGCACTCAAGCTCCATTTTACTAAAATGAGCATTGGGAGTTCGTGGTTGTAGTTTCGATTCCCACATTTTGTAAGAAAAATAAAAAATATAAAACTCCATCTTAATCTTTTTTTTTTTTTTTGACATTAACTCCATTTTAATCTTCTTGGACTCATATCATTTTTAAAAAAAATCATTAATATTTGATAAAAAAAATTAGTCCTGTTTAATCCCCGCTCTTTTCCTTCATAGAAATTCAATTCTATCGTTTTCTCTAGCGGCTAATGTTCCTTCCGAAGCTACGGATTAGTTGAATCTACTTGTTCATCACTCTGTTTCTGGAAATTGTTGCTAAATTGCTCTCATCAATCGAAGAAACAATGGTAGATTTTCTTCCCCCTTGTTCAGATTATGAAAATTGCCATATAATTTACTGTTCTTACTGTTTTCCTTATACGTTTTGTTGTTTCTCTCATCTGTTCGTTTGTTCCCGGAATGAATTCAGCCTGTTTCTATTAGCATCTTGGTAAAATTTTGATCGCATTGTAAGTTCTAGTGATGTGTTGACGGTTAATCTTCTCATTTGTATTCGTTTTTCGATTTCGCTAAGCAATTGCTTAATTTCTCATGCCCTAAATGTTCATTGGGAATTACTGAATGTCAAATTGTTCGTCCTCATAGTTCGATTTCATCGATTACCTGTCCTTTCCATGTTTTCTTTCTCTTAATGAGAGATTCAAAGTAGTTTGTAATCACGGTATCCTGATCGCTATGCAGCGCAAACGCGCATCTTGCATTGTTGCAATGTGTTTGCATTAGGGGTGCAAGTCAAAACCGAAAAACGACTAAACCGCTAAAACCGACCGAAACCGATATTGGTTCAAACCGAAATCGAATTTATTGATAGATTTCGGTTTTATAATAAGGAAAATCGAATAAATTCGGTTCGGTTTCGGTTTCTTGTAATTTGCATCGGGTAAAAACCGTACCGACCAACTATATAATATAATAAAATAAAATTTAAAAAATGTTGTAGTGTAGCTCAGTTGGTCTCCGCACTGTTAATTTTTTCCTTCAGCACTGGTTTGAATCAGTTGCAACGCGTGTTTTTTTGTATATATATTTTAGTGACTTTAATGTTTATATTAAATATGCATAATTAATGAAATAAAGCAAATGTGTCAATGGTTCAGTGGATTTAGTGTTGGTCGACTTGGCACCAGGTCGCGCGTTTGAATTTGTGTTTTGCCATAATATTTTACTTTCGCGACGGCCTGTAGTTTGCACTTATGCATCAATGCATTCAATCATGTAATAGGATTTAGTAAGAGTGCATATATAAATTTAAATTAAAATCTAGCCGTTAATATGACATTCACTATGTAATTTTGTATCCGTAATATGCCTCTCTCAATACAAATTGTTCAATTGTTTTCTCTCTTTGCCCGTGAACAACGTTAGTAAACCATGTAAATTTGTGTGTCACGTTTCTTCTTCTCTCGTGTTTTTTCTTCATCTTCATTATTAGAGATGTCCACGGGGCGGGGTGGGGCCGGGGCCGGGGAAGTCCCCGCCATAAAATTCAATCCCCGTCCTCGGAAAAATCCCCGGTTTTTTTTTTGGGATTCCCCGCGGGGCACCGGCGGGGATCGGGTTCCCTGCGGGGATTTTTTACAATTTTTTTTTCTTTTTTCATATTTTTTAAATATTTTTTGGATAAAAAATTCAAAAAATTAGATTTAAAAAAAATATATCTATAAGTTTCAACTATAATGTTAATTATCAAAGAAAATATCATCAACAAAGATATATTTATTTGAAAATTAAAGGAGTAGAATTAAGAAAAAAATATTAAATAAAATAATCGGGGAGGGGATCGGGGACGAGGAGTACAATCTCCGTCTCCGGCCCCGTTTAGCCAACGGGGATTTTTTCTCCCTCATTCCCGACCCCACTCCCCGCCTAATCGGGGATTCCCTGCCCCGTTAGGGCCAGGTCCCCGCAGGGAAAATAGACATCCTTATTCATTATTGGTTGTTGATTGCCGTTTTCGTGACAACCTCTAATAACATATTAAGTAACGTGTAATTCTATCTTATAATCAATTGACAGTATTGACTGAATTAATTCATAAATCTTATAAATATCCGAGGTCTTCTTACCTTTTCATGGTGGTATCTTCAACATAATGTCTCTTTGGGTTCATCATTTTGAGATTGAATTCAAATTTCATTTTTGTTGGATCTTATATCCATTTGAGTTAGGTGAGGTATGATATTATATCATGATATATTAGATAGTATGAGGTTTCCTCATCTTTAATTTCTAATGAGCTTTCTTAGTTCAAGCCTCAGGACTGGCATATATATTCCAATAATGTAGTGTAGCAATAGTAAAGTGAGCGGCTCCGATTTCTCGGTCATTAAAAAATTATTATACGTTTCTTTTTTCAAGAACATCACAGAAAGTTGGATTTGTGAGTCGTGTCTATTATTAAAGTAGAGCAATTCATCAATAATTTTGAGGACATTACACAAATGCATTTTTTACAAACTTATTGTTGAACCAGAAGCAGCGACTCAGTCTAAAATAGCTGGCCGTACTGAAATTGCTGACATCAAGCTCATGCGCCATTCATGTCTATAAGGAGAGAGCATTTCATCAATAACCTGTGAGAACACATAACAGTTGCGTTTTTACCATGAAATTGGTGCCTTGAAGTTCATGCCCGGTGAAGAAGTCCTTAAGCTACCATAAGGAGTGTTATAACAGGATCTTCAGCTCTCAGATTATTATTTTTTTTTTCTTATGAATTTGGAATCATACCTGCAATTTTTATAGGTGGAGGATTCGAGCTCATAATCTCTTTTATCTTGAATGCACACTTATGTTGGTTCGACTATGCTCTTGTTGGTAATGTTTTTCTTTTTCAGGTTGCCAAAATATAGGATTGTGTGTTCAATCCACAAAAAAGAAACTGGATGCATCAGAAAACTGAAGACAATCAGCCTCCAACTCTAGGATCTCAAGGTTTTTTCTTTCTTCGGCGTATAATTTTTATTTTTTCAAGTAGTACTCAAGCCTGTTCAAGCAGTGACCTTATTGGTAGAGAGGCTTGAAGGTTTTAGACTCAAAAATCACAAATGAACTTAAGCAAAAAATTTCTTGTTATCTTGAGTATTGAGACAGACATAGCCCCTCCAAATATATAGGAGATGTTTGAGAGAAAGGGAACGAGAATTAGAGAAAATTATTTTTTGGGTTTGGAGTAAAAAAAATGATTATGGAAATAATGATTATTTGTGTATTGGATGAAGCGAACAATTATGGGGAAAATAAAACAATGAGTATGATGCAAGTGAAAATTAGTTACAAAGAGAATAGAAACTAGTATGGAAAGAATAAAAAGGTAGTTAGAAGGTAAATAAAAAAAATCATGATAGAATAGCTCTAGAAGTGTTTAAGGTGATGAGTTCACTCGATGGTGGTCACCTTCTTGGAATTAATTTCCTACGAGTTTGGGGAGAATGTTTCTCAGTGGTTCAAACACCGAAATCATTCTCATTCATATTCTCATTTTTCCTTATAGTGTGACAGAAGTTTTGGTTTTTGAATATAAGAAAAGTAGAAAAGAAAACCAAGGCCAACCACGGAGTTGGGCACCATTATTTCTCTTCTTAGTTTGTTGGTCCAGTTTTATTCAATTTCCGTCATTTTGATATGGATTTGGGTCTTTTAGTTCTTTTGACTTTCAATGCTCGTGTTTTTATAGCCCACATTCTTAATCCTTTCTTTCATTGCGATGAAACTTCGTATTATTTGATACTTCAATATAAGATCTTGAAGTTTTTCTTTCCTTCAAGATGGTTTTTTTAGAGGCTGACCCAAGTCCAATCTTTCTCTTGACTGGTTGGTTCAGTTTCTTTTTTCTTTTTTATTATTTAACAATATTTGGGGAAGTTAATTTGAAGTTGTAAACTCTCGATTACTAAGTTGTATATAATGTTTCTGCTTCTAGAGCTATATTCTTTTGGCAGTTCTTACACTCCATTTTGATATGTTGGACTTTTATTGACATTTAATCTTAGGAGGTGTTTTGATTAGGTTTTGGACGATGAGTTATTTCGAATAGTTAGAAAATTAAGATTTTTACGATAGTTCGTTTGGATATAAATTTTTATGGAGGATTTGTAATAGAAAAATTAGTTAGGATGTGTTTTTTTATGTAGAGAACTTAGAGACAATAACTTATTTTAATGTGAATTTAAAACGAGGAGTTATTTTGAGTAGTTAAAAAATGAATGGTTAAAAATGAGTTATTTTGAATAGTTAAAAATGAATGATTAGAAATGAGTTGTTATAAATGAGAAATTATTTTGAATAGTTGAAATGAGTGATTAAAAATGATAAATTATTTTGAGTAATCAGTAATAATGAGTTATTTTTTTTAATAGTTACAATAGCTGGTTGTGATGTGATATTTTTAAAGAGTAATTAGTAAATGCTCAATGAATTGACAAACAAACACCCTTTACAGTTTTCTTTAACACTTTCTTCAATGTTTAATTTTATCCCGTTGGACACTTATTTTTTTAAAGGAAAATATTAAATTTAACATTGAAGGCATTTCACAACTTTCCATTTTGTATCCAACATGAACATGGTTTAGTAAAAAAAAAAGTAAGTATAGTGATTTATTGTATTCCCTGATTTATAAAAGTTATAGGTTTGATTAATAAAAGTTATAGGTTTGAATTTCTATCTTCAAATGATGTTAAATAAAAATATGATATCAAATATAAATCTATGATTTCTTTTAAAAAAAAAGAAATGTAAATCTATGATTAAAATATCATAAGTTTAAAATTTCTATGCTCAATTAAAAAAAGAAATCTTCATTTAATATTGCTCTACAAAATTAAAGTAATATCACATTTTGATCCACCCGAAGGGAATGTAGTGACAAAAAAATAGGAGATGTAGTGAACCCATATTGGCTCATGGGAAAAACACAACTTTTAAGGATGTTTAATTGTAGATGAGATGTTTCTCAAAAAAAAAATTGTAGATGAGATGAGATGAGGTGAGGTGAGATGTTGATACCAGAAAAACTTGTTTTTGTTTGGGATGCAGTAAGATGACAGAAAAACTTGTTTGGGGTGAAAGGAAAGTAGATGAGATTTTGGAGTATCTGATTTTTTATTTTATTTTTATCTATTCTTGTTTTTTCTTTAACAATAAAATTATTCTCAAATATCTTCTCTTTTTTTTTTTTTTTCATTTTTTGAAAACAATTATTCTCAAATATTTAGCTATTAACATAAGTATATAAATATAACTACTATTACAAATAAAATGCAAGTAATATAAAATTAATATTATACCACTCTTGATGATATTGATATTTATATTGAAAAGAAACGCAGTTTCAATGATATTATGTACGACATAATAACATAATATCAAAATTTCTAATCTTTCACACTTAAATATTGTTTAATTAAAAATAATAATAATGAGAAAAAACTTCACACCACAAAAATGAAGTTTGACTAATCTAAAATATTTGTAGATCATTAATTAAAAATACCAAGTTTCTATTAATTAAAAAATAAAAATAAAACTATTATTAATAAACTATTTTCTTATACATTTTATGCATTCATATTTATAGTTTTTTGTTAAGCAACGTTCATATTTTTAAACCTATGATAAACTATAAATAAAATTCGATACGTATAAATTATTTAAATTTGATTGTTTTTTTAATAATAAATTGATGTACATATTGTTAATATTTAAAAAAACACATTATTTTATAACAATACTTTTTTAATTATAAATTTGTAAATACGATATTTATAGTCTATCTCTAAATAATTGAAATTTCATAATTTTTTTGTTATTAAGGATACAAAGAAATAAAGAGTATTTAATTTGTTCTTAATAAAAATATTAAAATTTATTGTCATATATTAAGAGATAATATATATTTATTTTAATTTTCAAATTTTAAATTTATTTAAATAAACATTTGATGTAATAGTAGTATAATTATTGGGGTAGGACAAATTGAAAAAATATTCACAATACTAAGGAAAAAAAATAGTCATACCGTACGATATAATTAATACATAATACTATATGGTATGATGAGTACTAGTGATACCATATATTTGACTAGATTTGTAAATATTTTCATATTTGACTAGATTTGTAATTGTTTTGTTAAACTGGGTCATCCGTTACAATTTTTCTAATTATTATAATTATATGCCGGTATATTAATATATTTAAATAATAATAGTATTATTATAAAAAATATATATCAAACATAAAATAAGAAAAACAAGTAAAAAATATATAAATAAAAAGATGAAAAAATATTAAATTAAAAAAAAGAAGAAGATGAGATGAGATGAGGTGAGGTGAAGAACACCTTGAGCCAAACAAGGTGTTGGACTTCAACACCTCATCTCACCCAAAACAAACACACCCTAAGAGAGGAGGAGAAAAATCTTCCCATTTTTCATTTTTTTTCGATTTATTGTATTTTATTTTAAAAACATTTTTAATATCTCTTTTTTCACCTTTTTTTTTGTTTCCTAAAAATAATATTTCATTTCGTTTTCTTTCCTTGTTTTAATAATCAAAATTTTTAAATACTTCTAAACTATTAATAAAAAAAGGTTAAATATGCCATTTTCATGTAATTATCAATATTCTAAGTCCTTAATTTTAAGAACTTTTTTATTTACAAATGTGTTTATAGTTAGTTTAATGGGTAAGGTTTAGCTAAATATTGAGAAACAGAAACTTAGAAGTAAACCATTAATTTTTTTTAATACCATATACAACAAGAGGGGATATTTGAAAATTCCCATATTTTCCAAGGTGGTTCATATCTCAACCATGTTGATACGAGAAAACTAAAAAAATAACCACATGTGATATATGTAAAATATTGTAATTTATTTTATTATTTGAATTTGATACTGTCACTAGAGATCAACAAATTTAAATCCGACAACTTTTCATTTATCGAATTATATATTATACACAATCATTTAAAATACATTTTATATATTTATATTTTAAATTTGGGTTATATAATAAACTCGAAATTTCTATATAAGTATGTAATAAAAAATGCAGATGATAAATTTATGAATAAGTTTTTTTAGAGTTTAAAGCAAGCATAACTCAATTAATAAAGAACGGTTTAACTATATTAAAATACAATCTTAAAAAAAACTATATTAAAAAAAAAAAAAAAGGCTTAATTATTACGAAATATGTTGTTTTGATTTTTCTAAATTTGGACCTACAACCTTTATTTTATTAATTAATTGTTTTTTTTTTGAACTACTGTTCTTGTCCACCAAATAAACCTTTATAGACATGAAAACATACTGTCATCTAGGATTGTCTTATTATCTTAACATAAAGAACAAAACTTACCAATTTATTGATAAGTATGATGTGTATACTTGTCCAGATATGAGTCATATTTTTTAGGTCTCGTTTGATAATCATTTTGTTTTTTTTTTGTTTATGAAATTTAAGTCTATTTTTATTCAAATCTCATACCACGTGCTATATCTTTCCTACAATGTATCAATCTTTCTTAAGAAAGTAGGAGAATACTAATCAAATTTAAAAAAACATAAGCAAGTTTTTTTAAACTACTTTTTTTGTTTACAAATTTTGGTTTTGTTTATTAAAATATAGGTAAGACTTAGATATCAAAATAAGGAAAAATATACAGTAAGGTAGTTGTTGTAGGCTTAAATTTTATAAACAAAAAACGAAAAATAAAATAGTTATCTAATGGAGCCATAACTTTTTAAATTATCTACGTTGATGTTTAGTTAATCATTTCACCAACATTTTTTTTTATTATTGATAAAAAAATATGTGGCTCATATATTGATAAATATATACATTATACTTACCACTAAAATAGGTAAATTTATCGAATTGTTGAGTGGCGTAATGGTCTCATATTATTTGATAGTAAAGCAGTTCGAGCCCGAGAATCTGTATTTGTCTCTCTTCCCCAATATGTATTTAAAAAAAAAACTAAAATAGGTAAATTTTATTCAAACATAAAAGACAAATAGTTATTATTTTTGGTTCGTGGGCCCAGAGGCCATTCCATGAAAAAACTGCGTCCGGACGTATCGCATTATTTTATTTCAATTTGTTTTCTCCCACTTTCTCTTCCTCTGCCGTCGTCAGTTGTTTCTCCAAACCTTTTCCCTTCCATTTGATCATTCAGCCAACAACAGCCATCAATGCTGGAAGCCATTAATGCCATTCTCTCTCTGTAACGTATTTCTTCTTCGTCTTCACTTCTCTTCTCGCTGTTCATCGCTTGGCCTTCCTTTCGTTTCCTCGTTAGCACGGATAATCTGTATAAGGAACTAACCGCCATTTTTGATGACCTTACAGGTTCAGCCGCAGCTCATTTGCTCTCACCTAACCGACGAGCATTATTGAATGTGCAGTGACGACCGGGTAGTGCTAACTTATTGCGCTGCTGAATGTGTTTCCATTTTTGTCAATGGCGGTTAGTTCTTCTGCGTTGTTTAGGTTTCTGCTCTCTGTCTATACTTTTTTTTTTTTTGGCTTTAATGGACGTAGACTTCATATTTGTATGCCTTTTCTGATTAGACGAAACCTGAGTTGAAATAATGTTGTGATGTTTGGCTTCTTCCGCTGCTTGGTTTGCATGATGACTTGTGATGGACTGAATTCAATACTTAGTATGTATTTGCATTTTTCAGTCCTATCAAATGTGGACATGAAGATTTTGTTGGTATTAGTGAGTCGTCGGGTCAGCTCATGCACACCTGAAATATTATCGTAAAACAAACCTTTATTTTAAGTATAACAGGACAACCAAAAACCTTTCCGGACAACCATTTGACACTACTACATTTGGCTGTCAAGAATCAAGATAATTCATAAAAAGTTAATTTCTAGGTAAGTGATCGCCATGGATTAAACCCATTCTCTCTAAACACTTTATGATTCTTAGACCCTTATTTGATCACTAGGCTAACCCATGATGGTTTGGTTACAAAGATTTATATTCCAACCTTAAAGGCTATATTTGAGCTATGTGTTATATTTACATTAATATTACAAGTTAAAGAGTCAGTTGCTTCTATCAATCCTCATCCAATTTTAATTTTCATTTTTTTATAAGAAACAATTTCATTATAATTTATAAAATTACATAAGATAGCGAAGTTCCATAAAAGTTACAAGAAAGATCTCAAATGGTTAAGAAGGGTATCATAGCAATAAGAATGATAAATGGGGGACTGTTTAATATCCATTTTTTATGTCAACGTGGTAGAAATTAGAAAACTCAAGATTTTTGTTTCCCATATCTTCTACTTTTCTGCATGACACAAGATAATTTATTATTTTGCGTTATATCTTCACATTTTACGAGCATGTTAAGTTGGTTTTCCGTTAGACGTTTTTCCTTTCTGATTTGTTTGGGTATAGAACCGTGTCCATACTTAGGACATTTTGAACACATGTGTTTTGTGGTTCTACTTCTTCAGTACTCTCTACCACCACTGTAGAATTTCTTTTCATTACTTCAATTTTGATCCTTCCCTTTCTACTCTGATTTCAGGATCAACTCTGTTGCGTTTGTGGTGTTGTTGGTTATGGAGAGCTGATTGTGACCTGCTCCAAGTGCAAAATTGTTCGTGAACATCTGTATGGTTATCTCGTTTTTAGTTCTGCTTCTCTGATATTGTTCAAGTTCATTTTCCTTGTTCGATATTGGTATTGTAGGTCTGTTAGTTGAATCGTGAATTGCTTTTCTGTTGGTGAATACTAAGATGCAACAATCGTTGAGTTTGAATTTTGGAATACTCCTAGGAGAAACAAACTCGTAGTATTTCTATTCAATGGAGATGCGGTGTCTATTATCTTGTCACTTGTTGCTTTTACTTCAGCTAGTTGAAATGATTAACAAAGATGATGAAAAGTTGAGTGCTTTAACTTGTGCCTTAAGCTTTAAAAGTTGAAGAAATTGTAACGTTGGTAAGTAACCTTCATTTTTTAGCTCCACTTGGTGCTTTGATCATTTGATTTGATATGGTTGGTTTGAAATTTCCTTATAGTTATTGTTAAATTATGTTGAACCACCAATCAATCGAAAAGCTTAAGCTAATGGGTTGGAGTAAATTTAATTATATCAACTAACATCCTCTCACTTGTGGGCTTACAAATTTGAAAAATGCCCTACAAGTGGAATTTAATTTTAATTGGGGAGGAAACGACTTGGGAGAAGAAACTCGAACTCAAGATCTCCTGCTCTGATACCATCTTGAATTGTGTTAAACTACCAATCAATTCAAAAGCTTAAGCTAGTGGGTTGGAGTTAATTTAATTATATCAACTAACAGTTATATACTTATATCTATTAAATGTCCTACTAAGAATTCTCTATGTGTGACCCTTTTTATATGTTGCTTCTCTCTGCTTCCAGTTATTGCATGCCTGGTACAAGTCAAGACATCCCCAAATTATGGCTTTGTGATAACTGTACATTGGATGAGGCCAAAAGTCCTGGTGATTCAGGGTTGCAGGCTCAACCTAAAATGCCAAGGCATGGTAAAACTAGTAAAGTGAAGTTCTTACCTGCCGATGAAGTATTGAAGCTATCATCGGGAGGGATGAATGGACCTTCCAAGTTCAACGCATCTCTATTACCACAAAGAACATCCAAGTCCCGTAAAGTCTTTGACATTTACAATTCTGTGCCCCGGCCACTTTTCAAAGCATCGAAAGAATCTCAAGGTTCTTTTCCTTTCTTGCATCAGATCAGTTACTTTGTGTGTATGTGTATCCTTCTTAACTAAACTGATCTAGGCAGTATGGTTTATGTCATGCAAGCTCCAACAGTCAATGTTATGAAAGCTTTGTTTCTCAAGAAAAAAACCAAATTATTTAGCCCCGTTCGATAACCATTTTATTTTTAGTTCTTGGTTTTTGAAATTTAAGCCTACAACAACTATCTTAGCATATGTTTTTTTACTTGGATATCTACATCTTACCTATATTTTTAGAAACCAATCCAAAATTTGGAAACAAAAAAAAAAAGTAGCTTCCAAAAGCTTGTTTTTGTTTTTGAAATTTGGTTAGCATTCACATACTTTCTTAAGGAAAGATGGATACATGGTAGGAAATTTGAATAAGAATAGGTTTGAATTTCAAAAACTAAAAACAAAAAACCAAATGGTTATCAAACGGGGCCTTAGTGATGATATGCTAGGCCACAATATAAATTTCAAGAGGTGAGTGAAGGTGAACTAAAGTTCGCAACCTTTTGGGCCAAAATAAAAATATATAATGCTCGAAAAACATCAATGGGTCATGTTCTATTTAACATGAGGGTCCATTTCAAAACCATTTGGCAATGAGAACAATAGCTCTTGCATCTTATAAATGTTGTGAGGTCTTCCCATCTTTTCAATGCATGCCCCTCAAGATCATGTCTCTTTGGGTTCACCATTCTTTAATTGGATCTCAATTATTTTGGATAGAATACCATTTTTTTAAAAAATAAATGCATTTCTACTTTTAACCATTTTCTGAATTATCATTTTTTCGAATGTTTAATTTGTAATTTTATTCTTTCTTTCAGAACGAAGTTCTGCTAAGATGCCTCCAAAGGTATGTGGTGTAAACAAACAAGCATCAGCTACTGGTTTATCTCCTTTACTAGGAGGCCCAGTACAACCTTTAAAAAAGGTGAAGGTTACAGACAGATATGCTTGCACTTCTTCTATGTCGATGCATGCTTTACCTGTCACAAGTACAGGTAAGAGAGAAGACCTTTGAAATCTCTACGGAACTCTTAAATTTTCTTAGTTCTATTTTCCATTTCTAAGTGGTATGTTATCAATGTATTGTCTTATTATTTGTATTGTCAATATTCATGAAAATACAGGAAAACAAGTTCCTTCAACTTCCACTAAGTTTGAGGATACACAAAAAGAAAGGAAGGATGATTCACAAAAAGAAAGGAATAATGGGACACAAAATGAAAGGAAGGATGATTCACAAAAAGAAAGGAATAATGGGACACTAAAAGAAAGGAATACTGGTACAAAAAAAGAAAGGAAGGATATTTTGATGACACATGAAATATATGCGTACCGTGACTATCTCCCATCATCATATGCCACTTGGAAGTGAGTCTCTTCCTCTACTGTTTGCTTCTTTCTTTCCACTGTTGGAATGGATAAACCTGTTAAAATTCAAGTAATGCATTAATTGACTATGTACTCATTCTATTTGTTTTTTTTAATAATAATTATGCTATGTTCAATTCCTTGCAGAATTAAGGAAGGTTTTAGGAGGTTCTATGGCAGTGTTTTTATCTGCTTGGCTCAACTAAGTTGGTCATTCAAGTTTCTTATCTTAAATATCACGTGGAGCTGGCACTGTTTTGATTTCTAAGATTATGCAAAGTGCTGATGTTATATTGTCAACTTAGATCACTATTCAACAACACTACGAACTGAATAACTAAAAATGTGACACTGTTCCCAAGTCTTTTGGAGAACTCTCTTCCAATCCCCATCTTCCTCTGGCACTGCACCTCTCAGGCACTAGAGGGGGACGACAAAACATTTTCTCTAGCAAAACCTATTCACTTTGATAACCTCTCTCCTCTATCTGGATTCGCCATCTCCATCGTTCATTGATTGAATCAAGTTAAATCGATCGAAAACAATCAAGTGAAACTAATTTAGACAATGAAAATTGAAATATTTTGTTATGTATAAAATATTTTTAAAAAGTTGCCAAAATTAAAATAGGAATGCTAGAATTTGCTACCTACAACAAATTCCCAAAAACAAATAGGGGATGGTACTTCTACATTGATTGTTGATGGTTGGATACTGTTAAGACACCAATAACACAATAGAATCTACATCGAAAATAAGAAACACAAGAGAACTATATTGATATAATAAGGGTTACAATGCCATACCGTAGCCTATCGAGAGGGCTAGTCTCTCCCGAGCCTTTACCAAGACAACCAATATCAAAATATGCATATCTCATAAAAGATCCTAACAACTCTATTTATTCTAAAACCTTAAAATACTAATTACTGTTTTACCTTTACATATATTATACTAATATTCTCATCCTACCCTTGATACTCTGTCATATCCCACGATCTAAAATATGTAGTCAAGAGTAATTGGACTAAAAACAGTCTATTTTATTCATTGATAGTCAATGCCTTTATATAGAGATTACAACGGGTCTAACGGGCTTCATACTAATAGTATAATAAACTATACAAATATACATTTATATTCTAATACTCCCCCTCAAGCTGGAGCGAATATATCTATCATGCCCAGCTTGTTACAGAGATAACTTATCCGATCGCCATTTAATGCTTTGGTGAAGATGTCACCCAACCGTTGTCCTGTCTTCACATAACCTGTCGAAATCAATCCTTGTTGTATCTTTTCGCGAATAAAATGACAATCCACTTCAATATGCTTAGTTCTCTCGTGAAACACCGGGTTAGAGGCGATATGGATTCTGCTTGATTATCACACCATAGCTTAATAGGTGTCGCGGCTTTCATTCCAATTTCGTCAAGAAGTTGGGTCAGCCATACTATCTCACATGTCACCTGTGACATAGCTCTATATTCTGATTCGGCACTAGAACGAGACACGACGTTCTGTTTCTTACTTCTCCATGAAACCAGATTACCCCCCATAAATACACAGTAACCCGAGGTTGACCGTATGTCCTCTTTAGACCCTGCCCAATTAGCATCTGAGAAACACTCAATATTTGAATGACCATGGTTCTCATACAAAACCCCCTTCCCATGAGCAAATTTAAGGTAGCCTAGAATTTGTTCAACAACTGTCCAATGTTTGACTGTGGGAGATGACATGAATTGACTCACGATACTCACAGAATAGGCAATATCCGGCATGCGAATCAGATGACGAAGAATCCACAGGTACAGGGCATGGCTCCGAGGGTCGTGGACGCCGGGTATAGACCTGAGTAAGAGAAGGTCCCGACGGAACAGGTGGCAGTTGAGGAGGCAGGTCGGGAGAAGACACGACTTCATATATGAGCAAATCATCCTCCATAGGTGGAGAATGTTCCCCAGAACGAAACGGAGTATCCTAAAAAAAGGTGACATCAGAGGAAACGACATACCGGTTTGTGCTTGGGCAATAACACCGATAACCCTTCTGGACACGAGAATACCCCAAGAAAATACATTTCAAAGACTTAGGATCCAACTTAGTCCTGTGAGGACGAACATCGCGAACAAAAGACGTACACCCAAAGATCTTAGGCGGAAGAGGAAACATTTCCTTAGAAGGACACAAGACCCGGAAAGGGATCTTATTTTCAAGAATGGACGACGACATTCGATTTATGAGAAAGCACGCAGTAGACACGACATCAACCCAAAAATGTCGTGGAACATGCATCTAGAATGACAAAGCTCGAGCGGTTTCCAAAAGATGTCTATTCTTATGCTCAGCCACACCGTTTTGAGATGGTGTATCTGCACAAGAAGATTGGTGAATAATACCTTTTTCACGGAGGTAGGAACTAAGGTTACCCGAAAAATATTCACCCCCATTATCAGTGCGCAAAATTTTGATGGACGCATTAAATTGATTACGGACTTCAGCATTAAAGGCACAAAAATGAGAAAATAACTCAGAACGATTCTTCATTAAATAAACCCAAGTGTATCTGGAAAAATCATCAACAAAAGTAACAAAGTAACGAAATCCTTTTTTAGACGTGACAGGACTCGGACCCCATACATCAGAATGAACTAACTCGAAAGGAGCATCCACTCGTTTATTGATCCTAGGACTAGAACTCAATCTATGAAACTTAGCAAACTGACATGACTCACAATTTAAAGATGAAACTTTACTGAATTCATGAAATAATTTCTTCAAAACAGACAAACAGGGATGATAACTATTACCCATTGCACAACAAAGTAAATGCACTTTTTTCTTCTTTTTTTAACAACTTATCCCAACAAAATGAAAATAACTACGATGGATGTTGGGACGATTTCATCTCTTCTCTAACATTTCTTTCTTCTTCTTTGCCAACTATAGTTCCCCATTCTTTGTTTCTTCTTCTTTCTCAAAGCTTTCATCACTAACACATGAATATTCTTCGAAGCCCTTCTTTCATTTCTTTTTGTTCTCATAACCCTCTTTTCGAGCCCAAAGATACATCTTTTTCTTCTTCTCTTTTGAACTTTTTTCTCCCACCATATTTTCCATCATCGTCGAGTGTTGTGTTGTTTCTTTGCCCACCTTTTTTCTTGCTCCACTCTCTTCCATCTTCCTTTCTTTTCCTCTTGCTTCTTACCCTTTTTTTGGACTATGTTGCTATTGATTTTGGGTTCCTTCCTGTTATCTATTAAGAACTTGCAATCTTAACACAAACAGTCAGCCAAATAAACACAACAATAAGAATAATGGTTGATTAGAAATAAGAAAACTGAGAAACCGATTACCATAATACGTCAACAAATCTATTCAATCGCTTAAGAGGGCGTTACAAAATATAAGGAACACTTACACCATTCGAGAGGGTGGGACTCTCCTGGCTAATACCTTGTCTAGGTACTGGTTGCAAAACCATAAAAAGCATGCTTCCACAAAAGTACTGACATTAAATACTACAACTAACTACTAGCCGTTAAGAGTCATTGGTGAGTCTTGTTTGTGCTTCCCTCTTCGTGAATAGACATGCTTGATTGGGGGTCTCACATTATCATCTATCTATTTTTTTGTGTTCACGTCCCTTTTTTTTTCCTTCTGTTGGTTATGAATCTCCCACTGTTTTTGAAGTGCCTTAAAACCTTTTTGTATTACCTTGAAATATCATTCTATTACTTCCCACCTTTGTTTTTCTCTGTTCACAAATGCTTGAATCTTCACCAAGACTTCATCGTAATCCATTGCTCCAGGACGAACTTGCTCGGATACCAATTTTTTAAGACACTGATAATCATAACAATACACAATAGAACCAACACCTCCCAAGTTTGAGTCTTCCCTGTAATAGTAGTCCATCGATGTCTCCGGTGCCTGGCCTTGGGACGAGCGTGGTTACCCTTGTTTCAAAAAAACAATAGAACCAACGCCAAAAATAAGAAATGCAAGAGAACTATAATGATATAATAAGGGTTGCAATACCATACCGTAGTCTTTCGAGAGTCCCAAGTCTTTACCAAGACAACCAATATCAAAATATGCATACCTCACACTATTCTATTTATACTAAAACCTTAAATTCCTAATTACTATTTTACCCTTACATATATTATACTAATATTTCCATCCAAAGTCTCACCTTTTGCGCCTCGCTTGTCCCAGGCGAGGCGCGTGTAATAAGGCACGCTCCTTATGTGAAGCCCCGGGCGCGAAAAGGCTCGCGCCTTATGGGATTTTTAATTTTCCTTTGCGTATTTTGTGTTTCAGATCGCCGTACTAGGTCATTAGAAATGCGTGAAAGTTGATAGTTGAATATTATGTATGTTTTATGTATTATTCTTGGTTATAACTTCATTTATGTCCATGAAAAGTATTTTTATTGTGTATACACACTTATATAAATTTTTGTATTTTTTTATATAGTGCGCCTTAAGTAAAAAAAAGCCCTTGCCTTTTGGTGCGCCTTGCGCCTTAGGCTCCAGAGGGCCATTGCGCCTTAGTGTGCCTTGCGCCTTTTAAAACATTGTTTCCATCCTACCCTTGGTACTTCATGCAATATTACGGATGTATTTGATTCACTGAAAATTAAAATTATTTACTACTTTCAGAAATTTTTATTCTTTAGGGGAGGCTTTCAATTTGTTGATACACGTATGGCTGGCGAATTCTTTGATGGTTTCCTGGCAAAGCCTCCATGTGTAGTACATGGTAAAGCTTATGCATTGTCACGGAAGATTCCTCATATTCTTCAAGTGAAGCTGCTGAGTCGTTCTGATATTTGGGATGATCTATTTCATGATGAAGGCCCTGATCTTGCTGATATTGCCTTGTACTTCTTTCCCTCCAGCGATATTGAAAGGTCTGTTATGATTTTGGATTTAATGGTTACATTTTCTGTTATTGTTTAGCCGTGTAAATCAAATGCTGATTCAAGTGTAGGTCGAGCAAGAACAATTCTTTCCTGTTTGAACTTTTGGAGAGAGACGACTTATTGATCACAAGTCTTATCGACGGTGCAGAGTTGGTGGTATTTACATCTAGACAGCTGGGCATCGAATCTCAGTGTAAATGCTTTTACATTCATTATTCAGTCACTCTTTAAGTGTAATTCTTATTTGTCTCACGTTGGTTTGAATGTAGAAACTATTGCATTCTTCGTGGGACTAGGAGTGGAAAAATTAAATCTACGTTTTGCTTTAAAAACTATAATGGATGTCTGCTCTGTTGAATATTGTTGAAGTACAAATTTACCTCTATTCAAGCATGTATCCTTCTACTGCTTGTAGTAGAGTTGGTCATAAACTTTAACCATGGTTGTTATGATCTTGAAATTAACTGAAAAGAACGAATCAAACTTGTTCATCCTTCAAAAGAATGGAACATTAACTTAGTAACTGATGATTCTTATTTAAATGTTGCATCTACTAAGTGCCGATACCTGATACTGGCACTTTTGAATATTTGAGCTCGTAACCGTTGACATTTAAAAGAAGAAAAGTGGCAGTTATACAGTTCCCATGAATTTGATATACTAAAGTTGGTTGCCTGACTTTTATTAGACTAGTATGAAGTTCCAGCTCAAAACCAATTGACATTGAGTGGAGTAACTCATCTATCTATCTTTTTAAATGCTAGGAGTTCTCATCTTTCCAATGTGGAATCCTCAATATCCCTCAAAATTTGTGTCTCTTTGGATTCATCATTCATGGATCATATCACAGTTTAATTTTATTGAACTTCCATTTGGGTTTTAATGAGTTTTGATATTATATTAGATTAGCATAGTGTACCAACCCAAAACTTATTGGCAATGTGTAGAATAATTCAGCTATCTTATAAATGCTAGCTTTATAACACATGTGCACTCTTTTTGTAGATGTTGTTAATGAGTTAAATGCTGAATGCCTTCTTTTCGGTGTCTTCGGTGCTATAAAAGACAACCAGTCTCCCATTCATAATCTTGAAGAACGTACTGCGGCCGTTCCTATGTTAGAATATGGTTCTGCATTAGAATGTGCATCCAGAGTTCCCCTGCTGGAATGCACGCCCAAGGAGCACGATAAATGTGAGTCTGTTAACAAGGAAATCGACATCCCGAGTGGAAACACTAGTGGTCCAACTGCTTCAACAAAAGATATGGACGCTACCATTCAACGATTACTATTAGAATTTGGATCACAAGACCCCAGTGAATCTGATGTCAGGGCATTAACTTTGAATGTTCAAATAAAAGATCAGGTAGAAGAATGAATATTTCTTAGTTTATCTATGATGATATGAGAATCATTTAATATCTAATCCATCTCTTTTTGTCATTGTGCTCCTAACTACAGGAACCTATTCCAGTCTCAGCAATTAGCCCCCATTCTCTTTCCCTGTCAAAAGTAAAGACTGAACCTGTTATTGAAGGGGAAGGAAGTGACGACAAAAAATGCTTGAAAACGGAGCATTGCTCGATAATGGTGCCCTCGTTTAGCATTGACGGCTACATGACTGGGTTCACGAACGAAGATGCTCCCAAGAGAGTTGCAGACAAGTATCTCCAAATCTTTAATGCAGGGATTAAAAAAGAACGTCACTAGCTCTTTCTGATGTGAGTGAGCAACTTGGTGGAGACTTGGGCTGTCCAGAAATGCAAGGTTTTGCTTTTAAAAAAATCGTAGATATCTACTCCTTGACTTAGCATGTCAATATTATAGTGGAAGGGTACAGCATAGGTTTTTTTTTTTTCTTTTTGGTATAGAAAAGCAGTTTGAGCATACACTGTTAATTCTTCTGTTGAAGATATTCAACATATCTGGTGTACTCATTTTATTGTCCATAGAAAATGTTAGGTTCCGTGGGAAATCTGTGCAGCGAGAACAAGTTTGTAAAGGATTTGCTTGATTGGCCCGGAATATAACATTGTAGCTCTTGTTTGACAGTTAATCTGCGCTCCAGGGTTATGATTATCATTATCCTTCTACATTATTTGAATTAGAAGCTTAACTAAGTTTATATATATATATATAGACCAACTTACACACTTTGATTATTTTCATGAAACAAATTGTTTAACCTTACAACATTTGGTTGTATGTCCTCAATGAGTGACACAGTAGTTGAAGACTTGGGCTTTGGGGGTATACTCTCCTCAAGGTTCCAGGTTTGAGACTCACTTGTGACATTACTCGTTCGATGTTTCTGGTGTCTGGCTTAGGGATGAACGTGGTTATCTTATTTCAAAAAAAGAAAAAAAAATTGTGGCTATTAAACCATAGCCTCTCGTCCAAAATCCTCTTTACCACTAGGCTAACTCATTATGATCAGAGGGTTAACCAAGTTTTATATACTCAGTGTGAGTGTATGGTATGTTTGTGGATTTATTTGTGTGTGTAAAGTTCAAGATGGGGAGTTGTGAAGGTTTGTGAAATCATGGGTATATTTCAACCTGGACGAAATATTGGTGACCGTTGTAAACGATAATAGATGTTTTTTTTCACATAATTATGATTCGGAATTGGCTACAATGTCAAAGTTTAATATGTAGGTATCATAACTATTTAGTTTTTTGTTTTTAAAATTTAAACTTATTCTTACTTAAATTTCTTATTATGTGTTCCACTTTTCCTATAATGTTTTCATATGAATGTTAATCAATTTTTAAAAACAAAAAAAAATTATTTATTTATTTATTTTAAATTTTGGTCTGATTTATAAATAAGAAAAAACATATGGTAAATGAATTTTGGTTTGGTACCTATGACTAGTTAGTAAGTGAAACCTGGTATCATTAGACTAACAATCAATTTGGTCAATGAATTCAAATCTTCAATTTATAATTATTATTTGACTAAAAATTTATATAATAAAATATTTGAAAGTGAAAATTAATTAAACATGAACCTCCTAATCCAAAACTCATCACAGTTCCATGCTCAACTTATCACACGAAAACTAAAATTAAATGAATAAATATTGAATAAAACACCCACGTTATCATTATTATTATTACTTTTTGGGTAAAAATTAGATTAACACATATAATTAATCGCGCCACCAATGTCATTATTATTTAAAATATATTATCATCATTATTATTATTATTTTAAGAATACATAATATTTGAAGTTGAGACCAGGATTAAGCCGGCTTTAGCCTAAAATGGTAATTAAAAGTGCTGAAGCTGCGAACAGAAATGCGATTTACAAGCCCCGGTTTAAAAATGCAAAACAAAATGGAAAAATAGTCCAATGGAGCACAATTCTACAAAATTTGGGACGTCGTGCTTTAAATACGAGAAGGTCAACACTGTAATTTCGTCCATCATTGTATCAATATTCTAAAACATAAACGGAGGGTATTTTGGGGAAAAGACACGTAGAATTGGCATATTACCAAATATTTTGTAAATATAAGCTTTCCCTCAGCGAGATGCGGAAAACTCTCATAAACTGAGTGAGAAGCGTTCGAGCTCGCTGCTATTGAAAACCAAAAAAAACCCTTTCGTCGGCCAAATTTTCTTGCTCCGATCTGCAATTTCCGGTTCCGATCTCGACCTAGAAAGCGATGGCCATGGCAGCTCTGAGACGTGAAGGGCGGCGGCTCACCACCGTGATCTCTCCTCAACCATTCAACGCTCTTCGGTCTTCTCTCGTTTACGAGTATTCATTTTTGCCCTTTTCCTATTTTTCCCTAATGCGTTTATCTGTGCGACTGATTTTTCAGCGATTTGGATGCTTTGTTAATGATAAAAATGTTGTATCTCTGTTTGATTGATGATGATTTGAACTGATTGATGTTTTATTTTCATAAATTTAGGGCTGCCTCGTTCGTCTGAACCCTTTTATATTGAAATTGAGCTTTATCTTCTGATTGACTTATTGTTCTGAAATGTACTGTTGATTTTTTCCTTGGAAAATTAAAATGAACGATCCTCCATTTATGAGATGCGTGAAACTGCTGCTACTCTTTAATGTGATTTGGGATTTTTAGTTTTTGGAAAAAATTATGGTATATTTTTTAGTGTTTTTGAGAACCATAATCCATTTGTTTTTCTGCTTATTTTATTTTTCATTATGAAAATTGGCTAACCTCCCTCTGCACATAAATCATTAACACTGCATCTGAATGTTTGTTGTTCAGGGAACAAGCCCCTCTTGGTGTACGCTCTATTTCAACTCAAGTGGGTAGGTTCCATTTACTTGAACTGCTATTTCTTTTATAATATTTGGGTTTTTATTTTTATTTGCTGATGATTTACTACATATATATATATATTTTTTTTAAAAATTTTGTGAATGCAGTTAGGAATCGAATGAAGAGTGTGAAAAATATCCAGAAGATTACTAAGGCAATGAAGATGGTTGCAGCTTCAAAGCTGAGAGCAGTTCAAGTGCGTGCTGAAAATTCTAGGGGCCTTTGGCAACCATTCACTGCACTTCTGGGGGACACTCCAAGTACATTTATATGCCATATATTTTATACTTTTCATTGATACATGAGCTGTTTTTCTGTTACTTTTTGTTGGTACATATATTTAACACCCCCCTCTTGATGTTTGATATGTACTTGGCATGTGTATTGTCAAAGTTCGCGTCATACTCATGGCTCATTTTCTGTTTAATGTATCACTTGTTTATATTAATTTATATTTATATTCATACTATCGTAGGCTAAGTTTGTCTACGATATTTTTGTTGGAAACGTAGGTGTTGATGTGAAGAAGAATGTCATTGTTACGGTTTCCTCTGACAAGGGTCTTTGTGGTGGAATTAATTCTACCTCAGTCAAGATAAGCAAGGGCCTGCACAAGTTAATTTCTGGTATTACTTGCAAATTGTTTGTTTATTCTATCCTTTAATGTAATACTGCAGTGAATAAATACTAATTTTGTAATTACTCTGCCATAGGTCCTGATAAGGAAACTAAATATGTTATATTGGGAGAGAAGGCAAAGGCTCAGTTATTGCGTGACTCTAAGAAGGACATTGAAGTCATCATCACCGAACTGCAGAAGAACCCTTTGAATTATACTCAAGTTAGTTAACCACATCATATAGCTCATCACAAAGAATGTCTTTCATTGTTTGTTCACGATGATTCTGTCTATTTGCCTTTGCTACCATGGATTGGAGTAGAATAACAATTAAATGATGCCTATGTCATGAGTATGATCCACTGTGGCAGGGAATGAGAATTACGTGTCCCCATGCTTTTATTGAAATTTTCTTTTTGTTTCTGACCGTGCACTTCTTTTTGTTTAATAAAGTACACTTGTTGATTTGGCATTATTTATCTTCAGACATTGTGCGGTTGACTTAACACTTTGAAATGCCCATTTCTTACTGTCTTTTTTTTCTTCCATATTTAGGTCTCTGTTTTAGCTGATGATATTTTGAAGAACGTTGAATATGATATTCTGAGGATTGTTTTCAACAAGTTCCAATCAGTCGTCTCATTTTTGCCTACAACAGCTACTGTACTATCCCCTGAGGTATAAGGATACTGGATTTTTTTTCACCTCCCCTTCTTTAATTGCTTGCTCTTTCTTTGTAAATATTGTGCGTTCTATATTTTAGATTGTTGAAAGAGAGGCAGAATCTGGTGGAAGGCTTGGTGATCTGGACTCATATGAGATCGAAGGTGGTGAGACAAAGTCTGAGGTTCTCCAAAATCTTGCAGAGTTCCAATTTTCTTGTGTAAGTTTATCCTTCCTAAGTTCATAAGTCTTACATTTTTGTGACGAGATATTAGTTCATTGTTGAAATCGTCACGGTTATGTGCAAACCCAAATGCATAGATACGAAACTTTAAGTTTAATATCTCATAGGAAGTGCGAAACTAAAAAATATCACATAGAAAGTGTCATGCCGTTCAAATTCTGGGTTAAATTAATACATCCGAAACAAGAAGCAAGGCTGAAGATATGAATCAAGTAACCAACTGATTCATGGAAATTTACATCTTTCTTGAGTTACTCTATAGTCTATATTGGACTGATCATGGAAATTTTCTGGATTGTGAGATAGGCTTTCCTTATAATAGATACTGGAAGCGACCGGAAGTAATAGATCCCATCACCATCGGTTACTAGTAATTTTTTAGGATGAATAAGTAATGAAGTTATTGTTGGTCTATCATCTATGGACCCTGGTATGTTTATTGGACGAGGATGCTGCAAAATTGCATGTGAATCAATTTAAATGAAGAAGAGAGGAATTAGGATATGTTTTATGCTATAATGTTGCTTACCTTCTTTATTGTGTATTTTCAATATTAACCTTGTAGCCGGACCGGAACATCTCATTGCTGCTTTTTCATCGAAAATGTATGCAATTACTGAAATCTATATTTATGTTTATCAGGTACTGTTCAATGCCGTACTGGAAAATGCTTGCAGTGAACAGGGTGCAAGGATGTCTGCCATGGACAGCTCAAGCAGAAATGCTGGAGATATGCTTGATCGCCTCACATTAACTTATAACAGGTCTTTTAACTTGCAGACTATCTTCTTTTTGCAGTCTACTTAAGAAAGTTTTCAGAATTCTAGCCTAAATTAGTCAAAGACATTATAAGTAAATAAAACCAATAGATATTTCAAATCTCTCTTGGGGATCCAAGAGGTATCCTCGGTAGGGTAGTCACCTACCTAGAAATGAACATAATAGATACACACTTGAACCGATCTAGAACTTGCTCATTTTCTCATTATTATTTTTTCCTGTGAAACTGAGCATTGTTCGTTAATTTGTGATAGAACCCGGCAAGCATCTATCACGACCGAGTTGACTGAAATTATATCTGGAGCTTCAGCATTGGAGGGCTAGTTGGCTAGTAGATCTTCTGCTAGTTCACCCAATGGTTGGTGAACTAAGATCTCGAGGCTATATTTGAATTATGATGATGTTGTCATTTGAGCTTTTTTTGTAATAATACACCCAGTTTCAAAGTTTTATCCTGGGGAAAACTATGTTTGTTTAGATATCAATTGATTTTCAGATTGCTTCATCCTTTTTGTTTTACTTGAAAACCCCAATGCTTGAATTGACTTTGTTTTTTGATAAACATCTTGGTTTGCAGTATTATATTCAGTTTCTCGTGCTTCCTACTTGCAATTAGTTGGTTTCGAGGAACTGAGAATTCGTCCTGTTTTTTCAACATTGCTCAGGGGGGAATTTTGTTGAATATTTAGGTTGAATTTATGGCATTTAGTTGGTTTTTTTTAATTAGAAAAATAGAATTATGAAAACAGAGGGTTAAAATATATATATATATATTCTATGTTTTTAGTGTATTTTAACATGTACGTTTGCTATAAGATTTATAATCTGAAAAAGGAACTTTTTTATGTGAAAATTTATTAACACCATGTCTAGATTCATTATAATTTATTAAGAAATCATAAATATAAATATTGCGTTTAGAAAGAAATCTACTCTCATATTTGGCATTTGGGTCCAGTTAAGGGTAAGCTTGGTTGGGTTTTGATAATTCAATCTATTATGGTGGATTAGTTCATAATTCCTTGCTGAATTTTAATGTATGTTTCTTGAGAGAAGTTTGATGTTTGAAACTCATAATACATTTAAATTTTTTTAGAGATGTCCACGAGGTGGGGCCGGGTAATGGCTCTCTCGAAAAATCACCAGTTTTTTTCTCGGGGATTTCCTGGTGGGGGTTTGTTCTTGCGGGGATTTTTTCAATTTTTTTTACATTTTGTATACATTTTTTTCGACAATAATTAGATTATTTTAGAAAATATTTATAAATTTCAACTATAATGTTAATTATTAAAGAAAAATACTCGTGCATAAATAATTTCATCAATGAATATGTTTTTTTGAAAAATGAAAAGGTTATTAGTATATAAAAAAATATTTTAAAAAAAGTAAACAGGGCGAGAATCGAGGACGGGGAATACTTTCTCTGTCCTCGTCCCCAATTAGCCCGGGAAATTTTTTTCCCGTCCTCGACTCTATTTCCAGCTGGGAAAATGAATATCTCTAAATTTCTTGTTGTTTCTCGAGTCTTAGGATGTGCAACAAGAGTGTCTTGAGTTTGTAGCTAATGGAATGTAATAATGATCATTTATTGAAACAACTTACCATTTATAATAACTTTGTTGTTGTTCCAAATACAAGATTTAAAGATTTAAAGATACTAAACATGTTTAACTTATAATAACTTTGGCATTTATTCCACTGAATTGTTTTACAAAATTTATGCCCTCTATCAAAAGGCTACAAAGTTTTTGACACTGATATAATTGCAAATTTACAATTCTCTGAAAACAAGGTACCGAAAAAATCGTTGTATTAATCTAAAAGTCAAAAGCATGGCTTCACATTTCGACCGAAAAAGGACAAAAAAGAACAAAAAGGGATATTGCTGCAAACTGCTAACACGTGTGAAACCATAACACCTTCGCATGTTCAAACAAACTTCACAACACCTCAAAAAAAGTTTCGACTTTGATCAAAACGACAATGGCAAAAAAGAAAATAGTGGACAGCAAAAAAGAAAACCTCAAAGCCTTGACCTCTTTTGATGGAAACTGCTAATAAACTCAACCAGAATAAATAGAACCATATGCTAAAAATGATGGGTTTTATTTTATGGCTCTGGTATAATTGTTCTTGTGATTGTTAACTATCATGTTCTTCATGGAACTGGGTTTTCCATTGGATGGCCAAATTCTTTCAAGAATTGGTTTGTGGGCAGTTTTTCTTTAAAATTTCCATCTGGGATTGAAGAAAAAACAAAGAAATCTTCAACTGAGATTTTTTTCCTAGCATTTTTCAAGAGCAGAAATGGATTTGTGGATTGTTGCAGCAGCTACTGGAGCTGGATATGTAGCTAAGTATTGGAAGAATCAATCAAAAGATGAAAATGCCTTTTCACAATTATCCTTTGGGGAATCCAATTTGGTGAATTTTCAATCTTCAAATCATTTACTCAACAAATTTGCACCAAGAAAGAAAAGATATGGGGATGTTTTTGGACATGGAACAATGGAGGAAAGTTCTTCAGATCAGAGCCCATTAGACATTTCTTCAGTAGCAGAGCTGGCTTCTATGAATGGATTTGAGAATGAAAAGCATGAACTTTTTGGGAGTCACCAAGATTTCAATGTGCTTTCTAGACCAACTATGACATGGAAATCTTGGACGGATGAGAGCTCTGAAGAACACATTGGAGAAAGCAGCAAAAGGAACAAGATGGGTCATGACAATGGAGTTTTAGTATGCAATGCTTCTGGAGGAGTAGGTTCTTGGAGAAACAGAAGCAGAGGTAAAGCCATATTCTCAAATGGGGATCTTATTAAGCCTCTGAGTTTTGAAGAAGATAAGCTTCCTTTGGGATTCCATTTTGATGATGCTGAAAGTTTTTGTGGGGTTTCTCAATTGCCATTATTCAAGCCTTTACAGATGTGTGATATGGTTAGTAATATAACAGGAAAGGGAGGGGAAAGAAAGTCAAGAAGTTGCAGCAAAATGGCTAACAGGGAACTCTTTGCTTCTAAAGGTAGAGTAGTCATTTTTCTTCTTGCCTTTGGCTTTCAGCTGAAATGAGGAATTTCTGTTCTTGGTGTACATAGACAATAGATTTTTGGCTTTGATCTATGAAAATTTTATCAAATTGAGAAGCTCTTGAGAAATGATTTTTTCTTTCTACTCCTAGATGCCTAGATTTCATTCTTGCAATGATGTTCCTTAGTATAATCTTTTCAAACATGTCGTTTATGGATATTGTCTAAAATGATTTTGGCTTCAAATTGTGGCTAGTTTGAAGGTGGGGTTGAAGTCCGGATTACAAAGTTCACGTATGCGAATGGAAGGTGTGACAGTAAGGGAAGGTTTGAGGTCCTTGCTCGAAATGGGACCCTCAAATCTTCCCAAGATCTTGGTAGAATCCAACGCTTCATTGGTTATCAAATCTATTTCTGAAGATTTTCAAGGTCTCTACATTTAGCAACCTTGTTGATGATATTAAGGATTGATTCCTTGTTTTGGGAGCCTTTCATTTTCTTTTGTTTTAGATTTTTTAATTGTATTGCTGACATGTTTTTTGAATTCTGAAGTGGGCTTGTTTTTGTGGAGAGATTAGAGAGGATCCTATTTTTTGGTGGGAGCATCTTGCCCCCTGCTATTTTGGAGGAATGTGATGGTTCTGGTGGTTGAGTGTGTTAATGAAAGTTCTTTATTTGAAAAGATGTGGACTAGTTTGCATATATTTTCACCAAATGAATGAGCTAGTTCTCATTAATGAGTGATCCAGACCTTAGATTTCTCAACTTATCCTTATTGCTTATATGTTTCAGATGCACCAGATGAATCGTTCATATTATACGTTGGACTTTTCATTGGTATAATCTATTCTTTCATATCTAATAAGAGGGAAGTTCACAAGTTAAAAGAATTGTTAAAAGAGACTCAGTATTTAGTTCAAGATCTTCAGGAGGAAATTGAAACAAAAGACTCAATGAATGTGAAGGAGCTCAGTGATGATAATTGTGAATCATATACTTACAGCAATGCCTTCTCTGATAAAACAGAAGCTGAGTCTTTTCCAAAACATGAAATGAACTACACTATGAATTTCGGCGCCGAAGAACGATACAAACACAAGACAGAGGAATGTTCTGAGTCAATGAGCAGAATCGAAGCTGAACTGGAAGCGGAACTCGAGATGTTAGGACTAGATATAAACGACGAAGCCACAGAGAGATTTCCAGATGAGGACGAGGTAATGTAGCCCATTTGACAGCATTCTTATTGTTTCTTAATGGATTGTTCAAGTAAATAAGCAAATTATTTGCAGATTGATCCAGAATTTGATGAAGATCTTGCTGAAGGTGAGTTGAGGAATGAAATGAGCAGTGGACAAAGTTCTGGTTGGACCAAGCATAACGAGGAAGGAAGCGATACAACAGTTCATTCTGGAAACTATACAGTTTCAGCATGGGAACTGAGCTTGCGTTTGCAGAATGTAATTCAGTCGAGACTCGAAGCTCGAATCAAAAAGCTTGAGATTGCACTTCAAAATAACAACAGGAAGCTTCACCTTGTTGATGCAGAATACAGGAGTTCTTGGCTTGAATTAGCCAATGGTGAAGATGAAAGCAAAATTGCTATCCAGCCTCTGGACTTGGTTAAGGAATGAGGGGAACCTAAGGGAAAATCTAATGACATTGCTATCTAAGGAGAGTTTGTGTATGAGAAAAGAGAATTATAAAGATAATCTTAGATTAGAGACAGACGAGATGAATCTTCATATTGAACAAAGTCTAAATTTCAATATCTGTAAATTGTTCAATGCATATGTTATTATAGCATAGGCCAATACAAGCATTGCTCAATCAATTAAACATCTATTATTAACATTGAAACAAAAAAACTAACCTAAAAACAAATCCTCATTGTCATTTGTTCATAATCCAGTAATTCAACTAATCAATTATGTGGAATTAGAACTGTAATGTCATGTAAATATGCACATTCTTCAAAAAAAATGAATCATTTCCTCAAGAACACAAGTTCTTGAGGTTAGAATACAAACTTTAAATTTGATAATATACCTTAAGCTAGGAATTATGACAATCTTGCAAAAGAGACATTACCATTCCCTAATCAAGGGCAAAATGGAAATCAATTACGTCGGTTGTTTCTTAGAACGACTTCGCAGGACTTTCTCATTAAGATGTCATAATTGACGAATCCACACATCTAGAAGAAAATTATAAGAAAAAGAATCAACCAAGGCTTAAGGTTCAGCGATACAAAGAGGCATGAAGACATTACACTAAAAAGAAATGTGTATTCGAACAAAGCAAGAAGTTGCTATGCCATGAATCAAGCCCTTTTGGCGAAGTCATCGTCATCATTGTCTCCGTACTTTCTATCCATATCCTCCGCAATGCTGCTATTGTAACTGCCACCGCTATTGTAACCACCTCCTCCACCGCTATTGTAACTGCCACCGCTGTTGTAACCACCTCCTCCACCGCTATTGTAATTTCCACCGCTGTTGTAACCACCTCCTCCGAAGCTAGGACGAGGCCTTTCATTTGCATAGTTTACCCTAATGCTACGGCCTTGGAGATCCTAATGACAGAAAATGAATAATGCAAGAGAGAACTTAGTCACTGACAAACTCATAGCAAAGCCAGGCTAATCCCCGGAGCCAAACCAACCACAATATGCGAGCCCAAAATTAATTTACATTCACAATGCAGATGGTTACCTGTCCATCCAAAGCTTGAATAGCACTGGAGGCGTCATCGTTGGTGGTGAAAGTGACGAACCCAAAACCTCTGGATCTACCAGAATCACGATCTGTGATGACTCTCGCTGAGACAAAGATAGACATCAACAAAAATTGGAGTCAAATTCAACACCAGCTAAAATTGGAAGCCCCCATGAATATTAATTGTTCTAATAGAATTTATTTGAGGTCAATTTTTTTTTAGCTTTTTACTAGATAAAAAAAGTCGTCTCTGCACCTTCAACTACTTCCCCATATTTGCCAAACACTTCTCTCAGGCTCTGGTCATCAGTACCATACGAAAGGCCTGCAGTACAGAGTAACCGATCTCAGGGGAAGTCCTAACAGACCACCAAGGTATAAGAAATAACAGGAGAACAAGAATGCCAGCTAACCTCCAACAAAAACTCGCGAACTTGACATGAATCTAATAGTTTGAAAGATGGACAATTTGGAAGGTTGCAGCAAATCTGAACCGATCCTTGATGCAGAACTCTGCCTAAATATTTGTCCAACTTTACTAAGAAAAGCCATATTGACAACCTGGAAAAAACTAACCCAACAAAAAAAAATCAAAATCCAAAGAGGAGTAAACGTAGTTGTGCAAGAAAACACGGTACCCTGCAAATAACTTTATATCTTTCTAACTTGCAGTGTTCATTAACTCCATCATCAAAAAGTATGTTGTGGGTAATATTATGAAACCCAAAATGAACATGTAAACAAACAAGTTCAACGCAAAAGCCATCTACTTTTTGATGATGGAGTTAATGTACCCACCACATACTTGTCTGTTTAATTTCTCATTTAACTATTAACTTTTCACTCTCTTATTGCAATCTTGGTTATAAAATTCTCAATTCTATTAATCTTTTATCATAATAACAAGGATTTTATTATAAAAAAAAATTAATGTCTTTTGAGTCTTTGTATACGCACAAGTGTTTTTGAGTATGTAGTGAAACAGGTTATAATAATCATTTATTCAAACAATTTACCATTTATAATTACTTAGTTGTTGTTCCAAATACAAACTAAATATAAACACTACTTTTAGTAACAAGATTTAAAGATACTAAACATGTTTAACTTTCGAGCATGACAAACAAATGCATCTTTGACATTTATATTTTATTGCATTGAAATTGTTTTCAGGTTGACAAGTACTGGCCAAAAGATATATGCCCTCTATCAAAAGGCTACGAAGTTTTTGACACTGTAATTTCTTTTTTGAAACAAGGTAATCACGTCCGTCCCTAGACTAGGCACCGGAGACATTAATATAATTACAAATTTACAACTACTCTCCTCGGAGTACACAGTTAGTACGATAGACCAGATTTTCATAAATGACTATTATATACGACTAGCTCCTTTTCTCCTAAGAATAGATCAATAATCAATTTGTCTAGCTCACACCCAAACCAAACCACGCCTCTTCTATGGCCAATTTAGGCACATGCTTTGCTTCATACCAAATGTGGAATACTTCGTTTGCAACTAAAGTATTAGGTAATTTTCCTCACTTCAAACTAAATATGTTTTCATATACGCTTCGCAAATACGCTTTAGAAAGGCATATCAAATACTAATTCAAACTATAAATACTGGACAACGAGCATCATCATTCTTAAGCAGAGCACATAAACCCAGAACGCTAACAACAGTAAAGGCGTAAACTTTCGAGAGAAAAAAACACATATACACAAAGGAGAGTAATGGGAACATTCTAATAAGATCATATCTAAACTCAATTGGACAAATACTCTATGCATTTCTTCAAATAGACATAAGCCATCTGTATAGAAAAACAGAAGATCGAAACACAACAAAAACAAAACAAAATCTAATATAAAATGAAAAGTGAAGGATACAGAATCATGATAAAGGAAAATCAAGATCATAACACGAAATAATATGAAGGAAATGAGAATCCGACCTTTGTTCTCTGCCTTCGTTTCTTTCACAGTCGAGCTTAAACCCTAGTATTCGATTCGAATAGGGTTTTTGAAGAGCTGTATAAATAGAAGCGCAAGCTTAAACATAAACCGTTGGATTGAAGGTGGGAGAATTGAGAGCGTCCGATGATGAGATGCTGGCTAGGAGTTGACGTGTGACTATTCGATTGGATATTTAACTTTTTATTTGACGGTCATGTTAGTTTAGTTTTCCCCAACAGCCCTAAAATCTCGCATAAAGTAACAAAATTGTATAAAGTTGCTATCATGCCCTTGGCAACTGTTCCAATTGATATTAGGCCCTTCCTTTTTTTTTGGATAGTTTGATTTCAAAAAAAAAAAGTGCTGTTTAGAATAGCCCTTTCTATGTAATATTATATGGAATCAATTTGTGTTCTCTTTCTATAAAAATTAATAATAAATAAAGTTTGCTTTGATTGTCAATTGAGCTTAGCTCACAAGATAATTGACATTTATGTTTGATGAAAAAATATCGAATCTCTCAATATTGTTGTATATTTAAGGGTAAAAATTTGAATTCATAACTTTTTATTTATGTGTATACATTTATATTGTTTTTTTTTTTTTGAGAAATATGTTGGTGGAGCTATTTCTCTTTACTTCAATTGTTAAAATTTTAATTTGGTAACAATTTTGTCTTTAAATTTTAGTATATAGCATATTAGTCCTTACATTTTAGTTGTGACAATTTAGTTAAAAATATTGTTAAGATTGAATATAGTTTATTACAATGTGTGGATTGATAAATTGATTTAGGATCAAATGTGTTTATAAATCAAAAGTTAACTTATGTCGTATAATAAAAACCAACACTTTTAATTTTTTCGGTTTTTAACACGTATGGGTTATATTGTCATAGACTCATAAATTTCAAAGTAAGATTAATTTATTACAAACTATTTTTTTTTTTTTTTTGAGGAAATATTGAATACTAGAGTTTATTGACTAGCTTGTTACATATGTCTAAGTATAGGAACTGAATTATTAAGATCTTTTACTCGACTTAATCTGTTAGGTTTCAGAATTATACCTTTAAATAAAAGACAAATACTTTGATAATTATTTTGATTTCAATTTATCTTTATCTGTTTTTTTTTATTATGTTTAAAAAAAAACAGCAAGTTTAAAAGATGTTTGATTTCATTTGTACTAAATCTCAATCAACCTTTTAATGTTCAAATTTCAAAGCATTTTGATACAACTACAAGGTCTATCTATCACTCCAATTCTTCCCTTCACCCCACCATAAACAGAGTTCTTTTAACATAAAAATCATAAGAGAGTATTATAATAGCAAAGGAGACTTATCAATAGAGCCATTTCTCCCCGATGGTGTGCCAAATCTGAAACATTATCTCATCTATTTAGCAGTTGTACCTATGCAACATTATTTTAGAACTATATCAAGAAGTCTTTTAATTGACCCATCACTCTTCAGGCCGACCCACAACCATTCAAGAAGAAGAAATTATTATGGGAGTATTTTATCGGAGCTTATTGTTGGAACTTCTGGTTGGAGAGACACAGGAGGGTTTTTCAAGACAAAAGCTCATCTTTTGACTATTTTTTAGACACCATTACTTTTCATGCCATATCTTGGTATAAACTTAATCCTCTTTTTAATTTTTATACTTTTGAAACACTACTTAATTATTGGAGATCGCTTGATTGATCTCTAATAATATATATAGCACTATATTGTAATTTCATGCATTGATGAAATTGTTTCTTATAAAAAAAAAAAACTAAGTAGCATGGTAAGGTAGCCAAGTTTTTCTCTGGCAAAGTTCACCAACTTAAACTGACAAGATTCATAAAAATCATCAGAAGTTCAAAAGCCTCTACTATTGAAACTGAAACTTTTTACAAGTCTCCAATCAGAAACTGAACAAACAGGTCAGTACTTTTTCCTTTTCTTTTTTTACTTCAACCACAATAGGAAATATGTTGACCTCTTAATTATTGAGTAATACAAAATACTATTGATGCTATGTTCGTGTTGGCAAATAGATTAGCACTCATAAGACTAGTACATAAATATTTAACTTTTTCTTTCAATTCAATAATATTCGAGAGTGAGAATTCAAACTCATGACATCTTGGTTACGAGTCTATACATTGTCAAGTAGAGCTATGTTCTTCTTACCAACATTTAACTTTGTATGACCTATTCAGAAACCTAAGTTTACATGGCAAAGGCAGGTTGATGCAAATTTCAACCTTCTGGCTTATACGACTCACATTGACCTTCAAAAAGTTGACAGTACAGTTCTAAATCAGGTTTTTTTTTTTTTCAACAGCCAATTAACATGATGGTCAAGAAACAATTAAATTTCAACCACGTCTTTCATTTCATCCATAGATAGTCAAGAAACAATTTTCAAATTTCCAACCATTTAACTTATCAGGATCCAATCTCCAATCATCAATAATCGAGAGTTCTTATGATATATAGTCAGAAAAGCATCAGCCAAACAAGTAAGAGACATATCTAGAACATCAAAAGGTTCAAAGAACATTGTACAACGAAAACCTCAAGGACGAGCCGCGTTAGGAAGTAAAACATGATGCCTAGTGCTATCGACACAGGAAGAGCAGGCAAAGCTTTCTGATAAATTGCCAATAGCATCAAAGTGATTCCAAGACCAGCCACAATTGCAAGATAACAAGCATAAACTGTCATGTAATCGTACATCGCTGCCCTACCGACCAATACGCTATAGAAAATGAAGTCTCCTAGCCCCAACTTGATAGCACCAGAGGATCCCAACCCAATTCCCTCTAACATCAAATTTTCATTTGAGGCAGAAGCTTCTGCTCCATGTGGTAGAACATTCACACCACGATCAATTAACGGAACAAGAAGCTCCTTGTTTCTAATGGAAACAGGGCCCTCCTCAGCTCTAACAACAATTGATTCACTATTGACACCACGGGAACCACTAGGATTTGAATTGGATGTTTCAATCCCCCCTACATTCGATTCAGAAGCCGCATTCCCCTCAGAAATAGAATCAAGAACCGCAGGGCGATCGTTCAAAACTTCATTTCTTTCTCTCCACGCCCTCCTCCTCGCTTGCACTACATCCGTAGGATTCGAGTCACAATGAACCACAGGCCGAGCCTCATAAACCAAAGCAGGGATGTCTTCATCCCTAGATATGGCAAGCTCAACTAACAGCCTTAAAGGTCCAACAGGAAGCAAAACTGCAGCAAGATCATACAGGGCCAGAGCAACTAAAAGAGCCCAAGTAGTCCATTCAGGCAACAAAGTAAACCAATAAGCAACCAAAATCCCAATTAAAACCAAGTACCCCTGTGTCACAAGGATAGCCATTTTTGACATGAACACAGCCAAAACACCCACAACAGCAAAATTAAAGAGAACAACCAAAAAAGTGAAACAATCAACAGGAACACTGAAGTCTTGAATCAAGAACACTGCAATTTCACCACCAAGAAACCCCAAAACGACAAAAGCCGAGAAACCCATGTAGTATTTCAAGAACTTGACGCATCCAAAGTAGAAAAGCAACACCATAGCGAAGGTAGCCACAGTTATGAAAGCCACAAAGAGAAGGGAGTTCAAAAGAACACCTGTGAATTTGTGCCACGAGGAATCGGAGCTGCTCTCATCATATGCAATGGTGGCGATGGAGCTAACAGTTGCAGCAGAAGAAGAAGAGCTGGAATTGAGGATGGAGACCAGAATTACGACCATGAACATGCAGATTGAAACTGGGGCGACAATTCTAACAATCTCTTCGCCGAGAGATTCGAGAATGGTGGTGGGCTTTCGATTTTGAGCCATTTGGGGTTTTCAAGTTATGGATCAAATTTCAAGTCTCGCAACAATCTGAAGGGAAAGATTGATTCGAGATTTCCGGTAAACTGGTGTTTCATCGACGACAAAAGTAGCTTCGTCGATGAACAATCTCACCTTCTTCAGAGTCATCAATTATCCTGGTTCGACCTAATTTCAGGAATTTTTTTTTAAAACAAAATAAATAAATAAATAAAAGAGAGAAATAGAGAGAGAGAAAAATGCCTTCTTTTTTTTGCTTTTTTTTTTTTAAATTTAAATTTATTTTTGCTATTTTTTTACCAATGGATATAAATAGACAACTTTTATTTCAACAATTTTAAATAGTATTTTATTTTAAAAAATATTTAATTTTTAGGATCGAATCTATAATTTTGGCATTGAACTAAATTTTCACCAAATAATAAAATTATCAAACAATCCACTCATTCTGTAGATTTTCACCTTTTGTTAAACTTAAATATATTTTTTAAACAAGTTTTAAAACGCCAAAAGAAGACCAAATGTAAGAAGAAATTATTAAGAAAAATTAAAATTTCGAACTTCATAATTTTAAAATTACAAATTTAATTAATAACTCTGTTTGATAATGATTTTTTGTTTTTTAAATTTAAGTTTATTCTTATTCAAATTTTTTACAATGTGTTCCACATTTCTTACAATCTATCAATATTTCTTTAAAAAAAATGTGAATACTAACCAACTTTCAAAAATAAAAATAAGTTTTTGGAAGCTTTTTTTTTCTAAATTTTGTTTGATTTCTACAGATATAGATGAGATATAGACATCTAAGTAAGAAAAAACAAATGATAAGATAATTGTTGTAGACTTAAATTTCAAAAATAAAAAATAAAAAATAAAATGGTTATCAAATTTCACATAAATTTACAAAAATTTCAAAATTAATAAATCAACAGAAATTTTAAATTTATATCTAAAAGATGGATTATTTTTAAATGTTCAAAACTGTCAAGAATAGATCGAATAATTTATTGCACAAACTAAAAAATTTTGAAGTCCAAAGATCACATAGATGCAAATATTAAAGTTCAAGACCAACTTGAGTTTGTTTGATATGGAAGTTTACTTGTAAATGTGTTTTTTTATAGTGTACTATAGAGACGTTTGGATGAAGATTTATTTTTAGTTAAAAAAATTGAGAATTATAGCAAAGAAACTATTTTAGATGTAGTTTATTTTTAGAGAAGTTAAGTCAAAAGTTAGTTTGGATGAAAAATTGGATTGATAAGTTAGTTTGAGTAATTGAAAAAAGAATTATTAAAAATAAGTGGTTAAAAATGAGATATTTTGAATGATTAAAAATTAATGGTTTGAAATGATTGAAGAGTTATAATTGAATGATTAGAAATGAATAGTTAGAAATGAGAACTAATTTTTAATAGTAAAAATGATAAGTTATATTGAGGAATTACAAACGCTCGTTTATATGTAGTTTTCAAGGAGGATTTAGTAAATCCTCGATATAAATCCTCCTCAAATATGGCAAACAAACACCCCCTAGATGTGTTAATCTTACTATCTACATAAATCTTCCAAATTGCTAAGACTTGTCATGTTAATAATCCAAACATAGCATATTATATAAAATTTAAGCTTTCCAACCCCAATGTCATACATCAAGACATGTTAAAGCAGCAAACCAAATATTAGGAAAATTATACAGTTGCCATGAAAGTTGGAAGCAGAAATGGCAAATGAAGAATCTCAAACTTCCCAGGTGTATATAATAGTAGCAAACTTCTCATAATTTTCTGAATAGAAAGCTGCCATCAACCAACATAAAGAACTGAGATTAATGAGCCAACAGTTATCCTTTTTTATTATCCATTTACAATTCTAACCTTCCAATCCTTGTTTAAATGCAATATCCCAACTTGGTTTATGCTCTGTCCAAATGAAATAGCTTAAGCCAACCATATATACTGCTGTCCTAAGTTCTATATGAATTTACCATCTCATAAATTTTATGCAATAAATCAGATGCTCTCTGTTCTTCAGCATCATCTGGAGGGAGATTAGAAGTCCATTTCTTAAAATGATGGAGACTTCCAGTGAAGTCGGTGAAAAGCCCGTCGACTCCTATCGTGTTGATCCAGTAATCGAATTCCTCATATGGATCTTGATGAAAGTTGAAGTGAACAAAGTTGTACTCATTTCGGAAAGTATATGGATGGACCTGCCATGAAAAAAACCATCCCATATTACCATTTACCATGTATTTGGGGGCAACAATTGGATTTTATAACCGGTGGATTACTATAAATGGAGACTTGAGGTTACAATAACGTGCATTTAAGGTGTAGATGTTATATGGTAACCTTTGTTTGGGTGCAGTTATTATAACAAACAGCTTTATTATAACATGAATTATTATAGTTAAGATGAAGGATTATGGACTAACCCACCAGTTATTATAACCGACAGCCCAAACACGATAGCTCAAATGTCCCCATAGTATTTACACCATTAGGTGAATTCTATCAGGCCTTTTACCAGTCTATAAGACTCAACTAGTATTCAGTAACATAACCAATAAGAGACCCTATCTATCAGACATGGAAATTCACTTCCCACGTGTGCAACTACATTCCATCTACTAGTATAAGCAAATGATTTGACAGTAAAGTAGTTTACCTGCAGGTTATGCGCGTGTGCTCGGGTAACAAGATCTGTGGGTGTTTGGATATAGTTGTTGACTACAGGAACTACAGTATCCTTCCAAGGTCCAATTCCCACCACATACTTCTTTATGTAATTGAAGTAGCTATCAGAAGTAATTTCCCAATATGTCTGCACATGATCCAGTACTATTATTTAGACGAAGCTTCTTTTTTTTTTTGACGTTTAGACGAAGCTTATTAAGAGCTAAGACAAGAAACTAACATTAAATTATCAGAGAAGATTTCTCAAGAAGCAGCCCAGAGCAATTTCAATAACCACAGGAACATTTTTTTTTTCAAGTTCAAATTGGGGGAGGAGATCACAAACCTTATATAGAGTTATTGCTCTCAAATAAGATGAGAGTCAAATACCAATTTTCAGGATCGAACTAATGACCGTAGAGTTGAATTGAATTACAACCAATCAACCAAGCCAACACGTTACTAACCCTTTTGGGAGGAGCATCTCATCTATATAGACTGAAGTTGGAACTTTTGTTTAATTGTGAACTTCTATGAAACCAAGTACATACTTTGTTCCAAAAAAAAAAGAGTACATAATTTGCTTTCAACGGAAAAAGTTGGTAAATAAACACAAAGAAAACAAAAAGTCATCAATAATAGTACTCCATAAGAATATTGTATATCCTTATGCCCCGAGGGAAGATCCCGTTGACTACAGTATACAGCCCCTGAGTAACACTTTCAGAAGTCGCATGTTTGAATTTTCAGGTGAGCTCAATGAGCTCTAGATATCTCCGAAGTTTGGAGCTTGGGACAGACACGGACATTTTAAGGAAAAGATATATTATGTATAACATTAACATGGAGTTGATCTAGACGCTAATTTGTTTCTGTTGTTTTCATCTACTGAGAAGTCATATAAACAAAAATGCAGCAGGACTATTTGGCTGCTTTCAGCACAACTTTCACTTGATACTTTACCAAGACAACATAATATCGTAGCACCAAAAATCATAAACAACCACACACTCAAGAAAAATACTCCATGGAAAGGTTTGAAATACCTGATTTGTGTCCTGGGTTGGAATCGTAGTATCATCGATCAATAAGACCTGGGGCAGGTCTGTAAGATTTGATACGTATATAATGGAAGTTGGAGCAAATGACTGAATGAATGCAGGTTGTTTCAACCAATCTTTCGACAAATATGAACCTTTATAACCATATTTCTGTAGAATTTCGACAAACTTGTCCTCAAATATCTTACCGTCTCGCCATTTAACCTGTGCACATTACCACTTACGTATTAGGTTCAAAAGTTTTGCTAACAAGAAACCATTGAGCAACGATCGGATCACAGGCCCACTGCATCTCGGGGGAAGAAAAATAATAACTAGATCAACAAGAAATCTACCGACATTCTTACGGTCAAAATGGAAAGGTCACAATCTTCAAAATATCAAAACTATTGCAGGGAACCAAATAGAAGAAAACAGTAGACCTGTGGTTTTATGGGTAGCTTCGAAATGTACAGAAGTACTTGTTTTTGTACAAGGAAACTTACACGCTGGTTAATGAATACTGGATTTTTAATCTCTGGGTATATTCCAACAACTCTCGGCGCATCCAATGCAATTGCAATGAAGTCTTCAAAAGTTATGATGGAAAATTTTCCTGAGTTCATTTAGAGAATATATTTTGGTTAGCATCATGCGAAAAGAAGGCACCAGAGATCAAGTAAAAGATCTTCTCATTAGTAATGAGGAATCAAAGAGAAAAGGGATTTAATGTTTTAAACTAAACAGTAAACACAACACGAGTAATACTTCCAGTTCAAGAGACATTGTAAGGTATCCAATACCTTACTTCTTCAACAGTTCACAATAAAATGTCAAACACAGTATAAAATGGAAAAAATAACACCAAAACAGGGATCTAACTTCAAATACCAACAGATTGCATTAATGGAAATATCAACGAAATTACAAGGATAGAAAATAAACCAAACAACGTTACCCAGAGAATTCGAGAGCTTCGGTATCTCTCCCAAGAAGTCCTCAGACCTTCTTCCAAAATAAAGCCTAATTACTACAACCCAATATCCCACTATATATACTAGAACTCCTCAAGCTAATACCCAAACCCCTTAGATAACCAACTAATCCCCATACCGCCCGTAATAGGACTCTTACAGACATCTTAAGCTCAACAAAAGATTTCAAATCAATAACAAGGTGTTTTTCATTATCATATGATTTTGATCTTAGCTTTTACCTAATATCATAACACAAGATCACCATCTAATCACTTAGAATGAGCCAAGGGGTAATCCAAGACAAATACACATTAACCAAAAACAAGGGACTATAAAGCATTTCTGTTCAATCAAAAGTAGGTAAATGCTAGGTATCCAAACATTAAAAACCACAAGATACTAATATATTACAGAATCCAAGGAACAGTACAACATAACTATAGCCATTTGGAGGGTGCATCTCTCCCAAGTCCTACAATGGACGCTCTACTAAAATGATCTACCCCTCCTAAAGTCCCTAACACTCTCTTGAATTATGTTAAATTACCAATCAACCCAAAGTTTAAGTTGATGGATTGAGGTAAATTTAATTATATCAACTAACACTCCCCCTCGCTTGTGGGCTTGAATTTTTTTTAAAATGCCCATCAAGTGAAAATCTATATTAATTAGGGATGAAACAACTCAGTAGGAGTTTGAACTCATGACCACCTACTTTGATACCATGTTGAATTATATTAAATCACCAATCAACCCAAAAGCTTAAGCCAATGAGTTGGGTATTTAATTATATCAACAAACACACTTCTATTTATAGCCAAGACATCACTAACTAATACCATTACGAAACTTATAAATATACTACTAATCTTCTTTGCATACCCATAGCATACCATATATACTAGTACTCTCACATTGAAGTATGGAAGTAAATAACTGTGGATTGTCATGGCTTTATTTAAAGCCTGTCCGTTGAACTCCTCTTTTGAGATTTTTGTTTATTTTCTTAAAAAAAAACAATTTTATTGATAATGAAATTACAAGCAAATGGAGATATCCCCCCACAAATATAGATGATTAATTTGTCTTTTATATCCCACGCATTTGAATTTTGATTAGCATGGATCAAACCTAGTTATGAGCTGCATGAAAACCACAGTAGGTATGTTGTTCGATGCAAACCTAACCAGAATATCATTATGTTCTACATTAGGGAAGTAATAACAATTGATGGAGCATTTCGGAAAAATAATAAAAGAAAGCAAAGAAAAGAAAAGACTGCTTAAGAAGAGATTGCTTACCATTGTATTGTTGATCTCTATAAGGATATCTCTGCTTCACCCTCAATGACTGTAATTCTTTAAGTGTGAAATCAACTGCAAATAATCAGTTAGAATCCTTAGAAACACCATGAAATCAGATTCTAGAATAAGAACCCAAAAAAATGTTTTGAAGCAATATAAGAAATATAGAGAATTGTACTAGACATGCATAAAGTAGTATATACAGCCACTATACCAGGAAAAAAACCAGTGATGTTAACTCCTTGGACTTCATATGTTCTTTTATGATTGGCGAACTTTTTATATTTTCCAACATCCGTAGTTTCATCAAGGGTTACGTCATGGAAGCATATAAGAACTCCATCTTTGGAAGACAAGATGTCGGTTTCAATGAAGTCTGCACCCTCTTCTATAGCTCTCTAAAAGAGAAGTAATTAGAAGCAAAGTATTAGAACATAGAAGAGGAACATTGCGAATACAAAGATGCCACAACCTCTCTACAACAAAAAATAGCCACGAGATTATATGATAAAAACTAAGCACAGAACCTCAGCAGTACCGAAGAAATCCCATGGATTCAGATTTTTAGAAGGAAAAGGAAAGCATACACAGCTCTTCTAATCTTACATTTTTATACATTTTTGTGTTTGTCTATGGTCGCAAAAAAACAGCTTCAAGGTGTAGTAACGAGCTTTACTAATGAGTATTGTACAGTGCCAAATTCTTAAAATCTAGTAGACGGTTTATTTGGTCTCCAATACCATGGAAATGCAAAACTCTACTTGATCAGATTTCAACTTATTGCATTATATTCCAATAAATTGAGGATGTCTTTGTTGAGCATTGAGCTAACTACCTTATATGCAGGAAGAGTTTCTTCAGGAAATTCTCCATTTGAACCTCGATGAGCAATATTATATGCACGAGTGGTTTGAAGAGGTTGTCTACTTCCTTCAGGTAATCTCCTAGGAAGTGGGTAGAAAGGCCTTGCAGCACACCCAACAATAAGAAATAGAACAAACACAGGAGTGGCAAAGCCTGCCACATCAAAGAAACAAAAGGTCATTACTCAATTGTTAGCAAAAAGTTTGGCATTATGCAATCATCATTTTAGCATAATATGTCACAAACAAGTGAACGCTTGACCATCCGATCATGTTAACCGGACATAAGAACTCGGAGATATGGTGTTCCCGTGGTCAAATTCCCAGCGCCCTAAATGTTCATCAATAGGCACTTGGAAGTACCTTTTATGAAACAAAATTCCAATGTAAAGAGTCTCAAGTCTATTCTCCCCATAGGCTCATTATTTGGTAACAGAATTGATCAAGTAAAAGAAGGATATCAAAATTGAAATTTGACACAATTAAATTGATGATACATTCAAAGAGGTTCATTACAATACTTTGATATGTATCTACTCGACTCGGGTCATCTAATCCATCGATGGAGCAACGACTGCTTGTGATCAAATACATATGAACATAACCAATTGCATCAAATTCAATAAGCTTCTCTGCAAATGCATGAGAACCAACTCTGAAACACCTCAATGCAGAGTTATGGAGGTGATAATTTCTACTCAATAATAAAATCTACCAGTTTCGAATCAAGAAGAAGAAACCCATGAATCAAACATTGAATCCCTAAAAAATCCCAGAAATTTAAAAACAGAATTGGGCATGAATTGTGATCATGGATCGTGACAGAGAGATTAAAAACAGCAAAAATTGTAAGAGAAATTGGAGCTTACAGAGTGCGGCGGGTAGGGCTTTGGCCATTTCTCTGCTTCACCGTTTTTTTCAATTTTCCGGACCGGATTTATATATCGGTTCATGCCTTTTTATGGGGCTTCGGCTTATCCATTTTTCTCGATTGCTAGCCGTTGGATCCGCCGAGGATCTCTACAGCTTCGTTAAGAATATTCCCATTCTAATGATTATGTATTTTCGTTATTCAACGCATTCAAATTCATAACAAGCAAATATATATTATCATTTCCAGCTCACTTCTTATCAATTTTTTGTTTAGTAATTTAATTACCCTAATATTAACTGATTTTATAACTTAATAAATTAGACCCATAAATCATTCAAATGGAAGATTCATTACTCTCACATAATATATAAAAGAGAGGTGGAAGATTCAAAACTCATAATTTCTAGTGAGTTTGTTGTTAATTAAATTTTTTTTGTTAAATAAAAAAAATAACTTTTTGAAATGTTCAAAAAAGGATTGGGTTTAGGTTATTTTTACATTAAACGACTTAATCATAAACATCTAATAAATATTGTAAATTGAAAGAAACTAACTTTTTTTTTTTTTTTTGTGAATTGAAAGAAAATTAACTTAAATACACCAATACTATCCTATCTTTTATTTTTATTTTCTTTTCAAGTATTGATTTCATTTTGTATAATATAATTTGATTTCATTTTGAATTAACATCGGTTATAATTGCCTTAAAAAACATGAGTTGCAATATTTCGATCATCTATTTTCTTAAAAAATGGTAATGGTTTTTAAAATAATTTGGCTATCGAGAATTTATCACCAAGAAACTAAAGCGTGGATTACAATTTAATCTTTTAACACGTGGCAAAAGACTACTGGATAAAAATTGATAAGAAGCCGTTGGAATTTTGTTTTTTTGGTTTAGATATTAACCAATTGAAGCAGTGGAGTCCACGTACTTGTTGGATATTAATTACGTGTCAAATAATGATTGGATGAGCCAGTAGGTCCGCCTTAAAGAGTTTTTATATGATGCGGACATTCACATTTAACGCTTTCTTATAGAGTCCACCTTACGACTTTATTATTTTATTTTTCCACTAATAAATTAATATTGAAATTAACATATTATTTTCATTTATAAACATTTCAAAAAGAAAATATTATATGTACAAAATTAATTAAAAAATAAATTACATTTTTTAAATATGTAAATGTGGGATTCAAATCTCATACTAGAGAGATGGAGGGGATATTTGTTGTCTCTTTTCATTTGCTTTTTGCTTTTTTTAATAAATTTGAAATCGTATTTTAATGATTTAGATAATGATGTCTTATATGTGTTTCCTTGTTAATCTGTTTACATCTTCATAGTATTATAGAGAAAACATTTATAAGGACATTTCACAAACAAATTCCAGAATTTAAAGATAAAAATGAAAATTTACAAAGTTTTTTATTTGAAGCTAAAATCGACCTAAAATTTATGAATATTATGTTATTTTATTTATATTAAGAATTTTAAGGTGGGTTTCTCAAAAAAAAAAAAAGAAGAAGAAGAAGTTTAAGGTGATTTTCTATATGAAATTCACATTCCCATGTTTTCTGGGAACACCTATACTTTAGATACATACATTCTGTTTCTCAAAAAAAAAAAAAAAATCCATACAATTCTTCCTAGTAAATTCCCGTTGCAAATTTAACGGGTAAATGTGTAAGAACGTAGATTTAAATGTAACAAATAACCTAACATTTATTTTATTTTATTTTTATTTTTTGAAAGGAAGCTTACATTTAGTTTTCTTATCTAATTTTTTTTTTTTTTTTTTTGAAGATTTATCTAAATCAATTAAAATATGTTTAAATTGTCCAAATATATTATGTTTAATAAATTCTAAATAACAAGATTTTAAGTTACTTATTCTTTAAGAGTGAATGATTCAAACATTTAATTAAAGCACCTAATTATAATATTTTTAAATAAATCATAAATCATAAATCAGTAAGGAATTACTAGGACAAAAAAATTAAGAATTGTTTGAAGGTGCTATTTTGAAACAAAAAACCATGAACTTTGGATACATGACAAAATGAATATATTTAAACTATTTTCAAGTTTGAAGTTTAATTCCTCCACTCCATATACTGTTGAAATTTTTTTTAAAAAAATATTAAGCCTTTTTTTTTTCTTTTTTGAATTATAATTATTAGAGTAGAGAAATTCAAACTTATAACTTTTTTATCATTAATGTTATTCTTGGCAAAATGTTAAGCTTCAAGTTTGTAATGCATTATTCATCGTTTCCTTTTTTCTTAAATTCCAGATACTCAAATCTTCTGTCACTAGTTGAAGATCAAAAATGGAAAAAAACAATTGGATATTTTAAATTGCAGATTACTACTAAACAGTACTTGGAAGCTTTAATGTTCAATTCAATAAGGATTTCCACTGAAAAAATATGTTATAAAAACAAAAGTGCTAAAGAAAAAGTTTATTTTAGGCTGTTCAACTACTGCTTTAACTTCCCCTTTCCCAATTTGTACTAAGAAAAAAAAACTTTCATTTTAACTGATTTCAACCCAAAAAAAAAAAACCTTCCGTTTTAACTTGAAAAATGATCTTAGAAATTGGATTTTAAACAGAAAATTCAGTTAGTAGTTACATAATTACTCACATTTTCATTGGTTTATATCATATATATATATATATTTAAATCCCATTTCTGGTCAGATTTTCGAAAAAATTACCAAAAATTGTTCTTATTTTTAAATTTGACTAACATAAAAGTATTTTTAAGAAGAGGAAAAAAAAAAGAAAAAGAAAACACACATAATTGATATTTTTATATATCACCAAGCCATAACTTTTGAACAAGAGTAATTACGTTCATCCCTACGCTAAGCATTGAAGACATCAAATGAGTAATATCACAGATGAGTTTCGAACCTCAAATTTTGAAGGGAGCTTACCCTTTGAACCCAAACCATAACTTACTCATTAACACTTTAATATTTGCTTAGGCTGGTGAGTTTGGACCCGCATCAAGAATTCTAAAAAAAAATTGTTGAACCAGAAAATGATGGTGTAATTGTAACAACAACATCCATAATCTCCTTAACTTGATGTGGGGAATCCTCACTGTTCTTGAAGTTTTCTTTCATTTCCCCTAATAAAACCAAACAGTCAAATGGGAAAAATCAGTAGAAAAAAAAACACTACTAAATAAAAAAAGTTTCTTCTTTTTCCATTGTATTTTCTTTAGGGGAAAAATCAGTAAAAAAAAAAACACTACTAAATTAAAAAAGTTTCTTCTTTTTGCATTGTAAATTCCGGAAAGAAAAGGGGCAACTTGTAATTAAACAACTAAACGGGACTTACATCGAAAATGAAGTACAAGAAACATGTATGTGTTTCATGGGATTTGCAACTTCCTTCCCACCAGCATGTTGCACAAACTCTGCAGGCGTTAGAAAACTTCCATGGCACACACAAACTATACAAATTTGTCCCTTCTTGTACTTGTACAAAACCCCTTCTACCTTCCTCCCATTTGGACCATCCCCAATTGTCGACACGCTCGGCATCGTTCGTATCGTATCAATCCCTTCCTCTTCTTCCAATAATGTCTTGTAAACTCGAGCTCTTTTTAGTGTATTCATTGGTGGTCTTTCGTGTTTTCTTGATGTCATTGTTTGTGAGGTTACTATTGGCTCTCTATCATTTGATTCCAATGATGATTGTGAACTCGATGAGCCCCTAGTTGATCCCACACTTCCATGTCCTGTCAATCAAAATTAAACTCTTAAAACTAGCTTATCTTATTGTTTCAGATTCTAATTTAATCAAGATTCAACTTGCTTGCATCCTCGACAACAATTAGTGTATCATAATGATAAAACAATCTTACAAGTTTCACTTCAATGATGCCAATTATAAATGTAGTCGATATGATGTTAAAATGTAACGGCCCATGATATGAAATTCAGATTTGCCCCTATGGCTACCAGCATTCTCCTACGACCTGATCACATTAGCAACTAACCAGCCTTCATTGCTCTTAAGAATGAAGAATGTCCCCACAAACCAACACATGTCCTTTCAACATGCTTTGTCCTCACTTGCAAGCATCCTAGGTTTATTCCTAGGAGGTCACCTAACCTAAGACTACTCCAAGCTATGCACGCTCAACTATGAAGTTTCTTAGATTGAGCCACCGAAAAGGAAGGTGCACCTTGCTGATATAGGTAGTGTAAATCATATCTTTTAAGTCCTTTCTTCCATATGTAGACCTAATTCGCTCGTGGCATCACATAAAGAGAGTTCATGGTTTGAACCTAGAATCCCAATTTCAAGCACAAAACCAAGCCAACTGATTGCATGACCAAGTAGAAAAGAAAATCATTGGATGAATTTGAAAGAATGAACAAAATTACAATCTCCCATACGCACATGGAAGAAGTTCATACTATGATATCTACATCCAGAAACACTTCTTATGATTATGGGTTCAATTTAAAGTGCTAATTAACTGCAAATTAATTTCATACAAATATTCAATGAAAGTAGTAGAAGTAAACTTATGGTGTCCGGTATGTCACAAGTAATTTTGAACCATTTTTTTACAAAGTGAAATAGCTACTATGAGTGTTTCGGGTATAGGGGAGTGAAGCTCCAAGGGGCTGTTTGTTTGACATATTTAGGGAGGAGTTCGTTCTAGGATTTACTAACTTCTCCTTAAAAACTACATTCAAACGAGTTTTTATTAACTCCTCTTCATTTTTACTTTTAAAAATAACTCACATTTCTAACCATTCATTTTTAATCATTCATTTATAACTAATCAATCATTTATAGCAACTTATTTTTAATCATTTCTTTCAAATCAATCAAAATAACTCATTTTCAACCATTCATTTTTAATCATTTCTTTTTTAACTACTCATTTTTAAATCTACATCAAAACAAGGTTTTGACTCTAACTCTTCTATACAAAAACTACATCCAAACGAGTTTTTGACACAACTCTCAATTTTTAACTCCTCAACATAACTTCTCAATATAACTCCTTAACTAAAAAAAACTACCTAAATATGTCAAACAAACAGCCCCCAAGAGTCCGATTTTTAGAAAAAAGCTCCCTACAAAATCACTAGTTAGCTAATAAAGTGTTTATGCTTCTCTTCTCCATACATTTCAGCTTATGACTCAAAATCAAAACAGAGATTTTCAACCGAGAAGATCAATAAAAAAATCAAAACAGAGATTTTCAACCAAGAAGATCAATCAATTCAAAGAACATAGAATTAAATCAGAGCAGAAAATCAGCTAATCACAAAGTCTTACAAACTTAGAGAAATAAAAAAAAATAATAATTAAAAAGGAGAAGAGGAAGGGATAAAACCTTCAATTTGTGAGGATTTAATCTTATCAATAGCACGACACAAAGCAGGACTTTTGGCTGCAGAAGCAGCAGCCCAAGCCACCAGTTCCGCCGCCGCTGCCGACTTCTCGTCCTCCGCCGTAGCTGCTCTGCCACTCCTCTGCTCCGCCAGTCTCCGTTTAGCCTCCATCCTTCTCAACAATTGCAACTCCTTCAATTTAAACCGATCCATTTGGTCCGTCTCGGCCGGAAGCGAGCAAGATCTTGCCAACGAAAGAAACGAACCGGGTTGCCTCTGCATATCCCATTGCCAAGTCTCTGAGTTCCGAGAAGAAATCACTCCAATAACCGAAGACGATCGAGTTAACGAAGCTCCGGTGGATTTCCCACGATCAATTCCACCGAGAGAGAGTCTAAGAGTAAGGTCCGGCTGTTCCGAAGTAGAAACGCTCGATTCTGCGTTCATCTCCGGCGAGAGTCTCAGATTCAGGTCATCCCCAAATCCAGCGATTCCGTCCCCCATGGAACAAAAACCAAACAAACCCAGTTCTCAAAATCGAAAATCAAAACAGAAAGACGCTTGATTTTGAGTCTACACACAAAACCCACATGGAATTGAACTTGAAATCCCAAAAATGAAGAGACCCAGAAGGGGAAAAAGCTGAGAATGGATGGCAATGGAAAGAAAATGGGAAATAAGTAGAGAGGATGATAAGGGAAGGAAAATGGGGAAGAATCCACGTGTAGATCAGTGGTGAGTTTGAAAATCTGGTTTTGTAATGCAAGTTGCAGAAGTTGGGGTTCCAATTCCCAAAACCTGCAACTAAATCCCTAATCCATTTCTGGCACCTCGATCTCTTGCTCTTACTGTTCCTCCTTGGGACTCTCTTTTTCTTTCTTTTTTTTAATGTCATTTTCATTCAAAATTTCTTATTTCAACTTTGCCATACTTGATACTTCAATTTGATTTCTAGCAAGAAATTCACTTTATATTTGTCTTTAAAAAAGAGAGACTTTTAATTTTTGTTATCAAAATTAATTGAGAATTTCAATTTTCACCTTTGTACCTTATTGTTATTGTTGAGAGGTAAGTTGAGTTTTTGAAGTTTTTTTAGTTCAAGAGATATGAGAGTAAATTATTATACATTTATCCTAAAAAAGATGCTGTATTGTCCCCAGGGATCCCTTAGGGTGTGTTTGGGCTTTTGTTTATGTAAACGACTGGTTAATTATGATAACTCAACCGATGTCTGCCCCACCATTTATTATAATTCTTGTTATAATAATTTGTCCATCAAACACCATTTATAATAGTTCACCGTTTTTCATAACCTTCCGTCTATTATAACCAAGTCGATGCTCCAGACACACTCTTAAAATTTTAAGCTCGAGATTCGGTTGTGACATTACTCGTTTCATGTCTTGCGGTGCCTGGTTACCCTTGTTTCAAAACAAAAAATGTTATATTTTAGTGTTATTTTTAGTACGATAAAAGTTGTAGAATTAAAATGTATTAATGATTATAAACACAAAAATAATTAGTTTGCGAAAGGAATGTAGTACAATTCCTCACGTTTTAATTATATGAATTTCCCATTAGTGACCACATTTTCAAGCGATGGATGAGCATTATTTTCGGAAGATTCTTCATTCCTTTAGGGTGTGTTTGGGCCCCCGATTATGTAAATGACCGAGTTGGTTATAATAGCACAACCAATGTTTGCCCCACCATTTATTATAAACGGTGGTTACCTAACCTGCGTGCCCATTTATCTAAACCTACGTGCTCATTTATCTAAACCTTACATATATTACTTTTGTCACATAACCAGCCCGTCAAATACCGTTTATCATAATCCATGTTATAATAACTTGCCCCTCAAACACCATTTATAATAACCCACCATTTATCATAACTTTCCGTCTATTATAACCAACTTCAAACACACCCTTAAGGGTTTGAAACTCTTGATTTCTACTTTGACGGGTTCTTGCTCCTTAGTGGTTATTATGATATTAATGTTAATCTTCAAAACTTCTTCAACGTCAACTAATAAAGTGTTAGACTAATTATCATTGGTTTTTTATGTTGGGATCGACTAGTCCCTTATGTATTTGAATTGGTTTAAAAGGTGTTTCGAATTAGTTCAAAAGTTTCTTGATTTACAACTTTTTTTTCTTTTATTTTGTCTTGGATATTGTTGTATGCTTTGTTTTTGTTGATCAGTGAAGTGTTTTTTTTTATTTCAAAAAAATTATATAAATTTGAATCTCCCAAAAGTACTATATTGCTCTTCACACTTTTCTTCTTCAACTAAGTTTAAAGCTCTATTAAATTAAGTTATATTAAAGCTACTTTTTTTATTTATTAATTTGAATGTAAAAAAAAACAAAATTCAATAAAGGCAAGACACAAGGGAAATAAGAGGGGAAAGAGAATGCGAAGTTTCGGTGGCAGTATTAAACTGTGGCAATTTTATAATCGATAAATTTGTGGGGCCGGAAATTAAAATTAAAAAAGAAAAGTTTTTTTGAAAATTAAAAAAGGTGGGCTTTTGGGGTTACGAAGGGTTAGGAGAGGGGTATTTAGGGAAATTGTCTGACACCGTTCTCTTCCATTTGACACGTTTCAATGTATTACGATTTTTACAACAGGCGTTGTTTTGTTCTTTTTTTCACGTCGTCGGCGCCTCGTCATAATTTTATTTTTTATTTTTAACTAAAAAAAAATGTTTTCATAATTCACTTTTACTTTAGAGAATATATTCTAAACGACAATATTTTTATTGTCTATCAATTTTTTTAATTCAATTCTTCGTCATCTCTTGAAAAATGATATCCATGGAAAATTATTTGTGATATTAAATTGAAAATTATAAAACTATATATTGAATTCATTGAAATCACTAGATATAAATAAGTTTTTATAGTCTTCTTTTCGATGTGTTACAATTTTTTACTATGTACGAATTTTATAATAAATTATTATTTATACTTTTTTTTAATTATTATTATGCATGAAAAAAATCTCTTTGTTTGGTAACTTTTTATTTTTTATATTTTAAGAGCATTATAGTACTTAAGCTTTAAACTTTTCCTTAAAAAAACGTGTAGCATCAAACACATGTTTAAAATATGTTAGAATTTTAACTTTTATGGATAAATTGTACCTTGTTGTAATTCTTGAATGAATAGATATTTTGTTCTTAAAGAAAATGAATGGTAAACTAAAATGAGCACAGTTTTATTGATGTAATATATAACTAGAGTATACACAAATTATTTTTTTTAAAAAGTTTATATATATATATATATGAAATTTTTTAACCATCACCAAATGATCGAGTAGTTAAAAGTATTTTGAAAATCAAAAAAGGGTTGGTTTCAACAATGATGAATATTTAATAATTAATTTTTTTCAAATTGTCAAATTTTGTGATTTCACTCCATTAGTATTAGAAACTAATTTAAATATTGGGCGTCAACAAGATTGCAGTTTGTCTTTTTACCTGTCAAATATTTTAATTTTAGCTCATAAAAAGTTTAGAGAATTCAACGTATAAATTAAAAATTTCTACAAAATTGGTTAAGTTTAACATTTGAATATTCTCTTTGATTTGTGAGGATATTTATTATATAAAATTTAGTATTTATTATAAAATATTTCATGCACTATGAATATATGAAAAGTTAAATGAAAAATAAGAAGAAAAATCATATTACAAAAGAGTGATAATTGATAGTGACTTTCATAAAAGATAAACAAGCAAATCCAGGAAAATAGACCGTATCACATGCCAGCCCCATTCAGCTTTCGATCCACATGGCTCCATTACAATCTCATTTTCATCAATTCACAAAAAAAGGACTATTTCCAAATTTTAATGGTAAATTAGGTGTCCCCCAGATTGCAATTTATTCATTTTTCTCGACAAGGATAAAATAATAACTTGCATCATTATTTAATATTCAAATTAATTATGGTTAAAATATTTTATATTTATTCATGTTGATACCAAAAAATGGTTCTTCACAATCAAAGATAATATTTATATTATCATAAACAAGATAGTTTGCAAAATGATGTGAGCTATAGAGCCTTCGATGCGTAAGTAAGTGGTTGGAAAATAAGTCAAGTATAAAAAACTTGAGAGTTTGAAAGTAGTTTAGTTTAGAATAACTTAGAATTAGCATGCTGGACTTCTGATCATTATATAGCCATCAGACTGGTATGTGCTATGGATGCATTTAGTATGACGCATTGTGGCGCTAATTGATGACGAAATCAGTTATAATTCTTGACTATTACTCATCCACCTATTTATTCTCTTCATAACCATTAAAATGACTTGAAGCGTAATAGTTTTGAGGGAGTTGAAACGATTGGGATCAATCCTCAAGAGGAATCAGAGTCCTCTTTAGCCCAATCATAAAAGTCATTTGGCATTGGGCCGACCCCCTGGGGCCAACACACCTAGGGAAGTTGGCTCCTCCTTTGGGCAACCCCTCAGGGGTTTGGCGACATCGAGGCCAACCCTCGTGGGGTCAATTTCTCGTTTGACTGATCCGCTTAGGGGTCATTTGGCATTGACCCGACCTTCGAGGGGGTTGTTCTCTCTTTGGCTGACCCCAAGGGGGTCCGTTTTCTCACTTGGGTGACTCCCTTAGGGGTCATTTGGTAACGGGTTGACCCTCGAGGGGGTCACTCTCCCTTTGGCTGACTTTCGGGAGGTAGGTCAGTTTCTCATTTGGCCGACCCCCTTAGGGGCCAATTCTCCTTTTAGTCGACTTCAACTGTCTTCTCTTTGAATGTTACGAGTTCTTGTGCTTAGCAAATATTTTTACCTATAACCATTCATATTTTATATAAAAAATTGAATTTATAACGGAAGACTAAATATTGTATTGTCGATATTAGAGAATATGAGGTAAAATAAAATAATTCAAAATATTGATTTTATATTTGTTTATGTACGGACAAAGTTTATTGGAGATTAAATTTCATGACTACTTATTATTTTGTTTAATGTTGGATTTGTTTTTTAAATAATGGACTTAAATATTCGAAATTAAAATTGAAACAAGAGAGAGAGAGAAAAAGTAATGATGAAAATTCAAATGATTGCACACACAAGTTGTCACCAACGTGGGTTAATGATAATCACTTGCATATAAATTCTTGTGAATTTGGAAAATCCATTTTAACGTCTGTCGTTAATTCCTAACGTCTTCTCGACGCATTTCTTTTGGCGTCGTTTAGTTTCAATTTAACGGACGTTGCGAGGTATCGCGGCGCCACGTTGGCGTTTGGAAGTTGACGTGGAAATAGTGGGCCCGAAGAGGCGGTCCATAAAAAAGAAAGGAAACGTGGCATAATATGGAGAGGGATAGAATGAGAACCACATGTTGCCACTTGGCAAGTTGCATGCTACGTGTCATCGTACGGAATGACGATGCATTAACTTGATTTGTCCCTCTTTAAACCAAAAAAAAAAAAAAAAAAAACTTGATTTATCCGACATGATTGCCACAGATTACCAGGCTGGTGTCTAACACGCGCCAACTCAGGGGTGTGGACCACGCCCACTTTCTTCCAAAAGGACCAGATTGGCCCTGTATCCGTAATAAATTATTCAATATCATAAATTATAAATTTGTTTTTTATGCTCCCAAGAAAATTATAATTTAATTCTATAGTTTTTTAGAACACTATTTCAGTTTAAAGATGGTTAAAATTTAGTTTTTATGATTTTAAAATTTTAATTTTAGTAGTTTAATAAAATCTAAAAATTAGTTTTTATTGTTTTATAATTATCTTGAATTGTGTACATTAAAATTAGTTATTCATACTGAATTTATTGTCTAATAAGTCACTTAACTTACACTACTATCATTAACACATGAGTAATTGAGGTCCAATCACTTTATTTTTTATTTTACTTTTTTAAAAACACGTTTGTTTGATAACCAATCTTTTTAAAAAGAAAATTTAAAAAAATTTAAAAACTAAAAAAAAAAAGTAGTTTTTAAAAACAAGTTTTTGTTTTTATTTTTTAAAAAGTATGTTAGGAACAAGAATGAATAGTAAAAAACTAAAAAAATCTAAACAAAATGTGATATTTGAAAAAAAAACAATTATTAAACATGTTTTTTAGGTTTTCATTTTTAAAAGCATAAAACTAAAATAAGTTATCAAATATATACAGTTTTTAATTTTTTTTAAAAAATAATAAATAAAAAAATAAAAAATTAGAAACTAGAAACAAAAAACGAAATTATTATCAAACGAGACCTAAGTTTTACATATTTAATTCACTAATAATTATAAATAATAAAAACTATTTTTTAAATTTTATTAAACTCTAAAACTAAATTTTAATTTTTAAAATCATAAGAAGCAAATTCTAAATTTTCTCGGATCATAGGAATTAAACTTTATTTTTCTTCAAATCATATATGGAGACCAAACTTATAATTTACCATATTGAATATTGTCATCACTCTTAAAAAATCTTTTGTGAGTATTATTTTAAAATATGGTAAATAAAATGAGTTAATGTGACGTTGATTATCTTAATCTAAAGTAATATAAAGTTTGTTATCTCATTTTTTCCAACTTAAAAAAGATATTGTGAAAGGTTTCAAAAAGAAAAAGAACGTTGTAAAAGATTTACAAATTGATGATTTATTATATAAAAATGATTTCTACAATAACTTTTCATATACCGAATTAGACTTTGTAAAGTCTTAATTATTCGATTGAATTTTCTAGTTGTTTACAATTAATGTATTGAAAATGATATTTTAGTCACGTGATAAATATAAAATAGCAAAAGCATTTAGTTTGACTAGCCAAATTAAAATAGATGAATATTAAGACAAGTTGCAATAAAAAATAGAATAGATACCATTTATTAATGGTTTTTAGTACACACCCATACAAAGTTTTTGGACATATAAGATTTAAAAAGATATCCATAGACAACCTAAAGTGGTCACATAGGATGGAATCATGAAGACTAGGTAATTATTAAAATAAACACAAACATTATGATATGATGTGATTCCCCACAATAAACTATTAGCAAGTTGGTTTAAATTATTGCTTGAAAAAAAAGTAGATTTAGATTAAATATGGTGGGTATTGATCAATTAACATTAATCCAAGTGACCAACTTGATATCAACTTGACTAGTGCAATTTAATTTTATTTTATTAATTAAGACCACTAGTTTCCAATTTGTTTAATTACATTAATTAAGCAACTTTTTTCTTTCTAATAATCATGATCAACTTAATTATGTACATCCAAAATATTTTTACAAAATATAGTATTTAATCCTGTAAATTTAGTTGCCAATTTTTTTAATAAGAAATTAATTCAAAATTAAACAATTATTATGGTTAAAGTTTAGGGTCGTTTCAAGATCTTTTGACGATTAAATCAATGGACGATAGTTAAATTTATTTAACCAGATTCATTTAAATTGGTTTAGCAAGAAAATAATGGTTGAATTTGATGTTAATAAGAGCAATAACTCAACGACATAAATATATATTTAATAATAATTAAGAGGTCACCCAGTATGAATCCTCTGCTCAATTCTTACAACTCAAAAAGAAAAAAAAAATTGTGCAATTTAATTAATTACATTAATTAAAGCATATCTTGGCCCAATCTATTCAAAAGGGAATCGTGTTTATTCGATTAAACACACTGGCACGACTTTATTTCTTTATTATTGTGATTGTTACTTTTTGTCTTGTGATGTAGAAAATTATTCCTGTAATGTTCATACTTTTTGTCTTATAAAAAAGTTTGTAATCGATGAGCTTCATTTAAATTAATAATCGTCGGTGAACAAAGGAATATATATACAAAAAAAACTTATGATGATTTCATTCTGATCTTGTTCGACAAAAAAAAAACATTATAAACAATCTCTAAATAACAAAATTTGACTGTCTACATGAGACTTTGATTATTATGGCTAATAAATAATATTAGATGTCAATTGAGTCGAGAAAGTTGATAGTTCATTGATTTGATTGATTAAAATTTAATTTAATTTTACAATTACAAATTCGATTTTAATATGTATAATTTGTGATCTTCCTTTTCATTTGAACTAAAAAATAAATATATTTTAATTAAGGTTGATTACTCTTTTAAGAATTAATTTCACATCAAGTTTTAGTATTTATTTTTTCAACTATTTGGAAGGAAAAAAAAAGAGAGGAGAATAGCTGGCATGGAAGGCTTACATGGCAAATTGTACAAAAATTTAAAGCAATCCACTTGCTTTCTGTTGCTTAGCTTCCAAACAGCTGCAAGAAGCAAGATTCATGCCATGGACACAATTTTTCCTTTTTTCCTGTTTCATTTTTACTATTTCATTTGTCTCTTGTCCTTCCTAAAAAATCTCATGATTCTCTGCTTAGTGCTTGGTCTTAGAGACAAAATACAAAGGGGTGTTTGTTTGTTTAAATTTATGGAAGATTTAAATAAGTATTTACTTACCTTCTTTTTAAAAAAATTCCATTCATAACGAATTATTGTAACTATTTTAAATAACTCATCATTTTTACTATTTAAAATAACTCTTCATTTCTAATAATTTATTTGCAATGGTACAAAATAACTCCTTATTCTAACTACTTATTTATCATTCGTTTCAAATTATTAAAAAATAAGTCATTTTTAATTACTCATTTCTAATACTTCTTTTTTAACTACTAATTTTATATTCACATCCAAACAAGCGATTGTCTCTAGTTCTTCTATATAAAAAAAATCACATTCAAACGAATTTTTGACTACAATTCTTGATTTCTAACTATTCAAACTAACTTTTCAAATGAACATTTCATCCAAACACCTGTAAAAGATATAATTTTGACGATACTCATCACTACTTTTAAGAAGAATAAATATTGCAAATTTGGTTGATAGATTCATGGAATCCACACATTGTTCCAATTTCATTCTTATAATATTTTAAAGTCTTACTTTAAGTTTTATGGTTTGAACTTAGTATTTATAATTTAATCAAGCCCCAAATAACAAGATAGCAAGAACAGACATGAAAACATCGAAGTCTAATTAAGAAGTATAAATTTAATTAAACCTTATGTTATCACCACATAAGCCTTAAAAAAAGTTTGTAATTAAACTTTTAATAAGAACGAACTTGGGAAGATTTTATGAGACTTACCAAACTGTAGAATCTAAAATTGCAACTTCTAGAACTAATAAGACCAAAATGAAATTAAATCCAAAATATAAGGTGAAAATAAAAAAAATTTAGGTTACGATTACAAGGGAATGCAAATAGAACAATCGACAAGAAATTAATAATATGTAATCTGTATTTAGAGTGAAGGAAATAATAATGAAAAGAGTCTTATATTTGAAGGGTAGAAAATCATCACAGCAATCATTATATGTTTGAAGTGATTATAGTGGTTATTGAAAGAATAACTATTAGTGACACAAACGTGGATAAAAGAATCATTCTTTTTCTCTCATTCAATTCCCTTGCCCCAATCGCCCTAGAGTGTGTTTGGGGCAAGAGAAATGGTAATGGTTAAGGGGGGAATGGTAATGATGAGGAGAATAGAGAGGAGAATGATTATGGAGGTAATGATTATTTGTGTTTGAGATAAATTTCTTCAATTACCGAATAGAGATTTCGCTATCCTATTCCAGCTAGCTGCTCCGACAAGGCTTTAAAGCCTTGTCGAAGCAGGAATAGGATAGCGAAATCTCTATTCGGTAATTGAAGAAATTTATTTTAAAGTTGAGAATCCTGGAAGCCAACTCTCATGTCCAAATTTTTATCCAAGATTAAAGGATTAAAAAAAAAAGAGATGAATGTAATGATTATGAGGAGAATGATTATTTGTGTTTGAGATAAAAGTAATAATTATGAAAAAAAATAAAATAATGAATATGATGTGAGTGAAAAATAGTGATGTGATGTATGAAAAATTATTGAAAAGAGAATAAAAAGTAATTAAGGGGAGAATGAAAAAAAATGATTTTTGGAAAATGTGATTATGAAGGAAATGATTTCCGGTGGCCCAAACACAGGAAATCATCTCTATTCTCATTCTCTCCCTTATTCTTGGTGGTCCAAACACCCCCTAAATTATACCAAATATGATCACACAAACTATCTCATAAATTTTCCCATAAATTTAGGCCCCATTTGATAACCATTTTGTTTTTTGTTTATGAAATTTAAGCCTATTTCTATTCAAATTTCCTATTATGTGCTCCATCTTTCCTACAATGTATCAATCTTTCCTTAAGAAAGTAGGAGAATACTAACCAAATTTCAAACACATAAACAAGTTTTTGGAAGCTACTTTTTTTGTTTACAAATTTTGGTTTTGTTTATTAAAATATAGATAAGACGTAGATATCAAAATAAGAAAAAATGTATAGTAAGGTAGTTGTTGTAGGCTTAAATTGCATAAACAAAAAACGAAAAACAAAATAATTATCAAACGAGGCCTAAATTTCATCATCTTTGCCCTCATTTCTTACATCCAAATCAAACTGGTTTCTGTCCCTCTCTGTACTTTTTCAGTCTTCCAATTCTCCACGTTTAAGCATCTTGGAGAAGTCGGCCTTTCATTGCTTTTTCTCTCTTTTTCTGAGGGATTTTGCTTCACAATTTCGGCTATGCTTCCTGTACCAAGCTCCCTTAAAACACACACATGATCTAAAAAAAGTAATGATTCTTGATATGTTTGGAGTATTCAGTCTTTACAGAAAAGAACTATTATAGTCATTAGATTCTTCTGTGACAGAAATAGTCCTAAAATTAGAAAGTTGAGTCCATAAAGGCTTAAATATTAGGTTTAGAGCAGAAACAGCCAAATAAATGATGGTTTGGAGGCATGAAATGAAACTTCCTAAGCAAGTTGTAGATGTCAACAGATATAGTCAAAGAACAGAACAAACACCAAGCTAAAAAGAATTGCTCAGCTTATTGGATTTAAGATTTTTTTTTTAAATCTTCGAGTGTAGCTTACGCACATCTTTACTACTCTCTGAAACAAACCATTGGACCCTACAACATTGGATTTCCGTTTTCGTATTTCCATCTATTTCAGGTGAAAAAGAGTACATTGAAAAATCAGTCTACTTCAAAGGAGAAAAAGGGAGAAAGCACTCTCATAGATTCCAACATTATCAAGAGAGAAAAAGAATGAAACTTATTATCCTAAGGCAAATAGAGTTGTAATCAAGTTCAAAAATATAAAAAAGTTATGAGCTAAGAATTGCTATAAGATCACCATAATTACGCATGAGAAGGATTGATGATGCAAACATTCCAACTGTACGAAGTAATGTCTGCAACAACAAAGATAGAGTTGAAAGTCAATTCTACATAAGACATCAATTTCGAGGTATATACTAAGGAAATGTCGTGTTTTGGTGCCTAAGATATAAGCAAAATAATTTACATAAGCATAACTTTCCTCTCCAAAATCTAAGTTAGTAAGTTAAACAATATTTCACCGAAGTACCCAAATAGTGAATTAAGGCAGTGAAACTGATGTATTTTATAACCAATTAGGTTCCCAAAGAATTGTTTTTAATGCATTCTGTTGGGAATGCAAACAAAGTGTTGTAGAGAATCCCACATTGGTTAAATAAGGAGTAGAACTTGGGTTTATAAGGGAAGACAAACATCTCCATTGACACGAGGCATTTTGGGGAAGCCCAAAAACAAAGCCATGAGGGCTTAAGCCCATAGTGGATGATATCATACCATAATTTACCTGCAGCAAAGCTATTATGCTTATTGTAAATGGAAAAGTCATCGTGAGTAGTCTAGTCAAAAACTAAAATGTTATGTGTTCGATTCAAAGTTACCATGTGCCTAAAAATTAATTTCTTAGGGGTTTCCTTACATCCAAATGTTATAGGATGGTATGTAATGTGAACAAAGTCGAAATGCATGCAAGCTAGTCCAGATACTCATGGATATATATATATATATATATATATATATATAAAATCATATTCAGTTTTGTGACTCAGGTTCAATAAGATGGAACGAAGCATGTATCCCTGGCACAAGAGAGAGAATAGTTATCATGCATTGGCAAGTTGGCAACTCTCCTCCAAACCTAAGATAAACAGAACAAATATAGAAGTGCAAATTATTCAATTAGAATCACAACCTTTTTTTTAAACCAGGGAATTGGAGCTTTGCTCCACTATACTCGAGGTAATCACGACTTTCTCTAGGTCAGGGCACTGGGAGACATTGAAGGAATGAAGACACAAGAAGTATCTACAAATTAATGTTGCAGGTGAATCTAGAACTTGTAATCTTGAGGAGAGCATATCTTCAAAGCCCAAACCCTCAACCACCACGCCACCCTTTGGAGACATTTGAATCACAATGTTTCGAAAGCTAAAAGGTGGCCCCTAGGATTTTACTTGGTTTTAAATCATAGATAACAAAAGTACGAATAGAAGTTTCATATACAAATAAACCTTTATATTTATTTAAGAGTGGAGCAAATTAACATCATTCTTCAAAATTATAATCATTATGCAAGATGTAAATATTTTTAGCATTGTTACGTTTTTATTTATGGAGTGTGTAAGACGCAAATAGCCCAACTAAAGGGGGCAAGTCTTGAGGCTATAAATTGAGGCAAGCTGAAAAGCCCAAAAGCTTTTTAAGACATTGACTTAAATAAGATGGAATAGGAAAGTGTAGCATTTTGAAATATAACAAATTGAGATAAAGTGAAGAAACTGCCAAGTTCTCTAAACAAACAACAACTTCATAATAGCCCATCCAACTTGAGTTTAATATGATAAAATGTTATAAATTCAGACTCTGTTGCATTGAAGGATTCAGAGATCTCATGATTTCACAAACTTTCTCAGCTACCAAATGGAGCACAGCACAAGACAAGACGTTAATAATACAATGCAAATACAAACAACAAGAGGATTCTTGCCCAATTCTAGAAATCAAACTAAGAATCTGTTGGTGACAGAAACATCAAGGAAGAAACAGATTTTGAATTGAAATCAAAGTGATTGGAAGAGAGTACCTTGTTCGAGGCCCATTTTTCCTCGTCGTAAACCTGAGAATTGAAAAAGGATTTCACGGTCTCCACCGAATTCGCCGTACCAGAAAAGATAAAATTCTTCATCTTCTTCACTGAAGAAGAAGCGTCAGACATTTTCGTTCTTGCTACAGAGGAAGGCGTTGGGGTTTTAGGTCTCTCTCTAGGGTTTGGTTGCGAGTTTAGAGTAATGGGCTTGTGGAGAAAAATCCACTTATTTTAAAACTATTTATTTTGAATGATAAAACTTGTAATTTTACGTTTACCAGATCTTTTATTCGAATTCATCCCCCCAATCATGATATATTAATTTCAGGTTAGATTATACAAAAATAAATAAATAAAATCCACAAATTCTATATATATATATTTTAATCAAATTCTATCATTTGTTTAAAAAATCAGATTCATTTTAAACTTAATTGATATGATATAAATTTTGATTTTTTAATTATCATATTTTATATTTAGCAATTAAGTTTTTTTATTTAAAAAAAAGGAATTTGTCCCCCTTAATATATTTTTTACTCTTCATTACAATTGTAACACATTTTCAAAAATAATTTCATGGATATCACATTTTATTCAAAATTGTTATTCTAACATTATTATACTTCTATAGTTCAATTGATAGACTTTAGACTTCTATCAGTTCAACTAATAGTCATAGATTTCTATCAGTTCAATTGATGATAGACTTCTAAACGTTCAACTAATAGACTTCAATCGATTTTGAGTGATTGAATCATGTAAATTGATAAACTTCAATTATTTTTGTGTTAGAAATGAATAAGTTTTGGAATTATATTATACATAGATTTATCTTGTTTTGTTTTAATATACATGCAAAATCTCCTAAAAAAATCGCAATTTGATTAATGATATACAAAATATCAAATAAAAGTTAAGAATTCCATCCACAAATTACTTTCTTTTACATTCTTGATTTCTTTTGAAAATTAAAATATTTCCAAGTTTTTTAACTTTAGTATATGTAGTCTATAAATAAACTGGAACAATTATTTTTTCTTGAATTCAATCTCTATATTATAGATACAAGATTAGAAATGCCCTGTCATCAAATAAATTTAGAGAGAAATTGTTTAAAAAAAAATAAATTTATAGAACAAATTAGGTCATTGATAGAATCTATATATGTGACTTGATTTAGACTTGATTTAAATAACATTTTATTATTTTTTAAAAATTAAAAAAAAATCTAAATTTGATCTCATATGTAGAATTGATATTTAGACAGAGTAAACTTTTCTTATTAAATTGAAGCATTAAAAATGATACATTTACAAAAATGGAAAAGTTTATGCTTCACAACATTTATAAACTCACCAATAAAACGAGCACACGTGGATGATAATCCAATATCTCAAATACTCAAAGACCAATCCAAACACCTTCCTTCTCCATCATTCATTTCCCCGGTGCGGGTCTCTGCAATTCACTCATTTTGCCCTAATCGCCGCCATTGTTAACACTCACACAGAGCTCTACCAAGGAACTCACGGACATGGCGGTCGCATCTTTCTGCACCAGCAGCAGCAGCAGCCGAGCAGCTTCACTCATCTACTCCATGGCCGCCGAGAAACCCTCCATTTCCGCCGCCAAAACCGTCGGCTCCAAGAAGGTCAGTCTCATTTTCTTCCTCCGAATCTGAATCGCTAAATCCGAGTCTGATAGCGCGGAAACATTGTGCAGATAAACACGACGGTGTTCCCGCTCGGGGAGAAAGGACCGAGGAGCGGCGTCTCGCTCTCGACCTCGCCTCCGATCAAGCTTCTGACTAGAGTGGAGCAGTTGAAGCTGCTGAGCAAGGCGGAGAAGGCCGGGCTGCTGTCGGCGGCGGAGAAGGCGGGGCTGTCCCTGTCGTCGATCGAGAAGTTAGGGCTTCTGTCGAAGGCGGAGGAATTGGGGGTTTTATCGGCGGCGACGGATCCGGGAACGCCGGGGGCGCTGCTGAGCCTAGGGTTAGGGCTGTTGCTTTTAGGGCCTTCGTGTGTGTATTTGGTGCCGGAGGACAGTGTTTGGGAAATCGCGTTGCAGGCGGCGGTGGCGCTCGTCTCCGTCGTCGGCGGCTCTGCGGCCTTTGCTGCCTCCAATTTGGTTTCTAATTTGCAGAGATCGAGTTGAATTCCGGCCGGTCATGGAGTTTTCCGGCCATCTCTCTGTATCATCCTTTCGGTATCTCTCTTTGTCGTTTTGTGTTCCGCTATTATTTTTATTTTTATCGTTTTCTATCGGATTAAAATAGTGAATTTGTGAATGCAAATATTCTGCTCTCTATATTATACCAAAATCGATTTGGTGACACAATTAAAAAAGGACACATTTATTCATCAGCTGCTGATACAAATTTTTAACTTTAAATATATACAATAGGTACTTAAAATTTAAGTAAAAAGTTACCTAAATAAAGTTTTTTCTTACTTATTATTATTTTTTTTTGGAAATAAAACCAATCGGTAGCTTATTAAATTTACCCTCAACCAGAAAGACAAGGTTTCGGAATATATGCAAGTGGTACTAGTGTACACCTAATGACGTAGGGATCCCTTGTGTATTTGGAGATGTGTCATCTGATTTTATTCTTTATTTCTCCAAAAAAATATAATATTGATTAAGATCATTATCTCACTTACATATAGGTGATCGAGACCATCCTCCAGTAATTAACATGGAAAACCTTTGTCAACAAGTTTTGTATTGGAATCCCTCCTCTTGTGACCAAGCCTTTCTTCTAACATTACGTACACTAGACATGAGGCCATCGAGACCATCCTCACACCTTCTTTGGCTAGTGGATATCAACTTCTTTCTTCTTCTTCGGGGAGTCGACAATGCTCTCCAATCCCTTCTTCTCCGTCTTCTTCCTTCTTCACCCTTCGAGAATTTATCACCATCCACAATACCCTTTTCGATTTTCGTATTCTTACGTTAGACTCTCTCGAGAATTGCCTTTTTCCTTTGCCTTAAGTTTGCATGAAAATATATGCCTGTCATTATTTTCTCTTTAGAATCTCAACCCCTTTTGAAACCGAAGAAACAAACTTTCACAAACAACAGAATCTCCAAGACAAGTCGCCTACTCCTAAAGCACAAAGCTTCCCCATAGAGAGATTTTCCCTAAAAAATTTGAAAGAGGATCCTTCATTTCAATTTTTGTTCTCCTCACTTTGTTCCTTATCTACACAAATCTTATTGACCAATGAATAAGTTATCATTTTTGCATATTTAAGATTTGAGTCTTCAACCATTACTCTTCACCAATTGAGGAATATGCAACATAAATTTTGATTGAATTACTGAATGATGAAGAAATGAATATGCTTGGTTTCAGTGCTTGTTTGAGTAAATACATTTCATTTTTGTTTTGCATAATCCCTTTGAGAGAAGAAAAAAAAAAACATAATTCAAATCACATGAAATATGCACCAATGACGAAGTTCAAAATTTTAAAGTCAGTGTGTGTTCTCAAAAAGAAAAGGAAAAGGAAAATGAATATAATTTAATTTACATCATTCAAATTTAAGTAGTGGCTTTTAGACTTGCGAAAATTTAATTCATATGATTTTTAAAATATTGTTTTAGATCAAAGTTCAATAAATATTTTGTATTAGTAGCCACCACTAATGAATTAAGTATGAGATAATTAATTATTTATGTGTAAATGAGTTTGATTTATCTTAATAATGCTACTAGATATGATTGGTCCCTATCCATCCCCATGCATCTCCATTACCACACAATTCACATTGAAATAAGCTACACCACTTTTAATATCTTCAAAAAAAAAAAAAATTATATTGAGGAATGGTTTACTTTGCGGTAATCAGGATAACTAAAATATTCAGATGTCTGAAATTTCAGATATTCGACATTCTTAGATCACCACGTTTAGTTTGTAGTAATATTTTTATGGAAATTTTGAAATTGTATTTATTTTGTTTATGGAAATGTCTTAAATGCCCTCATAATTTAATGTACACATGAATTTGTATAATTAAAATCTATATATCGTAATTTTTTTTATTAATTTGAATATTATATTTTAAAATAAATTTACCTAGAAAAAAACTAAAATTCATCTATTAGTTGAACAAGTAAAAATTTGTTAAATAAAGAAAGTAAGGATAATTATATTTAAAACATATAACAAAAGTTAGTGCACTTTACATTTTTATTGAAAATAATTAAAATATTATTGAATTTAATGTATTTAAAACAAAATATAAAATATAAATATAATTAATTATGTAGGCTTAATTGTTAATGCATAATAATTATGTACTAATTTTTAAGGTACAAATTACCCACAAAATATAGAGAAAAATTGATAAAAATATAAAATTATTGTAGATTTTTCTTCCCTACATTTTCTTCCATATGGATGCTGCGCCATATATATTAAAGAACCATAATTAATAAAGCTTTTAATTCTATAGCTGACTTTTTTTTTTTTTTTTTTATAAATAATTCTACCATATTTTGAGTAAACAATTATAAATCATCATCTCTTTGATCATAAATCATATATGATGCCATTTTTAAAATATATATTAGGTTAGTTGAGCAATTCACTACCCATTATTATACATCAAATGACTATCGAACTTGTTGTAATATAAAAAATAATTGTATTATTCACTAATTAATTTAACCAGTATTATTATTGCAAGGAAAAAAAGATCTAGTCCCCAATATTAAAATTATTTTCCATAAAATTTAACCACGTAATCTAATGATTGAAAGGTTAGTTTCATTTATATTTATATCTAAGATATTAAGTGTGCCTAACTAAACAATAGCTCAATCAATGTACATGTGTGTTCATCAATAAATCTTTCATCATAATTATGGTTCTAGCACTCATAAAAGATTTGACTTTTTCCATCATTATTTGGCCAATGTCAACCCAATTATTTCTTTTTTAGAGAAGAAATCCATCCATCCATCCATCCATCCATTCATCCATCCAAACATCAACAAATATCCACATATCATAGGCATGTAAATAATTCATGGATCATTCTATAAAAAGCCTTACTTTGAGGAAATGAGAAGAAAAGTAGATACCAAAATCTAAAAAATGAGGCAAGAGGGAAAAGCAAAACAAATGGAGGCCAAAAGAAAAAGAGCATCTTCAAGGCAAGGGCCATGTCTAATTAGGGGCAACCCAAGAATTTTTAAAGCCCATTTATTTGGAGGCAAAGACAGGCACAGCAAAGTTTACACAATTAAGGGCTTAAGAGACAGAAGAATTAGGCTTTCAACCCCAACTGCTATTCAAATTTATGATTTGCAGAACAGACTTGGCCTCACTCAGCCCAGCAAAGTCATTGATTGGCTGATCCAAGTCACAAGTTTTGAAATTGATAAGCTCCCACCACTCCATTTTCAAAATTATTTTGACCCAAATGACTCAATTCTTCATCAATCCTCATTCATTGTTTCTCAAATTTGTCATTTTGATGCTGCTGTTGAGGCCAAAAATGAAGAGACTGAAAGGGTTTTGGTTCAAAAGTTGTCTCCTTTTACTAACCATGATTCTGTTTCTGCTCTTCCAAGAAATGCCCATGATTTTCAGGTTTCAAGCTTTTCATCTCCTTTAATGGAGGCTCATCTAGCTTCGGTTTCTTCGTTTTCCTCTGCGTCGTTGCTCTTCTGCCCGGTTACAAGGTTGTCGGAAGTTTCTCCCGATCTTCGTTACAGCGGGAATTAAGAGTGAGTTTGAGATGACTTTTAGATCTATGAAAAGAAGTTTCCAAAATATATCATCCCTTCTTTGGAGCAACAATTATATTATTAAGAAAAGGTTATAATAACCGGTGTATGTGCAAGTTTTTATAATATCAATTATCAAAACCTGCATTTGTAGCCTAGGTTTTTAACAAAAAATTATTATGATAAAAAAGTAATATTTGGGTCTTTAGGGGTAAGAATCTAAGCTTTCTATACTTTTTACGTGGCACATATATACTCAAACTTTATGGCCATCTTTTTAGGTTTAAGAAAATTTGAAAAGGAAAATAAAATAAATAATAATGTGGTCGTAAATGTAATATGTAGAAGGTAGGGAGGTATTAGCTAGATCTTTACCGGTAAAGACATAAGTATTACTTTCATGACAAATAGGTTTTTTAAAACAGAACTAAAAGATTATTATAACGGGTATAAGAGGTTATAAGCTAATCCATCAATTATTATAGCCAGTAGTCCAAACGCTAATTGAATTATGGAGATCCAAACTCGCTTATAATTTTTGTTTGTAGAAAAAGTACTTTTAAAAAAGCACTTTTTTCAAGTCATTATAAATAACTCAGTTTTGGGCAGTTGCTGAGCTGATATTTTGTGATGGGTCTTCTCCATTGAACTTGGTTTAGAGCTTATAAATACACATGAAGTTCAAAGACCAGATGTGAAAATGACAGAGATTCCTCTCCCTGGTGCAGTTTTTCATTACAATTTTTTTCTTCATTTGTCATAGGTTTATGAAGACTTTGTTGGGAATATATATGCAATGATATTTAAAAAAAAAATAGTCATCCATAGAAAATTTCATAACATAATATATGATATCTAAGATAGCCGCATTTTGTTTATAATATTTTCTCTTCGATAATTTTAACATCTTGTTTATAATATTTTCTCTTCAATATTTTTAAAACTGTGCATCAAAGCAATAAAAGTAATAATTCAGTGACATAATTGTATACCTATGAACAAAATTTTCTTGAATTTGAATCCCTACTCTTAATTATGGTTAACTCAATTATCATGGATAGACTAGTGAAGAAATTAAATGGTCGTGATTGTAAATTCAATCAATAGTGATCATCTATCTATTAATTTCCTACAAAATTTTTAATATCTAAATGTTGTAAAGGTATACGGTATATCCTATGAAAATAGTTGAAATTATTGCACGTAAATTTATCCAATACTCATGGATATTAAAAAAAAGACAAAGTATGTAAACTGAAAAAACAATATGCATAAAAAAAATAAGAGATACAAATCATAGAAGAAACTTTGAAAGATAGAAATGCACAAAAATTTATCGAACAATTATGGATATTAAAAAGAAAAGAAAAAGTATGTAAACTGAAAAAAAAAATATGCATAAAAAATAAGAGATACAAATCATAGAAGAAACTTTGAAAGATATTGTCTTTAATTTATCACCAAAAATCACAAAAGAATTGCTGGTCATGATAATATATATATATATATATATACACACACATACATGAAATTCATATTTATTTTATAATACAACATTGTATTTCCTATTTTCAATAAGAAGAAATAAAGGAATAGTAAGATTTAGGGTTACTCACTGATAAACAAAAATACGAAATTTATGATTTGGAATTAACCAATCGTGGTCTCTACTTAAAAAATACAAATGGATAATAGTGAATAAGAGGTAAATTTAAAAAAACAAAAGAGGATTTATTTATTATTTAATTTTTTTGAAATTGTGAAAAGAGGGTGGTGATGAAATTAACAATATTAATTTAATTTTATGCGAAGACAATCCTTAATTTAAGTGTTTTTTCTTTTAAGAATTTCTAAAAGAAACATACGAGGAATATTGATGGGCTAATTTAGAAGGCCCAGGAATCGCGTCATCAAAAAGCAGAAAAAAGCCACAGAAAAAGCCCCCGGCGAGGATCGAACTCGCGACCTTTCGCTTACGAAGCGAACGCACTACCACTATGCTACGGAGGCAATTTACGTTTGATTTATATCTTTTTTTATCTTTATGCTTAATGCTCTCGTTCTTAATAATTATAAACAAAATATAGAAATTTCTCACTTTAAACGGATAAATAAAATTTTTCATTCACATGGTTTCGATTTCTTTCTTTTTCTTAAAAAAATTAATATGCGCTATTTTTTGTTTGTTGTTGCATAACCAACTTGTTTAAGGCTAGTAATTTGATATAAATGCCCACTTCTACATTTATTGTACTTCAAAATTTCTAGAATCATTTGGGTGAAAAATAATATGAGATGTTTTTTTTTATAGTTTGAGGACAAAGTGGTAGCAGAAGGGAGAGGGAAGGAAAGAATCTCAGATGCAATGCATAATATTCATCATAACAAGGATGTTCATGATTTGATAACTTGTAAACCATCTTTACAACACTATTGTAACCATTAGTCACAATACTTCTCTGCATTATATATAGTGAAGAAAAAAAAAAGAAAGTTCCATCACTATGAATGTAAAATCAGATAAATGTGGAGAAGGTTAAAAAAGAAACTATCAAGTAAACAACTGTCTTCGTCTCCCTGACTTGGCGCGTAAATGAGCAGCCTCAATATATACGATTTCGTCAACTAAGTCTTTGAATACTAATCTTTCAATGTCTAGGACAACGTTGGAGATGTCGCCAAAGAAATCAGTCCAACTCTCGGATCTTTCCATCACATCCTCCTTTAAGATGTTTTTCAAATTGCCATCCTGATCTTCGAAGTTGAAGTCAGGTTTCTTGGTTTGGAACTGTTCGATTTCGAAACATAGCTCCTTGAGAAGCTTTTGGGCACTAACAGTTTTCGTTGCTAGTTTTTTGGATGTTGTCCAAGGCTCGGTTGATGCAGCAACAACAGACAGCTTTGTGGCAAGAATCTCATTAACAACATCGAAAATGAGTTTGCGATGAGATTTCTCCTGGTTCGGTTTTGAATCTGCAACCTTGAGAGAGCTGCAGTCATCCTTTTTTTGCAAACTGCTCATCTTGGTTTGCTCAAGAACAAAGAATAACTCGGGATTGATCGGATGACCAGAGTGGTGGAGTTGAAATGTTGCCAGGCCCGAGCCGAGGTCCCGGAGTAAGAGGCCAGAAGCTAACAATATTTCAGATATGTATCTGTTATCTGGATCAGTATTCTCACATAATGATGCTATGTAATCTGTTTTCGCTTCATCATAGTGAGAGTTCAGGCGTCTGAGTTTCTGAACCAAGTTGTCGATGTTTTGCAGTTTCTTGCGGTTTATTTCCGTGCTAAGACCAGGCTCCACACTGTTATCTGTGGCACTCCATTGATATTCACCACAAGCTCCAGAGCCTAAAGCCCTATTGCCTGAAATGTAAGCATCAAACAGTATTAGAATGGATTAAATTAAAACTTCTTATCTCTCTTTTAGAATGTAAATGAAAAGTTTTTTATTTTCTATGCCAAGACTTAAGAGCTATTTTTTCTTTCTATGCAAGTGTTTAGGCCAGTTTATGTGTACCTCAACAGTTCTCATAGGACAATTGTCTGACTTTACAACATTTGATTGTCAAGGCAACTTGTCGAAAATTAATTTCTAGATAGCTGACCAATATGGATTCAATCCTTAACCTCCAAGAACCTTATTATTTACCAGACCTTTATTTGACGAATAGGTCAACCTATGATGGCTAAGATCTACATGAGTTGGTTTGCAGCAGGTCTAGGAGCCATGATACAGCTTCATCCACATGAGCATAGCAATGTGAATAACTTATCAAACAAAATGACTATAAAGTATCTCTGGCCTGCTTACTAAATTTGACATATATCTAAAATGGATCATCAATAATTTCCTCCACCCTTTCTCTAAAAATTCTGTCATCAGTGACTAAATTTGACACGTATCTAGAATGGATCATCAATAATTACGGAGCAATACTTAGGTAAGGGTGGGTAAGTATTTTGTTAAAACCACATATTTTTACTTTTTGCATTTCTCTCCACTTTAGCATTTCTCTCTCCATCAATCAAAGCCAATTTTTTCTAAAAAAGTAAAAACATGTGGCTCTAAGGTGGGGTAAGTATTTCCAAAATATTTACCCACCCTTTACTAAGTATTGCTCATAATTACGTGTGTTCAAATTGTTCAGAAAGGACCTTTTTTTTTAATGACAGAATTTATTACCTTTGACTTTTGGTATCTTCTTAGCAGGAGATGGAGATAGCTCCTCATCTCTATAAATAGAAGAATCGAGAATGGAGACCGGACTCGGATGTTCACGACCAGGAGTAGCAAGTTCTGCCTGCAAGACAACAGACCTCAAATTTGATTTCTAATACACTAATTTATTATAGATTAGCTTCCAAAAATGCAGAGGAAAAAGAAAATGAAAAGTCACCTACATTTTCCATTGAACGAGAGTCTGAGTACTTTGAAGTCTTCATCTGTAAACCATGGCTACCATTAATGTCAGCATGAAGTTCGCTGCTGGTAACTTCTACATCTGTCTTAGAGTCCAAGGATAAATTACTGTCGGACAGTTGAGATACGTCGTCTCCTTGGTTACTCAAAGTTCTTGAATCATTACTTATTTCACTCAATTGGTCATCCATTTGGGACACATGGGAAGGTTTCATTCTCGGTTTTCCAACATGAGAACCTGAATCAGCTCCTTGTCTGTTCGATTTCCACCTGGTTTTGTTTGTGTCAGATGGAGGAGTCGGTGGTCGAGATCGTTTGTCTTGCTCAGCCTTCTTCTGTGGCAACCTTGGGCTCACAGACCCTGTGGTTTTTATTGAACTTATGGTGTTCTCCTTTGGCAAATGTTGAGACTTTGATGAAGAATGCACTGGCCTTACATTTTTCACATTCTCTTTCTTTTTGGTGGAACTCGCATCAGAGTCTCTGCGACTATTTTCAGTAGATTTATCTTTAACTGCTCGCCTACCACTGGAGTTCTTTTTACCATGTGATGCTTTCTGAAGCGTGGGAAGACCACGAAGGCCGTCGATTTGAATAACAGATGAAGCTGGAATTCCAGATTTTTCAATAAGTTTTGCTGGTTTCATGATCACAATTGGAGATTCCCTACTCCTGGAAGAATCAGGCCTGCTAGTTGTTGCAGCCTTTTGGTTTGTTTGTCGACTTCGTTCACTGATAAACCTCGTACTACCGCTCTCCTGTTCTGGTTCATTGTCTCTTTGAGTTCCACTGTTAGAAGGTTCATCCTCCTTCCTGGTATCGAACTGCCCCTTTGATTGCATAGTGTCAAGGATCTGTTTTAGTGCTCTAAGATTTTTCCCTGATTGTTTAAACTCCAAGTCTTCCAATCTTTTTTCAATTTCGCTATAAACGGAAGGAAAGGGGCTAGACGATGCAGCTAATCCTTTCGTGTGCTTCAGAGCAGGTTTATGAAAGGCTCGACTTCCATCTAGCTGCTTCCATGGTGCAATTTCTACAGGAAACTTCGAATTTGGTATAGGTTTCATAACCAAATCAGGATTCTTCCACCGTGGAGAAGTTGGACCTTTCAATGTGTTTCGAGGAGTGTCGGAAGTTCTAATCGGCCTCATTGAGCTTGCACCATCCAATGAGCTAACAAAGGGGTCACCTTTAACCTGAACATCACTGGCCAAGGGTGAACCTGGAAGTGCCTCTAATCCCATTAACTTTGCCACAACACTTGGGGGATGCTTTCGAGATTCTGATGGTCGTGGTGGATCAACAGATTTTTCACTTGAGCAATCGCTACAGTGCAAGTTCTTTGAAAGTGTAGTTGGGTTTGACATAGATTTGGAGCCCTGAATTGAACTCTCCCTGCTGTCCAATGAGAGTCTAGGAAAGTCTTTAAATTTCGGAGCAGATCGAATGGTATCTCTTGATTCAAAGGATAATCGATCAACCTGTCTTCCATCATAAGAAAATCGAGAACCATTTCTAGAGAATGATTGAAAGAATCCATCTTTTACTTCATGAGGAGGTCTTTCGTGCTCCTCGACTTCATTGCAGTACCAAGGTGCACCTCTAAGTTTAGCAAGAACCAAAAGAGACTCATTCAGATCAATAGGCATCTTTTGTTTCCAATTTGAATCAACTTTAGAAGCCACATCTGTAGATTGGGATAGCTGTACAGGCCTTGGGGAGTCTCTATGCTTCATAGAACGACTCTGTATTTCCTCATCGTTAGATGTTTTGACCGATAGCGTTCTTGCTTCCCGATGCATAGAATCCTTCACAACATCTCGAAGATCAAGGTGTTGCCCCCCCATGTGTGCAGAGGTATTTGACTCATTTGCTGCAGAATCCCTTGAGGGCGTTCTTGATAATAGTATCTGATCGAAGGAGGAAGCTTGCGACTGAGCCGTTTTGTTGCACTCGCTAGAGGATAAGGAAGATGAGCAAGAGGAGAAAGAAGCTCTTGATAAATCTTTATTAAGCCTTTGTTTCTCATTGCAATTCTCATTTAGAGACATGTCCTGCAAGAACAAGGTTCATAGATTACTATTTTGAATAACTCAAAATTTCTGTACATAACTTTAATGCTTAATCATACTCGCAATTTCGTAACCTCCTTGGCTTAAAAAATGGCAAAGAGTAATTATGAGACTTACAGTTGCCGCTCTCTGAAAGACATTGTACTCTTTTCCTGCATTGCTAATATGTAGATGAGAAGTGCCTGCAGTAGACAAGATTGAAAATAAATTGGTATGTTATCATTTTGAATACCACTGGATTTATCAGACAATTGTGAAACTACTATGGAGATTTCAAACAGAAATCATTTCAAGGCTCGATACTATAACCTCAAGAACATAACTAAGAAGAGCATATGCATTATTCTTCTGAAAACAGACTATTTACAACATGTGATCGCGAACTATGGAATATCAATCCAGAACTGAGTCTTTCTGAAATATTTTGCTCCAAAGAGCACCAATTACAGAGAGATTCATAAGACAGTGAAGTTAACAAAGAAGTAGTCAACAGAAAATAGAGCAAAAGAACTACAAACTTCACTTCATTTCATTCATCCCCATATTAAAAAAGAAAAGAAAAACAACCCTCCCCTCAAGGCATGTAGAGAAAGAAGAGACATCTTCAATCCTTAGAAGAACTACGCATTAAAACATGATACAACAAAGTGATCCATTAAAAAATATAAGGCTGGTTGAAGTTTTTGTGCCAAATAGGGTTTAGGGCTGGCTAGTGTTGAGGCCGAATCCAATAGTTTATGAGTTCCATACATGCTGAAACAAGTTTACTTGACATACAAATGTTGAGAATAGTCGAGATAAGCGTAAACTAGATAATAAACCGAAGCAAATTTAGATAGAAAAATACCAGGAGGAAGCCGTTTGTGCCTCATATGTTTTCCACTAAGTATATGTTGGCGATCAAACATTTGCAAAACCCCACTCATGCATCCAATTTGCTTCTGCAGATCTGGATTTTCATCAGCTAAAGAATGCAAAAGCTTTGCAGCCATCTTCAAGTTCTTCTCTTTCACAGCAAACTATGCTTCTTCCCTCAATCCACTCATAGAAAGAATCATATACCAAAAAAAAAAAAAAAACCCCAAATCTAATAACTAGTGCAATGAATATTCTAACCCAAAAAGAACAAGACCCTTTTAATCACAAGAAATAAAAAAAAAACAAACACCTCTCTAAAAGGAATCAAATCTCATTCCCCACATTCAGTTAAGTTCTATACAAAACTTACAAAGCCATGCCCTTTGACTTGCAGCATCTCAAAAAGAGATTCTCCATTGAAACACAAATTGCTTCTTGGGTTATGTACAAGAAGACAGTAATATCAAATTTACACCTAATTACACCTTCAAAAGCAGTGCAATTTCCAGCTTGACCACCAATAAATCAAAACCATCAAAATTTCACCCAAATCCCAAAAAGACCCTTCTGGGGTTCTTACCAATTTCCCAAATCTTGACTCCTCACAGCAATGGGTCAACGATGAATGGTGAGAGAAAATGTAGGAACAGATGTGAAGAATTATGTTACAAGAACAAATGTAAGCACTTGGTTGCAGCTAGTAACATGGAAAATGGAGCTAAACAAACAAACAGAATTGGGGATTGCAAGAAAATAGCTTCTTTTTTTTTTTTTTTTTCTTGGGATTTTTTTAGAGGAGCAAAATGAGAGAGAGAGAGAGAGAAATGTGGGTCAGTTGTTATTGAGCTCCCTATCTCACAATTCCATGTGGGATGGGGTATGAGAGGTGGGGCCAAGAGCTGTCAACATGTGCATGTGAGCTTGTCAGTACTCTACTTTAAGAGAGAAACATAGAAGGATTTTTTTACTTGCTAAGGTAAAAAACTCCAACCCATTTTTTCTCAAAATAAAGTGTGAATGAATTATGATAGCTTGAATGATTAAACCTGAGCTATTAAAATAATCTTTGTTTGAGAGATGCATGTTATAATAGTTTGGAAAACCCTTCCTTAATTATCATACGAATAAGTAGAAAATAACTGAGAAATCAAAAGGAAAAATAATAAAAGATAACATAAGAATTTACGTAAAAAAATTCTAAATCGAAAAAAAAGAAACACACGGATAGAAAGAATTTTCACTATATGATAAGATATTACAATCACACCGAATTCTCTCCCCAATCCCATTCACATAAACACTCTTTTCAAAACTTATATTATTCACACTCTTTGCCTCACTTTTTACAAAAGAATACAAAATTAATTTAGTTAGAGTCAATCGCTTCTGATTGAGATGTTTTGAAATCAAAGCAAGTTGTTCTATTTATAATGCTTCGAACACACTACTTCATGTTCCTTGAATCTTTTCGATGTAGAAAATGCTCTTCCTAATATTTTACCAAATATCTAACATGATACATGGTTGAAATGTTGTTATAGTTGAGATAAGAGATTGTAAACTAATCTAAAAATTATTATAATCGATGGTTGAGTATTACTCAATTAAATTATCAAACTTGACTTCATGTTTTAAGTTGCTATTTCTCTCTAGTTGATTGAAACTTAAGGTTTTTAAAATATGCTATTTTAAAGAGTTTTTATTTAAAATTAATAAATAAATTTAGGGGCCTTTTCATGTATAGCAAAATAGGGTAAAATAATTCCATGTATAGCAGAATTTAAAAAATAATTCTTTTGTAGCAGAATGTTCAAACGACCCAAGTGAAATGACAAAAAAGCCCACATTGAAATAAAGGAAAAGACCCACGTTGAAAACATCCCAAGCCTCACGATCTCTGCCTTTTCATCTTTTCTTCTTTGCGATTTCAATCACCTTCGAAAATCACGGTCTCTGCTCATTTCGATCACCATTTTTGCAATATCTGCTCACAATCTCTACTCATTTCGACCACCTTCTTTGCGATTTCTGCTCACTCAATCACCTTCTCTGCTTTTTCATCTCTGCTCATTTCAATCACGCTAAGTGATTTTCTATCACTTAGAGTTCGACACTACAACATTTGCGATTTTCGTCTTTCGTCTTTCAACTCTCTCTATCAAGCATCTTCAATCTCCTTCTACAATTCGTCTCAATCCAAAATCTCGGTATGTTCTTCACTCTCTTTGGGTGTTTTTTACTTCATTGTTGCTCAAACTATGAATCGATACTTTTTACTTAGGTTTGGGAGAAATTGTGAATTGATGAATGTTGATACTGTGAATTGAACTCATCTCCTTCTATCACCTATGCATGTTTAGAAATAGATTATGTAACATTTTTAGAAATAGATACTGTAAATCACATATACTGTGAATAGATACTCTAATCATGTTTAGAAATAGATACTAAAATCTGTATCTAGTTTTGTTTCACCTATGCATAAGTTGTCTATCACTTAGGTAGAGACATTATATCATTTATACATAAGCCTTCTATCACTAAGCATAAACCTTTTTATCATCTGTGCATAAGCCTATCACTTAGTTTTAGAAATAGATTCTGTATTTAGTTTTGTTTCACCTATGCATTATGCATAAGCCTTCTATCACTAGACATAAACCTTTTATCTTCTGTGCTTAAACCGTCTATCACTTAGGTTTAGAAATAGATATACTTTACTTTTGTTTCACCTATGCATAAACGGTTTATCACTTAGGCAGATACATTCTATCATTTATGCATAAGTCTTCTATCATTTAGGGATAAACCTTCTATCATTTATGCATGTCTTCTATCACTTAGGCATAAGTCTTCTATCACTAAGGGATAAACCTTTTATCACCTATGAATAAGCCTTCTATCACCTATACATAAACTTTCCATCACATATGCATAAGTCTTCTATCACCTTTACATAATCCTTCTATCACATATACACAAGCCTTCTATCACCTATAAATAAGATTTCTATCACCTATGCATAAGTCGTCTATCGCTTAGGTTTTTCAATAATCAAGAATTTAATTAGTTAAGTGTCAAACAGATGGAAAAAATAAAGTTGGTGAAGGGTGAACAATCTTCTTCTAAGAAGATGAAGCAAACGAAAGTAAGTACTAAATAACTTCAATCAATTTGATAATTCTTTGAAATGATAGAATACTAAATGATTGATATTGTTTCAACATGAAAAGATGAAGTTCATCGTCTATAAAGAGGATGGCCAAAATTCAAAAGGAAAATAAGAAAGGAAAGGGAAAGAGAGATGCAATTCAAGCTGCTATTCAAGCTATAGACTATCTTGAGAAGAATTCTCCAAAGAAGAAGTCTTAAGAAGAGTTATCACCCAAGTCTCCAGAAGTTAGGCATTCACCAAGATTGCATGTGGAAGCTCCATCATTTGATTTAAAGATAACTCAAATGAATGATGATTCAAAATCTATTAGCTTGTATAGTTTGAACAATTAGTCCATTTAATTTTGAACAACTCTTGTACAGTTTTTTGTTGTATTTGAACAATTACTTCAAATAGAATTAAATGAAAGCTTTTGTTCTATCTATTTACTTTTGCTCTGTTATACCTAACTGTGATAGAAGGTTTATCCATAGGTGATAGAAGGCTTATGCATAGGTGATAGAAGGCTTATGCATAGGTGATAGAAGGTTTATGCCTAAGTGATAAAAGACTTATGCATATGTGATAGAATGTTTGTGCATAGGTGATAGAAGGCTTATGCATAGGTGATAGAAGGCTTATGTATATGTGATAGAAGGTTTATCCATAGGTGATAGAAGGCTTATGCATAGGTGATAGAAGGTTTATGTCTATGGGATAGAAGACTTATGCATGTGTGATAGAACGTTTGTGCATAGGTGATAGAAGGCTTATGCATATGTGATAAAAATCTTATGCATATGTGATAGAAGGTTTGTGCATAGGTGATAGAAGGCTTATGCATATGTGATAGAATGTTTGTGCATATGTGATAGAAGGCTTATGCATAGGTGATAGAAAGTTTATGCATATGTGATAGAAGGTTTGTGCATAGGTGACAGAAGGCTTATACATAGGTGATAGAAGGTTTATGCATAAGTGATAGAAGGTTTATGCATAAGTGATAGAAGGCTTATGCATATGTGATAGAAAGTTTGTGCATAGGTGATAGAAGACTTGTGCATAGATGATAGAAGGCTTGTGCATAGGTGATAGAAGGTTTATGCCTAAGTGATAGAAGGTTTATGCATGAGTGATAGAAGACTTATGCATAGGTGATAGAAGGTTTATGCATGAGTGATAGAAGCTTTATGCATAGGCGATAGAAGATTTATGCATAGATTGTAAAAGGTTTGTGCCTATTTTCAAAATCATTTATGAAATTGCTTATACATTTTACTTCCATTATTGATGCCAATGACCCAGTTCCGATAGAATCAAATCACTGTGAAAAGCCAGATTGATACTATAAAATTAAAAAAAAATAAAAAATCATATCATTTCAACTCATGTAAAAACTATCATGTAACTTTCAATTATGAAACTTTCATTAGGTTCAAATACAAGTTCAACTGTAAGTAAGGAAATTCAACAAGCTGTCATTTTAAAGCATGAGCAAATTTACAAGTTCTACAATTATGACCAACTCGATGACATCGACTACATCTTATATAACTCATTGCTTTACCTATAGATGGTATTCTTTCTTTGCGAGACCTTTTCGCTTGTCGTTTCATAATTGGAGGTAACACACTAACATCAGCATCAATAGAGCTCCAACTAGTATGATTTCCAACTGGGCGAACTAAACCTCTATAAGAAGATGTCAAAATATTTGAATAATAAAAATTAGACACAAAAGTATAAGGATTCAAATCTAGTGCACATATAGCAGCAAGTGCATGAGAGCATGGAATTTCATCAAGATCCCAAACACGACATATACATGACCGAGTATCAAAATTAACCAAAAAATGATTAGTCACATCAATTACTTTATGCTCTGCATTGCTAATAGAATCAACCTACAAAAAATTAAACTAATCACTGTTGTCATTACTTCATCCACCAAAACTCCACTAATCTTATACTTCTCATAAGAACCATTAACATTCCATTGCCCACTATGGAAGACAACAATAGGAATCTTATCCATATGTTGAAAAAATCTGAAAGAAAAATGAAATATGTTAGTCAATATTGACTTCAAACAATATAACTAAAGCTTGTCATACTATACATAGACATTCTATTAGTTTTGCAGAAACATTCTATCACATAATTAGACAGTAGGAATTGATTCAATCAATAACAATTATAACAGATCATAAAAACCTTCTAATATGAATCACAGATACAAAATCACAATAGGTTTGGCCTAACCACTACACTACAACTTGTCATACCATACATAGACATTCTATCACCTAGGAAAAAACCTTCTATCACATAGTCAAACAACAAGAATTGATTCAATCAATAACATATTGATTGAATAAGCTGTCATCACTTAGGTAGAGACATTTTATCATTTATGAATAAGGCTTCTATCACTTAGGCATAAGCTTTTTATCACCTATACATAAGTCTTCAATCACTAATACATAAGTCTTCTATCACCTATCCATAAGTCTTTTATCACTACAACTTGTCATAACATTCTTAGACATTCTATCACCTAGGTAGAAACATTCTATCACCTAGGCAAAAACATTCTATCACCTAGGTAGAAACATTCTATCACCTAGGTAAAAACAGAGTGAAAGAAGAATTTCAAAGGAGAAAAGATGAAGTTATGAAAGAATTTCGGTGAACTTTTCTCAAGTCTGCAAATCGATTCAATTTGTGATTGAACTTCAAATTCGTCGGAGACCAGAAATCGATAGCTTCGCCGGCAGCTAGTTGTGTGAATTTCAGTGAAGTTGAAATTGGAAAATTGGTTATGTAAAATCGACTTCTATGGTATGGCAATAAGTTTCGATTGGAGAATTTCAATTAATTTCACAGTTATAAGTTTTTCGATGAAATCAAAATTGGAAAATCGGAGAGAGTGTTTCGATTGGAGAATTTCAAATTCGCCGGTAATGATAGCGTCGTCGGCAGCAAGTTTTGATGAAATCGAAATTGGAAAATCGATTATGTGAAATCGATTGAAGTTGAAGATGAAATCGATTGAAGCTGAAGGTGAAATCGATTGAAGCTGAAGGTGAAATTGATTGAAATTTGAAGTTGAAGGTGAAATCGTTTGGTGAAATCGTGTGAAATCGCCCAAAATTGGTGAAATCGTGTGAGCTGATGATCGTTTGAAGGGGAGAATCAAAGCTGTGGAAAAGGGGAAGAATTAGCTAACGTTGGAAGAGGAGGGAAAGGGCAAAATTAGAAAAAAAAAAAAAAAAAAAAAAAAAAAAAAAAACCCCAAATTCTACTATACCTGCAATTATTTTAAGAAAAATGCTACAAATGTAATTCACAAACCAAAATCTGCTACCTATGATAAATTCTCATAAATTTAATTGTAAACTTTATTATTATCTCTCAAGTTAAGGCTTTAGAGATACCTTCGGATATGTAGGGGAGGAGCAAAGCCTAAAAAATTGTCGGTGATGCTAAATTTGGGATTTTTTAGAAGTGTAAATTTGGGAACTTGGGTAGAACTTTCAATAGAAGGGGTTTTTTTTTTGTATTTTTGAAGTGTTTATAGGTTTTAAATTTGATACTACTAAACACCCAATCAGACAAAATTCATTGGATTAAGTCAATAATCATGTCTCATAGATTGGTGGCTCAATTTAGTTACTGAACTAAAATAATGATACTAATTAACACATTAACCGATAAAATATGTAGATAGCGTCAAAACTAACATTATTTAGTGACAATTAACATATACTCATTTTGGATGATAACTAAAATTTTTATACTCCACACTTATTCAATCATATGGTCAAGATGGAAAATTAAAATGTGATGGAATTTAGAGTAAAACTCTGCACATGTATGTGTAGGGGAGCTCTACATTTTATCCATGTGGCACCATTAAGTGTCAATTTTTTTTTTTATAAATAGAAATATTAAAAAGGAATGGATTTTTTGTGGCTTTCAATAGTACACATTGACAAAATATAGAGCTCCTCTACACATGCATGTGTATGGAAGTTTTACTCTTAAATTTATGGTGACCACTGACCAAGAATTAATTTCTTATAAATTTTTTTGACATTCAAATGTTGTGCTGTCAAAGAATATGTTCGTGATAATAGTCGACGCATGTGCAAGTTGACCCAAAGTCATAGATAAAAAAAAAATTATAGTCTATTTTATCTATTAAAATAATAATAAGTGTATATGTGATCGTATCTTCCAATCCTATTTAGTCTTTTTATCTTTGTCACTGAAACAAGTTCTGTCCCTATTTAGATCTTTCCTTGATTAGGAAGAATTCGAATGTTTCACTTCTAATTATTGGTTGGCTAAACAAATTCAATATAAAAAAAATCAAGTTTTTTAATGCCGTTTAATATAAATTAAACAATTTAACCTAAAAATGAGGTTCAAGACAATTTGGAATTGGACACTAGAAAACTAAATTGGGAACATATTAATGGTTAAAAGAATTGTGACGAGAATGAAAAAAAAATAAAAGAGCGAAAAAAACTAGTTGAAATTAGGGAATTTACCATCCACGCATTCTACTTCTTATATTTGCATTACAATTTTTAAAATAAATTTATAACACATGATTTTTTATAATGTTTACCGGTGATAAAATGAGTCTACGGATAGAATTCAATTAATAATAAAATTCAATAAATGATAGATTCAACCGGTGGTAGAACTCTATCATTGTTTAATCATGTCAGTAATAAAATTCAATTTGAATTTTGTGATACAAATAAATTAGTTTTGATTTTATATTATAGATAGAAATACTTTGTCATTTTTTATTATACATGCAAAATTCCATTGAAATTATTATTAGTATTATTATTTTGAGATAGGGTTGAAATTATTTGTATAGATTATGTATAATATTGCAATATGTGAAAGTTAAATTAGCCCATGGTTTTGATTTTTAAACATTATTTAAACAAGTTGCTTAGATTTTAATTTTATAATGAGGGGATCATTAGGTAGTAATTGAGAATCCAGAGTAGTTTAATAATGGTTGTAGAAATGATTTATTAATCCGACCAAACGAATGCTTAATATATCCAAATTAGGATGGAATAATCATAGCTTTTATACGAGAAAACAAATTCGGTGAACAATTTTTTTTTATGGATTTTTTCTTTAATCTACAAAATATATCCAAATTAGATGAAAAGGCTTTCTTTGCATGAAAAAAAAAACAATTCAACTTTATTTTGGGAAATAAATTCTCAACTTACTATCATAAGGAGAGACATTTAATATACAACTTTATCAACTATGTTGGAACTGTTTAAGAAATTGAACATGAACTTCTATATAAATTATGGTTTTTTTAATTCATATAAATTAAGACTTTTGTACATTCATGATAATAAAAAAAAAAGGAAAAAAGAGAAATAAAAATGTCCACACTTTAACAAGAGCAACCAATAGAAACATTCTTTTTTAATATTATTAATTAATTAAAAAAAATTCAAATATTGTTTAGAGAACTTTTAGTAGTTTACTATTATTAAAAAAAAAAAATCAAGTTGTTTGGACATTATGACATGGGTTCCATAATCTCCTCACAACCTGAAAAAGTCTTCTGTCTTTTTCAATTCATTCAAATCATATTGAATTGGAATTAAATTTAAACCATGACATCTTAACATATATATATATATATATATATATGTTTATTGGTACAAGTTTCTCAAAAAAAAAAATTGTTATTGGTACAAAATAACTAGAAATTCATATAATATCATGTAAAAGTTGAGATGGTGCCAAAGTATTAGAAGTGATGTATGACATTATATATAGATCTTAGAATTTTTGTTTGGTACAATTTTGACAATAAAAACATACACAAAATGTATATTGCTACCTAGACAAGAGCTGATTTCCATATTGATCTTTCAAATTAGGACCAAATAAAATGGATGCAAGTGATATATATAATAGAAAATTGAAAACCCCCAAAAGAAAGAAGATGAAGAAGGCTTTTGCAATGGCATGTGGGATGTCTTACAAAGATTAGGGCATCACCAACTAAACAATCCCCCATGTTTCATGGAACAAATCAAATATATACTTGTCATTTTGCATGATGAGTATGACTTTTTCAAAGTTTTCTTTTATTTTTAGTTCAACCGCAAATAGAAAATTTAAATCTCGATCATAACTAAAATATATATATATATACTTATGTCGATTGAGCTATTATTTTTCATTTATTTAAAGCTCTCTCTCAATCCATCACCAATAATACTTTTAATCTCTAAAAACTAATATATCATAAGGCTCATATTCCTCAACTGAGTGGATGTATTACCTATGTCCAACAAAGGTGGGGTTTCAACCCTACAACTACTACCCACAACTTAATAATATATCCAATAATTTCCATCTTCATTGATATTAGATAGAGAACTCCCCCATTTTTTAGGGCATGGGATCAGAAAAGAATTCTACATGGATGGGTATGTTTGCAATTAAGTGAACATGGAGCTCTCTCTCCCACCAAACTATTAGGGAGGCTTGATGTGCATAGTTACTACCATATAAAGTACCCTGATTCAATTCCATCCTAAATCTCAATGAAAAATATGACTTTTTTAGCACATTTGTAAGATTTGAGTTTTCCAAAATATTTTTCAATTCGGTTCTAAGATTTGAAACACACAGTGAACTTAATTGTACTTTATTTTTTTTGTTATCTCTCAAATCCAAATCTTAAAATGGAGCATGTGCTTTTTGGTTGCGACTCGACTGGGGTATAAATATTCTAAACTCAATTCAAAGTTAGGACGCTATTGCTAACGTCTTATGCTTCGAATCACAATATTATGTAAGTATATGCGGTCGAAATTGTATCAAGTGATAAGTATTTATTTTATCCTTCTCCACAGAGAATTATAATTAATAGGGGTTATTTTAAGAGTAACGACATAAATGTAGCAAGTTCAAAATGAATTGGGTTTTGGTTTTAAGTTGATAAAACAAAATAATAAAGGGGGAAAAGATGCACTGAAGCAACTAAGATTAAGTTCATGATAAATGATGGTAAGAATATTAACACCTGGTATACTCTAACTTAAAGTTCTCTTCTGGAACACTTTCCAGCAACTCGCTGGTACATTGTTCATGAGTTTGTGATTCAAACAAGTAGTGCATATGCGACTAGAAAGTTATTTCTAACTCTAACTCTAATGATAGGAAAGACTAAGCAACATCTAGCGATTTCGGTTAGGCATCTCTTGTCGTACCTTTTTTCAAGACGAGTAGGAAGCAAGTTATAGGTGGGTTTTCAATTGACCTTTGCTAATACAACAATCGTTGCAATTACTAATGTATCTTTCTTTATCCCAAACCTAAGTTAATTTTTGTCAATCCATACTTCTCTTATTGATGCATCTTTGAGTTAAGATTATGTATGAAAATACGAATAAGGAGATCAAGTCTGAAATATCCATTCATTAACTTAAATCAAGTTTGCATTACAACCTATGCCTATGAATTCAAAACATACATAAGAGAATTCCTAATCTTGAAAGCGATAAAGAAATCAGATAAGAAAAACAGTAAGGAGGGGTTGCTGGAACAAACACTATGGTACTGGCTTGCTAAATTTTACAGTCAATCCTCAACGACCTTGCAATCCAGCATAACCGGAACATATTGGTTATCGGTCCTTCACATATTTATAGGTGTCTAAGGTTCCTTGAAAGTTAAGTATAATATTCTCAAGGATATGATTTCCTTGAGATTGGTATTTCCAAACAATATTCCCATATTCCTGCAATTCTTGAAAGTGTATCCTTCTGGTGCATCCTTGGGAGTGTTTGACCGTGCGCTCTTTCTCCTTAATACGATGCGAGATACTCCATTCCTGCACGATAAATGGTGTGTTAGCAAGTCTTAGGTTTGCAATGTATTTATCGCTTAAATGCGTGTAAATTGTTGTTCTTAGCCGCATTTTAATCTTAGTTTTAACATGAGCATGCATTTTACCAGTCAAGCGGAACATATGCAAACATCTATAACTTATAGCAACATTTTTACTCTAGAATGTATTTATTTCTAAGTATTGTAATACGGTAGTGTAGAGACTTAAATAACTCTATTATTTTGAGTTATCACTTTTATATATGTAATGGAGTAAAACTCAAATTTCTGATCATAAAAATAAATAAACAATAAGGGGTCGTTCACTTTGAGGTAATCCAAGATTCCCATGGAATGAGAATCTTGATTACCTTTTTCTTTTCGTAGTAATATTAGAATATCCGGTATTTCAACATTCTCGGGCATCCGGGAACATTTGGATGTTCTTTTGATAGATGAGTTGCCAAGATTCCCATGGAGAGAGAATCGTTTTTTGACGATTTTGCCCCTCTCTTGTTTAATATTTATATTCATCCACTTTTTTATTTATATATTTGTAAAAATACATATACATAAATTTTATTAAAATTATTTTTAATTAAATTTGAAGTTTTATTTTATTTTATTTTTTCAATGATGGTTTACATTTATAAAAATTATAAAAAAAATACAAAGTTAATATTATTTCTTTCCAAATTTTATTTTTTCTTTTTAATTATATAATATAAGTTACCAAAAATTACAATTAATTATATAATTAACTTTTTAACATTTATAATTCATTATATGCATGTGTCATTATTTTTCCACACACGCATACATTATAAAATTAGGATATAAGACACTATTTTTTTTAAACAAACATTTAATTTAATATAAACAAATATATTATATAAATTTAAATTATATTAAATTAATTTTTAAGGGTATTTTTGGAACATTAGTTAAATTGACGTCATCTCAAGTACGATTAAACACAATTATCTAAATCTTATCCAATATTCGTAAAAAAATTTATTCCCCAAAATAAATATAGTGATCTAAGGATGTCGTACATTTGTAATTTCAGATATCTAAGATTTCGGACATCTAAGATTCCAGCTATCCTGATTACTGCAAAGTAAACGGCACCTAAACACTATCACTTTAAAAAGCCACATACATAAGAACAATTGGTAGCCAAGATCAATTGCCTCGTTTATGGAGTTTTGTTTTTTTTTTTAACTTTTATTTTGAAAATTAAAAGAAATGTAATTATATGGGCATTTGAAAAGGAAGAAATGGGAAACTTTGACATCACTCCTTAAATTTCTACATAGGCTTTATATTTTTGGGACAAAAAGCTAAAGAGAGAATAGTGACAAAATTAAAAAAGGCCCCATCTCTCTTCTCTTTGACTATATAAAGAAAAGTTCATATCCACTTTGTGGTATTAAGAATCAACATTAATTTAGGTCACACTAGAGAGGCAAGAGGTGTGGGGGTTGCGCACTAGTCCTAGCCCTAATCTATTGCCATGAAACTTTGTGGGTTTGTCTCTTTTTTTTTTTGGTTGACTTTTGTTTTCTCTCCTTTTAAAAATCTTTTTTTTTCCTTGTTTCCTATCATTTTTTAGCTTTATCTTAAATTATTTTTTTTGGTTCAACTATGGGTAAGAATGAAGATTTCAATCTAAAATATATAGCCATTTAAATAATACTTAGATTAAATTGGTAAAACTATCTTTAGAAAAAAAAACGTAAAAACTATTAGTATCTCATATTAGAAAGTGGAAGAGTTCAACATCAATATAAAGAGATAAGAGTTATCCCTTCCTTGTCAATTGATTTTGAGGTGGAACCATATGCTCTCTAATAAAAACTATCTCGATCGAGTTGGTAGAAAATAATTTGGCCAGCTAGCATAATTGAAGGGTTGAATTTGTAGGGAAAAGTAAAGATGGTGGGTTATTTCAAATTGCAAAATTATTCAAGTTAGTTGAAAAAAAAAGAAAGGAAATTGGGGAAGAGAGATTGAGTTGGCAAGGAGGTCTGAGCGAATCCAACAGCATCTTTTTGGGGCACATGATCATGAATCATGAATCTAACTAAACATACTTTGTTACCATTCTTTTGCTTGCAACAAATAATTCAGTTCTTTGAATAAATTGAGTAATAGAGACTTCTTTAATCTACACATCATAAAAATAAATCTACCCAATCAATTTAGTTTATTAAATCAACATTATTTAGAGATAGAAGATTCAAAACATGCAGAGAGAGATAGGAGATTCATCTCGATTTCTTAGGCTACGTTTGATAACCATTTTAATTTTTGTGTTTTGTTTTTAAAATTAAGCCTACAACAACTACCTTACCATAGTTTTTTTTTTTCTTATTTGGATATCTACATCTTATCTATATTTTAAAAAACAAAACCAAAATTTGAAAACAAAAAAAATAGCTTTTGAAAGCTTGTTTTTGTTTTTAAAATTTGGTTAGTATACACCTACTTTCTTAAGGAAATATGGATATATTATAAAAAAGATGAAACACATGGTAGAAAATTTGAATAGAAATAAACTTAAATTTCATAAACAAAAAACAAAAAAACGAAATGGTTATCAAACAAAGTCTTTAACTATTCATAGTGATTTTTTTAATAGCAATCGACCATGTCAATTTTTTGGTAATTTTAAATTTCAATTGTCAAAAAAAAAAATCAATACTTTCCAAAGTTTTTAAATTTTAGAATTGAAAGTAAGTTCTTATAACTAAAAAAATAATTTGACAGTAGAGTGATTTTAAAGAAATAAATTTTTCTTAACAAAAATAATTATAAAAAATAGATAGATGAGTAAATCAATTATTCCCCGGGATGATCATGTTTCAATTTAATAATCAATTAAAAAGCATCGATGACTAAATTTATTATCATCAAATTATTATAAATAATTTTGCTATATCCTTGCGGCATTCATTAAGATTGAAATAATAAATAATTGACCATTGTTGAAATAATACAGCATGATAGAGAGAACAATGGTTGAAATATAAAATCATTGACGTTTCCATCATGTTTTCTTTCCCAAGTTAAATTATGAACAAGATGAAACTAAAGTTAACATAAATGGCTTAAAACAAGACATGACTTCATTCAAAACGGGTTAACCAGAACAATAACTCAACAATAAGTATATAACCATAATCAAGATGCTACAGATTCGAATTCGCTCTTAATTATCTAACTTAAAATTAAAAAAAACTTCAATCAAATCTGTAGCTTCTAATTTCCACCCGCCCATTGTTGAACTAAAAAAGGGTTAGAAATTTATCATTCAATACATAAAAAACCCTTGAAAATCAGGAGCGGAATTGAAGTGTGAATCCTCTTTCATCCACACAAAAATATGTACCAAAAAAGATATACATGACAACAATGCCTCTCAAATTTACCTTTTTTTTTCAGTTCCATCTGGAAGAATTAGTATTATCCCGATCGTTTTGGCTCTCGACAAAATATATGATTCGTCGATAAAACTTCCACGAAGGGTTCCTTTCGGTAATGGGGCGTTGACCAAAAGGATTCTGCTCGACATATTTTTGAACATTTTCTGCCACTGATAAACCTTCCAAGTAAACTCGAAGATCGCCTCCCGGTCCTAACGTGAACCGTTAGTAGTAAGAAATGATTAGCAGTGGCATAATTTAACAAAAATATTCAGAGAAAGAAAGAATTGTGCAGGATATGGAAATATAATGATCATTTGGAAGGAACTATCAGAAAATGACATGCTAGGAAATCGAAATCAAGACATAAATAGGGATGAAAGAATACAAACATGGCACTATCTATCATGTTAAGAGCATGGTGATATTTTATAGCATGAAAACAGTTGGTTACCTAACGACGTATCATTGGTATCCCTAAACCGATACGTAACAGGAAATATTGCAGTGTTTGCCTACACAATAACAAGCACCCGAAAAACGAAGTATGTCTGTTAGCATTGCATTGGAGTGGAAAGAAAGAACAAAAATAAGAAAGGAGAGGCGAGTCAATCGAACCGGATTGCACAAAGCCTTGTGTGGGGAATCATCCAGCAACAGAGTGTTTGATGCATTAAACTCTCGTGGCTTAAGGTATTTCCACAATTTTCTGATTTCCTTCAAGACTAAAGGCTTGTGCATATTCTCGACAGTAAAGAACATGGTATCGGTACAATGTGTTTGATCCTGCAAAGAGCAGTGCCAGATGACGAAAAACAAAAGAAGAAACGGTGCCGATGATTTAGCAGAAAACATTACTTTTGAATGATTGCACACACTCATTAAATGACATGACATTTGAAAAATGTGTATGGATTAGGGAACTGAATGATCTAACTTTTCCCATAAATCTGCATGACCCTCTATAAATAGATTATTAGTTCAGAGAAACAGTTCTAATAAATTATATAAGGCGTTGGCCGTTGGGAACTCGAACCACAAATCTCATGTTTGTTAACAAGCTCAATATACCAGTTCAACTATACTCAAACCATAGAACTAATAAATTATAATTCATGCCAAATATAAATGAAATAATAAAAGTTATGAACTTATAGAAAACTGCTGACCATTAAACTACAGAGTTAGATATGCAATGTGATATATGATACTGGAGGTGAAATATCAAAAAGGAAAATAGAAAAAATAGCCTTACCCAGCAAAAGAGTAATTTTTGTCTGAAATCTCTCATTAGAAAATCTATCACCATGTCCACATTTCTTCTGCATAGTTGTATAGTGCCACCGCACATTCAGAAAAAAGGCATATGAAAAAGAAGTTACATCAATCCAAGAAATGAAATATAAAAAGCACAATATGATTTGCAATTCACATTCAAAAAATGCAGAAAAAGTAAAGGTTAAAGCTTTAAGTTGTCAATTGAATATTACCGAGTTCTTGACGACCAAACACCCACCTCAAATCTTTCAAAACAAAACTTAATAAAATCATCACAAAATGGCCTCTTGAATACTGAAAGAGAAGAACACGTCGATTCAAAATCAATCTTTAAGAAAGAAAATGAAAATAAAGGAATGTAGTTCTCAATTGTTACCTGCTTTTTGTCCAATTAAAGTGTCTGGTTTATATCCATAAGGAACGTAAGAAATAAAATCTGCAAGAAGTCCATTTACATCGAGAACAAGAAGCTTTTTCCTTGAAAAACCAATAGAATCGCCTTTTTCGGAAGTATCCAATACCTGCGATGGAGTTTTCTCTTCAGTGATAGCATTGGCACTGCTGCTTGTCTCACCAGAACCTGAGAAACATACAACTTCTTGCTTCACAGTTTCAGCATATTCTATTTCAGGTGGCATGCCATTGTCAGTCGATATATTCCGTTCCTTGCTTACCGAAGTTTCATCATCATGATCTCCAACTGAATAGCAAACAGAAGCTTCCTCCACAACATCTACCACAATCTTCTCCGAGGCATTATTACCGCATTCACCATTTATCTGATCTTCATCCGAACTTTTCAAGGAACCATCCCTCTCATATTCCTGCTGATTACATGGCAATTGATAACCAGAGTTAGAGATTTCTTCTCTAAAATGATCATTCTTGCTCACATCTACAATCTCCTCGCTTAGTTCTTGGACAACATTATCAACGTTTCCATGATCATCATGATCTCTTATACCACCTGGACCTTCAGAAATTCTAGGGTCTTCTTTGTAAGCATTCGTGGAACTTGGATCATCCATTTCAACACGAAATCTAGCAACACTTTGTTTGAAATTTGCTGTATTCAGGATAAGATTACCAGAACCATTTATATTTACATGCTCTAGATCCATATCCTTCATCAACTTTTGGTCATCATCATGTTCCTTTTCATGAACATTTGCCTTTGGATCACAAACCTCTAGATGAGTTCGTCCTGTATCAGATTCCAACTTTGAGCATTTAATGAACACTGCATCAGATGCTGGATCGTTTACCGAAAGGATATTGCCCATCGAAGACACATATTCAAAATCAGAATGAACATTGCTCCTATTGTTATCTTCAGGAGGAGCATCATTATCAAACTGTTCTAGTTTTCTCTTTTTCATTTTATGCTCCAAGTCTTCACTCGCATCACATTCTGAAATATCCATGATCAAATTTTCCAGATATTTTGCATAAATCCCAAATTATATCCTCTTGAATGTAAAATTGTAAGTTCTCAGAGAAATCGAAGTATTTCTAAGGAATCCTCTCCTACCTGGTATATAAAAAGTGCACAGTCAATAGTCATCAAAAGCAAACTATCTACATTCAAGGCCTGATCACAGATATCTATTATTGAGAAGGAATAGCCTAACTTCTCCAGACCTTTCTTACTTTCCAAACTTTACTTCACACCTATCATAAAGTTGTTAAAAGTAAAAGGTTCAAAGCACAGCAGCTTACATAAGATTTTATAAATTTTAATCCAGCACTACAGAGCCATTAATACATGTAACCAGGCATACCAAAAAAGAAAGACAAGGAAAGATCAAGGCGCTGGCTCTAAACTATTTCAGCCAAAACCAAAAGAAGAACAAACGTTAATCTTGAGGCTACTCAGAATCTCGTAATACCAATAGCATATTTTCCTTTCTAAACTTAAGACCATGATTGATAACCATTTTATTTTAGAAAATTATGCTTACCACAACTACTTACTTTAATATCTACCTTTTATTTAAGTCACTAAAACCAATCCAAAATTTGAAAACTAAAAAAAAAACCTCCAAAAACTTATTTTGTTTTTAGAATTTGATTAGGATTCAAATACTAAAGATTGACCGATGAAATCCTTTGTAGAGAATTTGAGTGAAAACAAGCTTAAATTTCAAAAAGTCACGCACAATGGTAGAAGCTTTGGGTTTTGAAGGTCTACTCCCTCAAGGTCCCAGGATGGCACAATGGTTAATTTGTAGACAACTCCACTATCTCTATTCCTTCGATGTCTCTCGTTGTCTGGCCTAAGGACGGACGTGGTTACTCTAGCTATAGCGAAGCTAACCTCCGATATCCGGGTTTCCAAAAAAAAACCCAGATTTCTATTCACAAAGTCTTGCCCCTTTCATGACCTCAAAAGGGCAAAATTCCTCACTGTCAAGCGAAAAACCAGAGTGCCAACAAGCTCAGAAACAAAACGCAGAAAAAGGAGCATAGTCAAACAGATAGAGAACAAACTAAGTCAAAACCAACAAGTAAGAATCAAATAAGCCAAACCCAGATAAGTTTTCAAAAGTCAAGAGAAACACAGTATACATGTCGACTGCAAACAACAAAGAAAACCCATCATCAAACCATGAAAATCAGCTAGAATCCCCATCGGAATTCAGAACCAGACCCAATAGCAAACATTCAGCATGGAAATTGGGTAAAAACGAAAAAAACAAAAGAGACTTAACAGATCGAAGATGGGAAGGAGCAAATAAGAGCGTGGCATTGAATGTGGTTCGATGGCAGCTCAAAATTTCTCTGAATTTGTTGGATGTAGCGCCGCTGTTCTTCACTGGGGCACCCCATTTGAGAATCGCCGCTTTACTGACCATCAATCTTCTCCTCTGATTTTTCTTTTTTTTTTTCCTTTGTTTTTTCATTATCAAATAAAACTTTTATTTCCCATTTTATAGCATCAGAAGAGTGATAGTTCAACGGATAAAAGTTCAATTTTTTCATAATTATCTATGAACAATTTTTTATTTTGAATTAAACATTTAGGGCGTGTTTGGCTACCGTAGGAAGGGAAAGGAAAGAAAGGGAAAAGAAGGGATGAATGGGAAAGTGAGAATAAATTAGTATTTGGTGAGAAAGGAAAAAAAAAAAAGAAGGAATAATAAATTGGTATTTGGTGAGAACAGAAGATAAATTATTATTTTTTTAATAAAAAATAGATATTTAATGATTTATTAATATAATAACATAATTAAATATTCTATAATTTATACTGTTTAATTTATTATATAAATAAAATTTGAAATTTAATACAAAATTATCAAATAAAAAATAATAATTCAAATGATTAAACTTGATATTTGAAATAATAAAAATGATAAATCAAAATAAATTATCTATAAACAAAAATCTAAAAACTCAAAGAAGGTTAGATGAAAAACAAAATTATAACAAAATAAATATTAGAAAAAAGAACATTTAACTAATTTAATTATTTAATAATGATATATTTTTTAAAAAATATAATTAAAATTATAATTTTTTTCTTATATAATCACAATAACCGATCGGCGAAAACAAAAAACACAATAACAAATTTCAAATGCATATATTATAAATATGTATTTAAATTTATTTTGAAAAAGTTTCTCAAAAAGAAAATCCAAAAAAATATATGTATTTATAAAAGTGATAGAATAATAAAGTTAATATTTATTAAGATATATTTTCCTAAAACAAATTTAAAAGGTATGCATTATTAAAAAATTAAATCAATAAATTATTACGAATATTGTTTTAAAGTATGATATATGTATATATATATATGCTAAAATATGATAAATTATTTCTTTTTTAAAAAATATACAATAAATAAATATAAACAAATAAGTTACATAAATGAATTAGTCCAAAAATTTAAAAGATAACTCGAATTTATCCTAAATTTAGACATTTAAAATTTGAATAAATACTATAACAAAAATATAGTTAATAAATAAACTAACGAAAATTATATTAATTGAAAACTTATGTCCGTTTGATAACCATTTTGTTTTTTGTTTATGAAATTTAAATTTATTACTATTCAAATTTCCTAGCATGTGCTCCATTTTTCCTACAATGTATCCATCTTTTTTTAAAAAAGTAGGAGAATACTAACCAAATTTCAAAAACATAAACAAGTTTATGAAATGATACTTTTTTTTTTTTACAAATTTTGGTTTTGTTTATTAAAATATAGGTAAGATGTAGATATCAAATAAGGAAAAAAAGTAGTAAGATAGTTGTTGTAGCCTTAAATTTCATAAACAACAAACGAAAAATAAAATGATTATCAAATGAAGCCTTAAACGTGTGATTATAAAACTCAAATAAATAAATAAAGAAAACCTCGAGAATTTCAAATAATGAAAAACTCAAACAAATAAGGAAAAAAAAATGAATAAACATCCAGGCACGTTTTTAAAAAAGAAGTAAAAAATGAAAATTAAATAGAAAACACAAATTAATGAAAAAAAAGAAAGAAAGAAAGAAATTGGAGCTCCACGCGCCAGATTAAAGAAGTTGGGTGTCCCGGTGGACCAAAGGGCGGGAAGGTGGTCTATCTATCATACAATTTTTAGAGAGGTTATCTATCATATCAATGCATCTCAATACTAAAGTGCAAAAAGTAGAAGAAACAGCTCACCAATTTTAATATAGGAATAAAAGAAGAAGAAGAAAAATAAAGATATAGAAAATGTTTGGATGAGAGGTTGCACGTAAATCTAAATTTTGCATGACAGGTTACATTTGGGTAAGTCATAGTTCAAAGACATTAGAGAGGTCCATGAACTAGAATGTCATGGATTCGAAACCTCGACCGTTTATTTTTGTTGAACTTAAAAAAATACCTACATTTAGATATGATTATTTGTAGATGGGTTACAAACGAACCCATAATTCGATGTGGTTGTTTGAATAAGCAATTACATGAAAACATATTTGAAGGTAGTTATTTAAATGAAGGACTGTATGAAAGGTTTTTTTTTAACAAAAATAATATGAACATTTATTATAGTATGAAGAGTTATAGACCTGTATAAGCAAAAAATTAAGAAGAGAAAAAGGGAGAATCCATTTTTTTTTGTTTGACATTATAATAATTAGAGGTGAGGAGTATATATTCATGTCACTAAACAACCGTTATTGTTGGTAAAAATGAAAAATTGTTTATACTTTTAAAAGTAGATATTTATCTTTTACTAAATATTTATTTTTTGTCTAGTATTAAAAGGGATATTTGAACGTATAATATGACAATTGTACTATACATCTATTTGTATGTTCCATAATTTCGATGCTATTTAAAAGAGGCCAAAATATTACAATTAAAAAAAAAAGAATTTATCTTCCATAACATATTTTTGGGTCTTCATTATAATTATAGCACATTTTTAAAAATAATTTCATCCATAACACATTTTGCCCAAAATTACTATTATAACATTATCAGACTTCTATCAATTCAACCGATATACTTTAGACTTCTATCAGTTCAATTGATAGACTTCTATTGCTTCAACTAATAGACTTCTATCAGTTTAACCGATAGACTTTAGACTTCTATCAGTTCAACTGATACACTTCAATCAATTTTGAGTGATTGAAGAATACAAATTGATAGACTTCAATCATTTTTGTGTCACAAAGGAATAAGTTTGGGAATTGTGCAATACATGGAATTTTTTTTTTTTAATATACATGCAAAATCCCCTTATAATAATACTTTGAGAATTTATCCTCCATAGTATATTTTTGGCTCTTCATTACAATTGTAGCCCATTTTTTTAAATAATGTCATTCATAGTATATTTTGCCCAAGATTCCTATTTAGACTTCTATCAATTAAACTGATGGATTTTAGATTTCTATCAGTTGAACTGATAGATTTTAGACTTCTATGAGTTAAACAGATAGACTTCAATCACTTTTGTGGCACAAAAGAATAAGTTTGAGAATTGTACTATACATGAAATTATTATTATTATTTTTTTAATATACATCCAAAATCCCCTAAAAAAAGTTTTTTTTTCGTACTAAAAAAAAAGAAAAAGTTTTTTTCACTTCCTGAAAAGTAGGGGTGATTTCGGTTCGGTTTTTGTCGGTTTTGTACCAAACCGACAACCGAACCAATATCTTCGATTTTCAAAAAATGGATCTGATCCAATGTCCAATAAAGTATAGAACCATTGGTTCGGTTTTTCAATGTCCAAAAATGGATACGATCCGATCCAATGTCCAATTTTTTTTAATATATCAAAAATAATATTTCTCATATAAAAACAACATTCTCGTAAACAACTATTTTTTTAAAGGTTAGAAGTATTTTTAACTTATTTAAAATTATTTAAGGATATTTTTTACTTGAAATAGGGGTGAATTAAAGAAATATTAATGGAAAGAAGATTACTCTATATGAATTATTGACTATATATATATATCGGTTTGGATCGGTTTTTTAAAATGAAAATCGGAACCGATCCAATATTTTCGGTTTTTTCAAATTACAAACCGATATGTCCAATTTTGAGGTAAAAAACCGATCCGATCCATTGGTTCGGTTCGGTTCGGTTTTTCGGTTTTTTGTTGCACCCCTACTGAAAAGTTATATGGGCGTTTCAAAAAAAGAAAAGAAACGAAAAGTTATATGGGCTGTTAACTAAAAAGAAGTTTGGGCCTTTCATCGAAGTATTTGGGCCTTTCTTGGGCTTGTCTAACAGCAGTTATATGGGTTGGGCTGTATTAGGACTTGAAAGAATGGACCTTCAGCCCATCAGAAAAATTGCATTTCCAAGCTAATTTGGACCTCCACAAATATGAAAAAAAAAAAGAGAGTTAAAATCTGCATTTGGCTGAAAATGAAATGTACATACGTCAATATATTGGGAGCAGTGTTATATATTTGGGAGATGAGTAATTTTTTTCTTTCTTTTGTTTCCCTGATTATTTTGTGCTCGCTAAATAACTAATAAATAGAGATTAATAATAATGCAATTTTTTTGTAATTTTTTTTTGAATGAGATTGGCTAAACTATTAGCAAAAAAATCAAGATGGGAACAAATCTCAGAAATATATAAATGTGGCAAGTGCTTATATCATAAAAAATATATATATTTACCAATGTTTCAAAAAATATATATCCACCAATGTTTCAAAAAAAAAAAAAATTACCAATGCCATATTTCAAACAAGAAAAAAAAATCGGAAATTAGTAGTAAAAATGTTCAAATTCATTTGTCAAAGTCAGACCAATACAAATTCAACATTTAATAAAATCTGTGAGTACACCGAAATCTATAAATTCAAATATATTTGTTAGCATTTAAGAAGATTGGTATAATATTACCAAAGCTCGGTGGCACAGTTGATTATCGTGGTTGATATTAATCTATTTCAACTTCATGGTCACGAGTTTAAGCATAGAAATGATATAAAGAGGAACCAAATCAATTTGACTCAATTTTCTTCAATTCGGCTCTTTACTATTTTAGTTCCAATTCATATTTTAATGTTGTTTTTGGTGCAATTCGGTTTTCATGATCACCCCTAGTGCTCTCAACGTAGGGTTTGTTGGTCCTCTTCTCTCGATTTTTTTTGGTCCAAAGTGGAGAAAGGACACAACTACTCTCAAATAATATGAAAGCTGAATATCAATTTTCGTGGAGTTAAAATGGATTAACACCAAATAAGATAACCAACTACGCTACTGACCGCCACTTCTCTCGATTTGTACCAAAAAAAAACAAAGACAAAATTAGTATAATATTAATGTAAAAGAAATGCTAAATCAAGGTCCCATTAATAATATATAATTGCATATTTTAGAAAAAAATAACCCATTAATTAATGGGGATGGAATGCCTATTGATCTTTTTCCTTGGAAGATGTAAATCTGTCTCCAACTCCCCTAACCATTTTGATCAATTGAAACCTAAAAGCCCAACATAACCTTTGCCTTTTCAATATACTGTTCATTTGATGTTTCCTAAAATTTTAAGATGTTTCCTAAAATTTTATGATGTTTCTCAAACTTTGTAAAAAATTACGATTTAAATCCCAACAGTGCTATTCCAAATACAAACTTTAAAAAAAAAGACATTTCTAGATATAAACACGTATTTTAGGTTTAAAAAAAACTATAGTATACCAAATTCTAATATTGATATTTCTATGAGACCGAATTTCAATTATTGTCCACTTTTGACCGGTAATAGATGTAGGTGTTTGGTTGCAGTTGAGATGAGGTGAGATGTTGATGGCAAAAAAACCTGGTTTGGAGGTTTGGAGTGCAGTAAGATGAGATGAGATGAAAAAAAAACCTTATTTGGGGTGAGAGAAAAGTAGATAAGATGTTAGAGTATCTGATTTTTTATTTTATTTTATTTTATTTTTATCTATTCTTATTTTTTCTTTAACAATAAAATTATTCTCAAGTATCTTTTTTTTCATTTTTTGAAAACAATTATTCTCAAATATTTAGTTATTAACATAAGTATATAAATATAACTACTATTATAAATAAAATGCAAGTAATATAAAATTAATATTATACCACTGTTGATGATATTGATATTTATATCGAAAAAAATAGAGTTTCAATGATATTATGGACGACATAATAACATGAGATCAAAAGTTCTAATCTTTCACACTTAAATATTGTTTAATTAAAAATGATAATAATGAGAAAATACTTCACACCACAAAAATGAAGTTTGACTAATCTAAAATAGTTGTAGATCATTAATTAAAAAAAATTAAAAATACCAAGTTTCTATTTATTAAAAAATAAAAATAAAACCATTGGGTTAAACTAGTCATTATAAAATTTTGATAGCAATTTTTATTTTATTAAAAAAGAAACTATTTTCTTATACATTTTATGCATTCATATTCATAGTTTTTTTTAAGCAACATTCATATTTTTAAACCTATGGTAAACTATAAATAAAATTTGATGGGTATAAATTATTTAAATTTGATTGTTGTTTTAATAATAAATTGATGTACATATTGTTAATATTTAAAAAAACACATTATTTTATAACAATAATTTTTAATTATAAATTTGTAAATACGATATTTATAGTCTATCTCTAAACAATTGAAGTTTCATAATTTTTTTGTTATTAAGGATACAAAGAAATAAAGAGTATTTAATTTTTTATTAATAAAAATATTAAAATTTATTGTCATATATTAAGAGATAATATATATCTATTTATTTTAATTTTCAAAATTTAAATTTATTTAAATAAACATTTGATGTAATAATAGTATAATTATTGAGGTAGGAAAAATTGAAAAAAATATTCACAATAC